>CAVLJG010000010.1:52294154-52894154 GCA_963669975.1 Acanthoscelides obtectus
TACGTAAGTCCGCTGGTTTTACTCTATTATTTGGTAATAAATTGAGGGTGTAGGTAGTATAGACGAATTTTTGTTCGAATTGAGATACGTATATCCTCTAATTTTTTCCATTTGACTGTAACAACTTAAAAAATTATTGCGATCTGGGAACGATATGTTTCGGTTACACTTAGAATTTGAAAGTTAATAGGGAAACCATATATGGATTCCAAAACCTAATTCTTATTCGACAAATAAAACACTGCTTTATCTATATTTCTTAGATATTTATCATTAAAAAAATATTATTTACTAAATTTTCAGTTTTATTTTTACAGTCAGGATATACCTGCCTGTGTTCTTATGTACAAAGTAATAAAAATTGTGTTTGTTCCCTATAAGCAGTGATTAAGCAAAGTCTTGCATTAACTTGATTGCTCTTTCTGCCGTATCGTTAACTACTCTCAGTGCTTGCACCGTATTAGCGTGTAGGAAAGAATCATGTGGCCATGCAGTTGGACACTCATCGAGAAAACTGTTATCAATTTTGAGTCGAAGAATAGCTACCATCTAAACATACTCGTTTTGTCCCTCCGGCCACAGACATTAGATCATGAACATATGTTTTGTGCTTTGCGGGAACTCGTCAGCATCGTTTGGGTTTGACCTCAGGACAACGGACGAAAACATGCAACTAACCTCTATCCGAGGTATAATATCTATCGAAACAAGGCAGTATGAGGTGCCATCTATTGCCAGAATCGTAGTTTATGCTGGCTTGTTTCAACAGTTAGCATAGTAAAAAGAAGACAAAGGAACATTTATTCGTAAGTGGACCAGAAAGTTCTTCTTTCGATGGCATGTAGCGTTTACTGTGGGCTGACGGACTTTCTTTGACTAAATTAGCAATAATTTTTACCTTAGTTGTCTCGTCTACGTCGTCGTCAAATGGAGATATGACAGAACCTCATCTGTCAAATGCCATAAATGTTGGCAGCACTTTTGTAAAGCTGCTGTTGAAATGAATTAAACTAATTGACGCCATAACCATAAAAATCTTCTTAGGATATATTTTGGAGATATGTAATATGTTTTCTTTTGTTTCAGGTATATCTTTGCTGTCGCAATGCAGTGAGCTGGGTCAACTGCCAGAACTGCCCGCCCCAGATGAGCAACGGCTGCAAGAGGCGGCTGAACTCCTACAACAGCGCCTCGTCCTCAGACAGTGGCTCACAAAGAACCAACTGCAGGTAAAGTAGCGTTCGATTGTCACCGTTAACATATTGACCGTCATGTCGTCACCAGTGACTGACACTACATACGTACCTACTTTTAACGGGGCTCCTACAATCCCGAGCACCATCTGCTGAGTTGACGGTAGGGTGAAAAGGAAACGAGGGTGGGCTGGCCTTAGACGGTCGTCGGCGCTACTTTAAAAGAGGAAAGGATGACTGCGGGTGCTTACCGAGGTAAATTTTTATAATAACAGAGTCGGATTTCGATTAGCGATCTAGCCTGTAAATCGTTTCCTATTTTGGTACTCAGCAAGTGATCATTTAGTATTGTTCTACCCTTGTTACTGTTCGTCGATATTGTGTTGTTGAATTGTTGTGCTGTACTCTTGTTGGGGTGATTGTGCTTGAGTGCCTTTTTTTATCAAGGTTGATGATGGACAATAAAAGGTCATATGCGACAGTTTTAATTACGAATGCATTGAGTTTAATTCATGATGAGAACAACAATAGTGTGGAGCAGTTCAACTCTATAATCGCAAAATACATTGGGGTAAGCGAATAAATTATTGCAAGAAGAGGTCATACCATGGAAGATGTGCTGCAGCTGTAGTGAGCCACAATACCGAGCGGCGTGACTATGTGGTCCAAATACATTTGCGTTCTAAGCTTAGTCCAACCTCGCTTATCACTAAGATGGAACAAAGACTCAAACGCAAGAATCTTGAAAAGAAACTCAGACCAAAAAAGCTGATATAATAAAAAAACTAACAAATCGAATAGCAATTCCAATGAAAATGAATAGTTTTATGGCGAATTCAGTCAAAAACCTGACATGAACGACATTGATTTGGAGGTTGCTAAGCAAGAATTTTTAGGGAAACTTAGAAAAAGTGACGACGAGATTTTGCAGATCGAACAAGTCACCAAATTACAGGACTGTACTTTGTGGCGTCTTCATCGGAGGATAAGGCTGACAGCGTCTCGATTTGGTGAAGTTTGTAGAAGAAGGCAGACAACAAGCTGTAAAGTTCTAGTAAACTCCATCATATACACAACAGAGTTTTCTAGTAAGGCAATAAAAAAAGGCAATACAAAAATCATCGGCAACGGCAGTTCAACCTTGTGGTTTGTTTATTGATCGCACACATCAATTTCTGGCAGCATCACCTCCATCTACCTTATACAGTAGACAAGACATGTACTTAATACAGCTATAAGCCTACCTGTTTATTGCTTTGCAAAAACTACCTAACTGTTTCCTCTTATTTTGACGGCATAAGAAATTTTTATGACTCTCATTCAATTGTTACCATGTACCACATGACCCTTGTAAACATAATTGCGTTTATTGACATGAATAAACGAATTTGAATTTGAGTTCTTGAATTTATTTCAGGAAAGATATAAAATTATTTGAATACATTTTTCCTCTAGTCGGAAGGCTGGTTGGCAGGACGAAACAGTAGATGAATTTCGCCCAAAAACCGATTTGCACTTCACAACTGACGTTTCATTTTTATTTCCAAATGAAACTCTTGCAGCGTACTAGAAACAAAGTCCACAGGGTGCCAGCGATCCACTTTTTCGATTTTATCCACTAGGATCTTTTAAAAATATCAAGAAGTTGAGTACAAATAGTAAGCATTTCAACCCACCATAATTCTTGCGCAAAGACAAAATTTTGTAAAAAGCTCTGATAGCACCCTAGGCAATTGTCCTGCTTATATCCAGAAAAACATCACAAACTGCAGAACACAGATTGAGGGTAACGGCGAAATGGGTACATTTCACGGGTCATTAAATTCAAATGAAAATGCAGATATAAAATCTACCAAATTATCATTCTCAAAAACATATGTCCTTGACATATCGATAATTGTAAAGTTCCACGCTAAATTCCCCTATACTTGACTGGAGTGATATCTGAATTTATTCTTCCGTACTGTCGGTAGTTGCAGATCTGTTGGCTCTTGGTGTCAAACCTATGGAGCAGGTACCGATTTTTTCAAATCGTGAGCGCATTATTCGTCGGATTTTCGTCATTTAAATTTCCTCTAATCACTGGGATCAGAAGCAGTACAATCTTTTTATGTCAATGATTTGGAGCCCCTGAAATGTCAAAAACGGAGTTTCAGCAATTGTTACGAGTACTTTTTATTTTTTGCCTATAGCACCGTTGCCACTGGACTAAAACTACAAAGCTTTGGCATACCTGTAACCCCGTGTGGAAATTTCATAAAAATCCGAGCGGTAATTTCTAAGTTGATGATGAGTGATACAGTTTTTCGTGATGTAGATGTAATATGACTTAAAAAACATAACATCCCATTTTAGAAATTTTTCGAGATTACAATACTTCCTCGCCAGTGGCGTGGGAAGTAAAACGGCTTTAAAATCGAGGAGTATCAGCGATCGCGATTATGAGTACCTATTTGCAGAACGACTTATCTACGCGATATTACGAGCCTCTTCCCACTTCAGTTGGCCCACTTCAAGATTTTTACCAAAATATGCCTTTATAACCTAAACATGACGAAACTATTTACTTCTAAAACAATTTATTGACTCAAAAACATTTTAGATACACTCTAGTCGTAAAAAATACATATTTGACTTAGACCTATAACTAATAGAACATCTGAACAAATAAACAATGTGCGAATAAATGCGCGAAGTGAACAAAGCAACAATTGAAAGATTACCATTGGGTAACATCACCTTAATTTTTTATTACGGCTGAAATTCTTTGGGTATAAAACAATCCCATATTTCTTGAAGCTTTTGTCTCAGTTTGGTGATTGTACGATCAGGATGTTGTCGAGGAACCTTTTTCATCTCGTGCCACAAAGTTTCAATAGGTGACAGATCTCGACTGCTAGAAACCCATTTCAAAAGTGGTACATTATTCTTCCATCCATTTTATAGCCTTTTTTGAGGTATGGCACGCTGCACCATCTTGCTGAAACACAAAATCTTGGCCGGATGTCAAACATTCTTCCGTCACTGGTAAAAGCGATTCTTCTAAAATTGCCAAATATTTGTTTGTATCCACATTTCCGTCAATAAAATGAAGTTTTCCTACTCCTTTTGATGACATACTGCCCCAGACCATAATGGATGCTGGAAATTTCACTTTTCTCTTCAGACAGTCAACATGGATTGCTTCATTTTTTTGCGAATAACTCTACTGCGATCGTCACCAACACAAACTTCGAATAGGGCCTCATCACTCCATTGTATTGCTCACCATTGTTGAGGTGTCCATTGTCTATGTTATTTAGCCCATCTAAGCTGATTTTTCTTTTGCAGTGGAGTTAATAGTGGCTTTTCTTTGCCCTATAAACAAGTTGTGCAACTTTAGGGTTTTTACTTCACTTTTTTTATAAGAAAACTTACCTTGCAAGTGCTAAATCCCAGTTTGTGGGCCTCTCTACGAGTTGTGGACCTCGAAATTCTCCTTCCAACAGCGACACTCCACAGAGCACTTAATTGTAAATAATTGGCACGCCTGTTTTTCACGATTATTCTTCTTAATGCTCTTCGGTCGGCATTTGTGATATTACTTTTTTCACATATCGTGGCTTAATATTAACTGAACCAGTTACGTTATATCTTCTAACAATATTTCTCACACTGTACCGCGATAAGTCTAATAAAGTTGCAATTTCTTAGTTTGATTTCCCAGAATTAAAAAATTTAGTTATCAGTAACCGAATTTTCTCATTAATAACCTTTCCTCCACCCATTTTGAAAACCTTAACTACCCAAAACTATTTTAAACGTATTCTGACAGCTGTGATTAATAAAAACAATTGTCATGGATTTTATTTTTCACAGCCACTTACGCGTTATAGACTTATTTTGCATTGAAATGAAAATAGGTTTATATGTTGTAATTGCAACATGTGTTATTTTTATGCTGCAAATTTGACTAGGGAGTGATAAAGTTGGTGTTTTCTACTATATCTTATCAAAATATTCATTGTTAATATTTTAAACCTATAACACCATGCTACATTTTTATTATTTGTGTTTGATAAGAAAAAACTAAGATTTCAATAGTTGGGCCAACTGAAGTGGGAAGGGGCTCGTATATGAAATAGGGCCACCAAATTATTTGAATACGTCCTTTCTTAGTCCGTACATTGCAAAGAAAAGAGAAGGGGTATGTATGTGGTTCGGTTTTGAGGAATTACCGAATTCTTAATCAAAATGCAGTTTTTGCTCTCAAATCCCATCATTACAACTCAGTGTATAATTTAATGAGACATCTCAAAACAAAACAAGTTCCCTAGATTGTGTCTGTTGTCAGTTCGCAGTTCAGTTGCTGGATACTACAGGCGTGCAGACTCGCTTTGCACAATTGAACGAGTCATATATAACAAAAGAGTCGTTCAATCGTCGCTCACATAGATGAGTTGTTCATTTTGAACGACTCGTTCGCGAACAACACATGACTAGTCATGAGACTTGTTATCAATATTTGGCTCTGATGTGAGGTAAAATTTGCTTCTGATATGGCATTACTGGACGTCTAAGCTGTAACTTGTATGTTTGTGTTGATGATAATTACATTGGGTTCTTGTCTCAAATACACTTAATTGATATTCAAAGCTACAAATTAGTTGCGCATCTACTTTTTCTTATCCATTCTGGAAATTTCATATTGAAATTTGCTGAATTTCAAAAATGAGAGAGATAAGAAATAATTATATTCACTGTACACTGTCGAATTACAATCCATATACATGTTAACAGTAATTACACACAACGCGAGCGCGGTGATGATTTCCCGTAACTCTCCTCAGTTTTTCGTTATTTATAACTTTGAACATAACCTCTCTTCAGGAAGCGCAACATAAAAATAACTCGTCGGGCACAGCCAATAGGTATACTTCATTGGCAGCATATTCAGTAATGATTTTCTCACACAACAGAGATCACTGATTTTGTACACATGCAGACCAATACACATAATCATCCAGATGCGACCTATAAGGCGTGTAGCTTAGGTGAGTGATTCCTCCTAGTGAGCAAACGTGGAATGACTGCGCCCTAAAAACTACCTAGTTTGCAAGATGGCATCTAATAGGGTTTTTTCACGTTTTATAGGTTTCTTACATGATACCCGTGCGGATCCTAGTATAAGTGTTGATTGCGTGACTGCCTTAGGGTCAGTATTTATAATGTGAGATTTACTCGTGCTGACCAAGTAGCCAGGACGTAATTATTGATGTATAGAGTTACGCAGAAATCCAGTGACTCTGACGGATTGATCACTAAATACTGATGGTACAAACCACAATAAATAATGATAGTGTGACGTTCGCCTAACAGACCAGCTTGATAATGTCTGTCCTAGGTAGGGATGGCAATTTATTAGAAAACATCGATCTTTGGACATAAACATCGCCATCGTAGTATCGATGGAGCTCGATACATCGGAACAAATACATCGATACACGGATGTATCGAAACAACTCTCTGCTTTCAATTCAACAACGACTTAATTCAACGATTGCTATAGATTTTAGCGGAATGGTCATTTTATCCGTGGGTGGAATTCCCACCGCGTTTTTTTTTTCTCGATTTGGGAACCATTAAGTAAGAATAAAAACCGCGACAGCAACTTCACGATAGGATAAAAGAAGGATACCGACTGCAATATATTTCAGTAAAAAAGTATGATTATAGGAAACTGCAAGATAGAATATTGTCAAAATTAAGAGCACATTGATGACCATGAAATACTTTTCACTGTGCACAAGTTTAAAGTACTTCCACATATCACTTTTTCGTGGCATTTCGATTAATTAACAATAAAACAGAGACACAAGAGCTATATACAATAAAATAATCAGAAGAACCTGAAATCATTAAATGCGTAAATTCGCTGATTTCAGTTTATTATATTATATCTCTTGGGGAACTACAGAATAAAGAAATGATGATGTTGAGATACTACTAAACAGCTTTCTGGGCTTTCAATGTAGAAGCTGCCAGTCCTCGCTTAGAGATGGTAGCACAGTTAAGGGTATACTCGGGGTATAACGATTTTTATAAACCTTTCGATGTCGATACATCGATATATCGTCATTAAACCATCGATGCCTAAACATCGATGTTCTACGTCCGATGTATCGATGTTTTCGATACATCGATGTATCGTTGCCATCCCTAGTCCTAGGCGATAAATTTTAGGCAATTTGACCTTCCTTCAACTTTTATCACTATCAATATAATTATATGTACGGCATTTTACTGCCATTTTATACAGCTTTAAATATTTGTACTGTCAGTTTTTTACTAACCTAGCTTTAATCACCAACACCGTATGGCCATCATCAGTTGTAATTCCTCTGATACGAAGGTAACATAGTTTCATATTTAATAAATGTGTCAGCAATTTGAATTCTGAGGATAATGTAGATATTGGACAAGTTGACTCTTGTTTTAGGAATCAAAGATAATTCAGACATTGCGTCATTTTTCAAAGAGTGTGTTTGATTGATAGTGAGTTTTAATGGTGAATAATCACTGTTGAAAGCATTTTGAAGAATGATTTTTTTTAGCACGATTCTTGGATCCGTTTTGAGAAAAAACTTCTCACGAATCCGTATTATGAACATCTCAAATTTTGATATACAGTAATGGCCAAAGTATATAGACAAATTAATATTGTGCTGTATTTCCTTTTTAACTTGTTTTATTAAATACACCAACCTATATACATAATTCGTTATAGCATAATACTCACTTATACATAAATAAATTCATTAGACTCCCTTCAATAAAAAATTAATTGAAAAAAACTGGAACTATGAAGGCCAAAAATATATAGACAAAGCAAAACAATTATAGGAAAAACAAGCAAAGTTCATTGAATTATAGAAAACCAACCATGTTTGTGTTAATATTTTGTAGCATAACCATTATTATCAATCACTGCCTGGCATCGTCTAGGCATAGATTGTAGAAGTTTCTTGATATAAGATTCATCAATCTGTCTCCACTTTTGTTCATCCTTCTTTGAATAATTTTTATCTCGTATTTGCTTATCTGAGTATTCCCATAGATTTTCAATGGGGTTTATATCGGGAGACTGTGAAGGCCATTTGAGAACTGGTATTTTTTCATCCAGAAAGTATTTTTTTGCGAGATTTGAAGTGTGCTTCGGGTCATTATCTTGCTGGAAGATTGATCTTAAGGGCATATTGTCTTCCATATATGCCATCTATTCTATGTAAAGGTCCCATCCCAAACCCCGAAAAGCACCCCCAAACTATATCAGACCCGCCTCCATGTTTGACAGTGGGCAAAGTGTACTTGGGGTTCAATCTTTGTCCACTAGGACGTCTAATGTAATGAACACCATCTGATCCAAACATATTGAACTTGGATTCGTCACTCAAACATATCTCTTCCAGTCACAGATGCTCCAATCAAGATGCACCCGTGCAAATTGTAATCGGTTCTTACTGTTTTTCCTCGAGATTAGCGGCTTCTTACTCGGGCGACGTCAAATAACTTCAAATCATTTAATCTTCTACTTATAGTTTTCGTAGAAACACTGACAATTCCTTTTGTCTCGATTTCGGCTTTTATTTGTCTTGGGGTTTTAAACGGAGCAAATTACTTTTATTAATCTAACTGATCTAGCATTTAGTTTTCTAGGCCGACCACTTCTCTTAGAGGCTTCCAAGATACCTTTTTGTTTATATTTGTTCAATATTGTCCAAACTGCTTTACGCTTCAGCTTCAAATTTTTGACAACGAAAGAAATTTCTGGACCACGCGGCATGGTCTTAAAATCACTCAACTTATTCCACAATACTTGATGAACACAAACTAATCCTCTTCTGACACGAAACTGTACTAAACTAATGTTGAAAAGAATTAGTCTACATATTTTTGTCCCTCATAAAAAAGTGCTTATATTCAGACTTCAACAAAAACAAGAATAACGTATTTGCTTACGGAGCAATGAAATATGAATTCGTTTTACAAAGGTATTTAGGTAAATATTCATATTTGTCAAGATACTTTTGTCCATTACTGTAGGTACATGGTGGTAAGGTTTTCAAAAAACCATTTTTTTATAATATCTATGATACCGCTCGATACATGTTTAATTAAATTTAGTATATATTTTTTTGTTCCTTCCAATGGCGTTCGTGTGAGATTTGGGCTAACTACTTTAAAATAAAAATATGGTACTCTTCTGCATTTTATCGGGAAAAAATGTTCTTATCCACTTTTGAGCAAACTTGATTTTCTCTGCGCAGACGATTTTCGCGTAAAAAAATATAATCGATATGTTGTTTCCTTTTCTCAATTTTCACATTATAGCTATATGGCCATGCAGAGAAGTGTTTCTTATTTTCTTACGAGAAAACTGTAAGTTTCTGGAAAGAAAATTAAAAGACCAAATTTGAAGTATTGTAATCGGGAAAATTTCAAAATTGAGAGATTATATTCTTTTGGATGTATATGACATCACGAAAAACCATGTCACTTATTTCCGTCGGTCTGTCTGTCGGTCTGTCGGTCTGTCTCTCGGTCTGTCCGCTAATCTTATAACTGGCCTATAACTTGAGAAGTACCGCTCGGATTTTGTTGAAATTTTCACAGAAGTTTACTACTATGCGAAGGATGGAAAAGCTTTGCAGTTTTTGGAAAAAAACACAAGAAAATCGCTTGTATGTGCTGTGTAATGAGGAACAAACTCCAACTGGTCTGCGATGATGTAGTCACTGACACACAGCTACAGGAGAAATATTTATATATTTTAGCAATATTTGGATATTAGAATTTTATGATCCTTAAGTGTACCACCCATTTCGTCTAATATTCAATTTGTCTAAACTCCATCTGTGATAGCTTCCTGAATTTTTGGTCTAGTAGATCGACTCAGTACTATGACGCATTGATATACAGCCGACACGCATATACAAACCGACATAAATGAAAAACACGGACTTGTGTGATGCTGCTTTGAGCATGAGAAAACTTGTGGACCGAAGTTCGAATATTATCGTGAGTTTAATACTCCCATCGTTTAGGTAGTCGTATATGTATTTTGAAAATTGGTTCAGATACGGCGAAAATAAAATATCTGGAACATAGTGTTACAACGTTTCGGAGATTCCTGCTCATTTTCATGCATTGGAGGGTATGAAAATTGTAACTTGAAAGCTTATGCGGTACGGTTATAAATTGTTGCATAATTGGTGTTAGTGAAAGACTTACTATTAAGAAGCTGCTGATACCAGTGTTACTATGAACCTATTAATAAGTTACACGTATTTGCCACAAACATTTCCTTTGAAACCTCGAATGAAGGCGTAAGAAGTATATAGTGAATCTACTTGACGCCATTTCACACTTTTTCGATCAAATGCTTTGTCTTAAAAAAATCAAGACATTCAGGGTAATATGCATTTTTTGTCTTGAAATGAATCCAAGAATCGGAAGCATTTTAGCTTATTTTTGAACAATCCTGGATAAGCAATGATTATTATTTTTCTAGTCTTACCATCCTCGGCTGCTCTCATTGGGCGTGGGCAGTTTGGAGGACGTGTACTGGCTGGAGGACGGCAGGGCAAGGCGGGCATTCGGGGGGGACTTTTCCAAATGGTCGGCGGCTAGACAGGCGCTGCCCACTTCCAAACAACCCTTGGATCAGCTGAAGGCAGACCTCTGGGCGGAGGTGGTCAAAGGCAGCAGTCATAGGGACGCTTGGACATGGGGTACTGTTATTCAATAGTTAAAATTCTTACATTGTTCTTGTCTTATTACTCGTAACTCCATAAAATTTAGTAAATTTAGCATCCCATCTGACAACACTGGAAGTGGCGGGCTTGGAGGGGAGACAGGGCAACATGTGATCCGCCTTCAGTACAAGTTTGAACTCGCACGAGTCATTTAGTTATCCATAGCAGTTTTTTCTATTGTGTTCTAAAAATGAGTGACATCAGTTTCGAGCAACTGTGTGCTATGATGGAATATTCAACTTCTGAGTGGCCTTAAAATGGTTGTCAAATGCCACTAAACTGAACAAAATTGCTAGATTTTTATCTTGACCTTGAAATGACCTCCGATGCCTTCATGGTGATTAACTGACGTTTGATACGGACTCAGCGACCAGAAAAACCTAAGTGAGGTGCGGTCGGGCTCAGTTGTTCGACTTTTCTAAGAAGTGTCCTTCCAATGACCTTAAAATGCTCTCTTAGATACAAAGATATTAGCGACCCAGAAAATCGTACTCTATGAAATTTCGTGAATGCCTTAGAACGTTCTAGACCATTGTGCTGCTCTCTAAACTCGGCGCACACTGCAAGAAGCTGCCAGGTGCAATAATGTTGCGTGGCTGACGCTGTGTAATCTTCCAAGGAGTACACGTTTCAAAAGCTGAACTAAAATTGAAGAAGTATAGTTTGTGTGCTGTGCTAATGATTTGTTTTATTTATCTTGTAGGAGGCATGTTGGTGGTATCGCTGTCTGTAGCCGGGTTGGTCACTTTGGCCGCCATGACTCAACCCTCCCTCGCCCCAGAAGCCAAACATTCCCTTTTGCAGTACGTCACTGGAAAATATCTCTTACCCTCAAACTGTAAGGTGAGAAAAGTTAAGTAGGTTATCCAACACCCGAGCGCTAGACAGAACAGGAAACCAAGGCTCATTAAAATTGAATTATGCAAATGTGATGAAGAAAAATGACTGTTTGCAGTAATCAGAATCAGGGTGGCCCATCTATCTGTGGACCGAATATTACTCATAAACAAATACATTTTGGGTAAATCTATTTATGGCATGTTCAAAAGAAGAAGATTGATATGACATACTATGGGGTTTTGGTAATTAGCTACCGAGATGTAAGTTGTTTTGTCCAGAAAAACCGTCCACTTCGGCAACCCCTCAATCCGCCACTTTGAAATTTGGAGAGCTGAATTTTGTATCAAAAAAATGTACATACCTCAGCTTTTATCTTATTTGTTACTTTTTCGAATTATCATGTTTGCTCGTACAGGGTGGTCAAAAACGCGAATTGTCCTTTTTCTCAAAAATTTCAAGTGCATCACCCTGTATATTTGTACAAGTTTGGATTCAATTTTTTATGAGCTTTTTTTTGTATAAGGTTTAATTCAGATAAAATCACTAGATTTTGAGTTATTAAGCTTTAATAGAACAACACCAAAATTAAGAAAAATTCACATCATCCATGGAAACAAAAGACAAACAGTGGGCTAGTTCCATATTGCCACTAAGGCCCGTATCGTCAGTCGTCCCTACAGTTGTAGGGCTCGTTTACGGCCTTCTTGATTTCGATAAGATTACGTCTTCTTCGTTAACGTACATGTATGTCCTCCTTTTGATTTCCGAAATACTGACAGTTCTGGCTTGAGGTTGTTTTGACGTTCAAGACACATGACAGCAGAACCATAATTTATAATTTTCTTGCAAATAATATCGGTCACTCAAAAATACCTCGCTACATTGAACAAATCACTCCACAACCACAACCTGTGGTATCTTCAAGAAATTGTTGCACATGGATATATTATATTATAATATTATATTTGTGTGTATAAAAGTCCAGAAGTTTACAACCAAGCTGTTCTCTTGATGAAGGTTGGTAAGTTACAAAACAAATCATTGGATATTCATATTATATACTTATTGCATTATTTTCAGGTGTAATTCATTCAAACAGACTTTACAAGAGACTTTACAAGAAGTTGGTTCCTCCATGGATAACAAACATATCCCGAATGCAATTGCATTGTTGATGTCAAGATGCCTGTTCACAAATCATTACTGGACTCTATGTGAAGTGTCAAGCTACAAATATGTACAATGTGTGTATGTGAAGATCGTAATTACCATTTATCATTGTTATTTCAGGATGCTTGAAATACCATATCCATGTAGGATTACCAAATATGAAGTATTACAGGGAGTAAACACAGTTGTAGTATTGTAGTATGAATTTAAATCGGAAAAACTTCATGACACAAAATTCCACAGTTAATTACAAATATAAAAATATAAGAAAATCTTAACTAATCCAGGGAATCACTTTTCTGTTAAACAAATTTCAAACACTTCAAAGGTCTAGATAAGCAGAAAAGACCAATTATTTTGAAAAGTGTACCTCAGTCAGGCAAGGTTAAGCCGCAATAAGTGTGATAATAAGGTAATTGCGTTTCAGATAATTTGTCTTGTATTGTATCATATGCGACTTAACATATAAAGTTAAGTAAATTTGCTTATAATTACAGGTAGGTCTTACCTGGCTCTGAGATACAAAATTTCATTTGAATTTAAACTTCTAGGTATAAATTGTGGTTTTAAATTATTATTTATAATTGAGTCTCCAGCTACTGAGGATACCAAAAAAATACATCAGCGCAATAATAAGATTGATGCACTGAGCCTCAAAGAACAGTATGTTGAACTTTTTAAATGTGTTGCACCATATATTAGTGTTGTGGCATATTGTATAAGGAAAAAAGTAAGGCAACTTAAATTTTTCAATCATTTTATTAAGAAATTCAAATCTCAATACTGAAAGTTTTTCATTGATTTGGAACCCCAACTTAAAAGGGAAAATCTATCAAAAGTATGGCGTGTGAAAGGAAAGCATTTTCGGGTTGAAAAAGAAATATCAAGAATTAAACTGGTTTGATATTTGAAACACTCATATGAAAAGCAGAGTTTGTTAGTTATGATAGAAACAGTAAAAAAATATTTGTCTCAAAAGTATGCATTTACTCTTGTAATATTAGGAGCTGCAATTCAGTGTGTCTCCTAATTGTACATGAGTGACGAGGCATTTCTTTAATTTCCACCAGTGATGCTATTAAGGAATTTCACCTGCTTATTTCGACGGGCAGTAATGGTATGCCACTAATGTCTCTTTTATTAAAATTTTTAATCACATCTAAGCAAATTTAATCACTTGGATGTTTTCAATCTGATGTACGGTTTTCATAAAAATAAAAACTGACTCTGAATATTGTTAATAATATGACAATATCACCATGCAGCGAAATAGTTTCTATTTTTTGGGTGGAAATCATAGGTTTGGCTAAAAAAAATTCTTTTCAAAAATACTGTTTATTTATACATAGTGACATTGTTATATTAACGATATTAGGATCATGCAAAGAAACAGTATTTTAATTTTATAAAATTTGCTCAGAAATCACTGATGGTTTTAAGAGCAAATTTTTATTTTAAGAGAAATCAGTTGCCTACTATCATTGTCTGCCAAAATAGGCAAGTGAAATTCGTACGAACGCCACTGGTGGGAATTGAAAGAATGTTGCATGACAAATACCTCTTGATGTACATGTATGCCAAACTTTGATAAAGTATTTAAAGTGGTATTCCAGATCTTTACAAGAAATTTTATTAATTTTTGAAAAGTTTACCACTCTGTTTCTCAAAGGTCAAGAGATTTAGGATATACGTCATATGAAATATTCTTCTTAAAATGGACTCAAAGTTACCCCCTTAAATATAGACATTCAATTGGAAAACACCCTGTATATTTTATGTAAGTAAATTAAAAATGAATAAAGGTTATTGTGATACGCTGTTGTAGTTTTTCATTTTTGATATATTGTTTTTTTGGCTACATATTTATAATTCCTGTAATTAGTTGTACCTTTTGGACATAGAGTCATCATTGGATTGGTGATTACGTTTTGACATACTACGTATGAGTTCATTAACAATTTCATGTATTATACTTTTCTGATGGAAAGTATTTGTGGAATGTAAATAAAAGCATCATTGGTAAAATCAATATTTATTTAGAAATATAATAGGTTTTTTCAGAAATATATGGAAATACAGATTTCATCAATTTGTAATTCTTCTTTTCCCTTAAAACAAATGTTTCATCATGATGTTAACAATATTGTATGCTACTTTCAAAATTAGAATCTCTACAAACAAAACACTGTGTGGACAAAAAATTTGAATATATCGACTCTTCTTTTTCCTCTAATAACGTGCCTTACACTAGAATTATTCTGTCCTGCAACAGTATCTTGTAATCTCGGCTTCTCAGGATGGGATGTATCTTTGAGCAATGTAAGTAGACCATAGGATAGAGAACGTGAACCACGCAATCCTTTGTGAATCGAAAGCGTCTTTGAAATTCTTGGTCCCTATAATGCTATAGCGGATTCGACCTATCACGAATATACCTAATTGGTAAATGAAGTAGAGGGGTTGAGGATCTCTGGCAGGGAGTGCTCACCCGATTCAAATAAATCACGTTCTGCCATTTTCACTTATATTTATCACTGCAATAAGCATACGATATAAAAAGCCGGCTACAAATTTCAAATGTGAACTGATGTTAAAATCGGTTGACTCAAGAGCGAATGTGGAGGGGACACGGGACGAAACAAAGAAACCAGCATAGCCTCAAAGAGATATCACGTTCTACCCTATTTGAGAGAGATAGGCGGTTATTGATAAAAAGCCAGTTGTGAATTAATCCGATATTTTTCTAAAACTTGCATTGACAAATTTAGACGTCGGCACAGAGGGGAAAGTGGTAAGTATTGGAGATTGAAATATGAATACGGGGGTATATCCAGGATGCCTATATGCATTATAGTTAGAAAAGAAATTGAACTTTCTGATTTAGTAACCGCACATTATAAAATAACGTGTTGAACAGGCCGATCTAAGAAACCGGTTATCCAAATGACAAGTTATATTTGCCCATCCCTACTACCTACTATTTTGATTCATGAATAGATATAGGAGGTTAAACTTTGAGGATTAAACTGCGTAAGGGATATATGTTATCGTATGAAGCCAATCCTTTCTTTCTCGTCAGATAATCATTTGATTCGTAACATTCAATTCGACTCTCGGTCGAAGCATAAGTACCGAGCATTAGGCAGTCAGGCTGGTGGAACATGTACCCAAAGGATTCACCCTCAACCTGAGTACCTGCATCTTGCTTTTGGATGTCTCAAAAACCTTTGACAACGTGTGTCATGTGGGTCTCTATAAACTAATACAAAATTGTTTCTCTTTTTTGCTTCTAACAACTACTAAAATCCTGCATCGAAGGAAGTTTCAGATCAAATTTAACGTTTTCTCAAGGTTCGGTCCTAGAACCAATTCCTCACTCGCTTTTTACTCAACAACTGTGGTGTGAAGTCTACCTCTATGCTGTCGACACTGCGCCAGTCAAGTACTGGTAATCTGGTTCACGCCAGATTACAAGATGCAAAGGAGTAAGTACTAGAGTGGTCGGAACGATGGCTGATTTGATTAAAAGTAATCATTCGAAAATATAGGTATTGTAGCAGAAAACGTCTCGGGGCCCCCACTCGAGGTTTCGGCAGACGGTAGTCGTATACAATGAAAAAATTCTGTCATGAACCTCAGGGTCACCCTTGATAATGGCTTGACCTGGCAAAAACATACAGCAGCATTGAAAACAAAATTCCAAATTACTTTCCGCAACTATATCCCTGGATATGTAGCAAAGCAGTTTGAATAAAAGTTACTAGCTTTGGCGTATAATATAGTTTACAACACGATCTAATAAATAAGAAACGTTCTTTGAGTTGTTCGAGTTCCAGCAGCCTCTTATTTATTTCATATGAAAATGGATTTTGCTCTTTAAAGAATCTGCCCCTTTATCCAAAGGTTGACAGTTAAATTCTATAAGTAAGAAAAGTATTATCACAGGGATCGTCAAGCACCACTTTAATATGTTGTACAACACTGTCAAGAAAGTAAAATGCTGGGACCTTATTGGAATGTATGAGACATCCTCTGCTTGTAAGCAGCCAACTATGTCTCTCAGTATTATCTTACTTTTATTTGCCAAAATAAACAGGGAAAGGTTTTGTTTTTCCTCTGAAAAGGTATATTGCAACAGATTATTTAATCACAGTTCCTTTTTTTCACATATACCAAATTCTGCTTTTTACATCAGTGCTGCTACTGGAAATTAAACTTCTTATCAATGTAAAGCTAGACCTAGTTTTTTCTACTGATAGCTCAAAAGATTGGTCTTATTGTTTTTAACTATATGGTTATATTTTTGTCTATTATTAATGCATAGCAGCGTTGAACTTCAAACCAAACTGAATTCATATACACAGAATATTCAAATATTTGAAATTGACAGTTTGAACTTGATTACATATTTTTGAATGCTGGTAAACAGGTTAGATTATTTCCAAAAAATAAGCATTTTTCATTATCTCCATTAACCATACAAAGTTCTTTAGAAAACGTTGAAAATTGAAGTTCTCTGCAATTCGATTTAAGGCTTTGTTTTTGCCCTGAGGCTGACTGCATCATTTTTCTTATTTCCAACCACATTGCTGTATTGTTTACCATGGTCAGCAGCTGAAGCTTTTGTTTTTGACGAATATTTTTCTTTTGTAGTCTGCATTGTCAACAGGAACTAAAAACCACAATTTATACACATAATATATACACAGAACATTCAAATAATTGAAATTGACAGTTTGAAGTTTTGATACGATACATTTTCATTACAGCTTCCCATTTAAAAAAAACCTTTTCTGCTTATATCAGTATATATATATGCCCACAAGGCTAATATTGTAAAACAAGGCGAGCACCTCAAATATCAGTCCTATTTAGTGTTTGACATTCCTTAAGCAGGGAATTGATTCCCACAGTTTTCTTGTAATTAGTTGTGGAATTTTCTGCCATGATGGTACAAAGTAATGAAGAATTTAACTTCATGCTGCAACTCCATTTTCCCATTTAAACTTTAATCAAATTCAAGCGGATAACCAAATGAAAATGGTATTTACCATTTTGGATTGGTATTTACCGATCCGTCTAAGCGAGTGTGGTTATCAGTTTGGTTATAAGATCCGTGACGTCATGAATCAGCTGTTATATGTCATAATTATCACCGTAAAATTGTGGTACTTACCCAGCTCAGGAGTAGTTTTATATTTCTGGTTATTATTTGACATGTGACATGTTAGAATTTTGCCGGGTATTGGATATTTTTATTGTACTTCAGCTTCATTTTTGGGAAACTTGATACAGGCTGACTTCAGTTTTAGCACAAGAAAGCACCTTATTATTTATAATCATTACTGTTGTTGGGGACACTTTAAATCTAGTTCCTACGCTTAACAAAGTATCCTGTATAGCCACAAGAATATTAAAATATCGCCATATAAACTCACTGGATGATGTCCACCTGTATACGGTTTTGTTTAAATATTTTCTTTGACATGCGGAAAAGTTTAGAGAATTGAAAGTTATCATAGCTACAAAGCCATGGTTCCATCAGTAAAAATGTTTTTCTGAAAAAAAACATTCCTGCCATTAATATTATGAAAGTTTTCTTTTTTTCAACTTTCCATATCCCGTTGTAGACTAAAAAGCACTGATTATTAAGTGATAATAATTATAATCAGAAACTATATACGCGCTTTTCTAAAATAAACAACGTGCAACAAACCGCGGTTAAAACCAACGCGTTCAAGCGATTCGAGTAAATGACGTCATCATCCCGTGTGTCATCTTGAACCATATTATAACCGCGGTCCTAATACGGAAATTTTGGTTATTCGCTTGGATTTGATTCTTGTAATGTCTCATAATTGGTGCTCCTACATGCCCATGCTCTTTTTAATATCCTGAAATCATGATTGTCAATTTACCATCGACTCAATTTCAGAACATTTACACATTATACATACTTGCTTAGCACAGCTTGTCTTCAAGTTCGTAAGTGTTAATTCTTATCATTATGACTATGATCATACAGGTTTATGCCAGGCTTTAATTAACAAATTGCAGTGTAACACATATCGGTCACATAAATCAAATTCACGTTTTGTTTCTGTAAGATTCCTTCAATTATGCCTGGATGCATAAATTCCTTCTTAGAAAGATCATTCACCTCCTTATCCTTCCAAAGTAAACATAGCATTTTACTGAGGAACCAACTTCTTGTAAAGTCTGTTTGAATGAATTACACCTGAAAATAATGCAATAAGTATATAATATGAATATCCAATGATTTGTTTTGTAACTTACCAACCTTCATCAAGAGAACAGCTTGGTTGTAACCTTCGGGACTTTTATACATACAAATACAATATTATAATATACTATATCCATGTGCATTATTTTTCCTAACCCATCAATTTCTTGAAGATATCACAGGTTTTTGTTCAATGTAGCCATGTATTTTTGAGTGATCGACATTATTTGCAAGAAAATTATAAATTATGGTTCTGCTGTCATGTGTCTTGAACGTCAAAACAACCTCAAGCCAGAACTGTCAGTATGTCGGAAATCAAAAGGAGGACATACATGTACGTTAACGAAGAAGTCGTAATATTATCGAAATCAAGAAGGCCATAAACGCGCCCTCCTTGATTGTCATACTTCTTTCTCTCCTTCAAAAATTTCTAGATTACACTTGTCCCGTGTCAGCGTCAGCGCTCTCCTATTGTGAAGATATGTTTTCTTTCTAAATTGTAGGAAATTTCAGGCTGAGAAAACATGATATAACTCAAAAGCAAGCACAATTTGATGCAAATAGATGTTTGTGACATAACCTCAAAATAGAGTTCTGACACGGAGAAGTAGAAAACTATGACAATCAAGGAGGCCATGAAGGCGCCCTACAATTGTGAGTACGACTGACCATACGGGCCTAAGAGTACAGATTTGACAGAAGTTCTGCATATATATCAGTTTCTGCTCCAATATGCCGTGCAATTGAATGGGGATTTTCCTGCAACTTTAATAGAACCTCCAACTGATTCGCCTCATTGGTGACACTTGGATTATTTATACACTTTTTACTATATTAGACTGCTTCACTTGATTCAAAACGTTCTCGTAGTATGTACAATGTTTCCGGCCTTGGATGTCGCATATTAGGGTACCGTGACTTATAAATTCGAGATGCTAGGAAATTATTTCTTTGGGCTTCGCCCAAAACGAACACCATATTCACCATTTCTTCTTTAGAAAAATTCATTTTCAAACACATTCTTATTATAATGCTCAAAAAGCTAATTTTGACAGTTTGTAACTAATCAACAATTTATTTGTTTCCAAGGATGATGCGATATTTTAGGGAATCAAGCCGTTAAATAAAAGACGTGCTAATAACCGAAAAACAGCCGTAAAAACCCTTATGTGTCTGGTATTAAAAAAAAAAAGATTATAAAAAATTGAATCCAAACTGGCAAAAATATACATGCATTTGAAATTTTTGAGAAAAACTACAATTTGCGTTCTTGACCATCCTGTAAGAGCAAAAATTAAAATTCGAAAAATTAACAAACAAGATAAAAGATGAGGTGTGTAAGTTTTCTCTGATACAAAATTCAGCACTCCAAATTTCAAAATGGCTGACTGAGGCTGACTTACCGAAGTGGGGGGTTTTTCTAGACAAAACACCTAATATCTCAGTAGCTAAATACCAAAACCCCATAGTATATTATATCAATGTTCATCTTTTGAATTGATTTATCCAAATATGCAATAAAATTTGAGGCATTCTATTCGAAAAATCACAGCTTTGATATGTAGGTCGAAATTGGGACACCCTGTATAATGGCCAATATTTTAGAAACGTGCCCTCAAATGTCATGTATAACATCCCATAAATCGATTTTCCCAAAATGTACTTGTTTATGAGTAATATTCCGTCCACACATGGATGGGCCACCCTGTATACTTGTCAGTTAAATAAGAGAACACATTTTATATTAAAGTCATAGAACTGTCAGACTTGCGTAACGGTACACATATTTTGATTATAATTTTAATAATCTTAACATTCTCAATTTATAGGAAGCTAGTCACCCTAGACGAGTAGGTGTTTCATAGGGTTGAAAAACAGTCGATACTCTAGATAGACAAGACCCTATTTTTTTTAGGAATATCAAAGATTTGCTTTTATCATTATACTCTTACTACTCACACGTGAATTTAGAAAGTTGGAAATTCAGGAATATAACAATATTATTCTTTATTTGCAGGTAAATTTCCAATGGTCCGATCTCCATCCCGTAGGCCAAATGGTCTGTTTCACAGTGCAATTCTACCAGCGAAATGGCCAGCCTTATCCAATCTGTGATACTGATAATTTTACTGTTGATGTATGTGGCGGATCCAGAAAGGTATCCTGGCTACTATCTTACTTTTGTAATTGTTCACTTATATGCCCTTTTTCTTAAAATCCCATTTTTTATACGCCTCATTTTGATTTCAGTTAGCTGTTATTACGGAACTCGGCTCTCCGACGGATCCCGCCTGTGCTAATGTTGCTAAGGTCAAGTTTACTGTTCGGCATGCTGGCCAATATAAGGTAACTTTCCAATTAGGAAGCTTCATGTAGTCGAAAATACCGCTAGCTCTACTCGCATTTAATAATATAATCGGTATCGTTCACGAAACTGAAAAAAATATGTTAAATGACAAACTGACAAAAAATTGGGCATATCGCAAATATATCATTTCCTATTTTAAAATGAAAGATTAGGATGTAACTTGTACGAAAATATCATTTTTTAGAAATTACGGCTAGCCCGGAAAAATGGTTTCCTGTCAACTTTTCACCCTAAATCCAGTCTGTTGACACTTTGGAATTTTTTCACTATGATATTCGTATTCAGCGCCCCAAATTACCTCTTTGAGCAAAGCTTCACTTCCATGTAGTCCTCGATAGTAAAAATGGGTTTTTAGTACCTTAGAGTAGCAAAAACGCGTAATTTTTGCAATTTTTCGCTAAATAATTAGATCTAAATGATAAACGGGATCAGATACACGTGAAACGACTTCGGATTCGGTATTGGCAGTTCAAAATACCTGGAATAAAGGTCATTTGAACCGCATTTAAAGCATTTTAACATATAATTACCATGTATAAGGGTATCATTATACAGGGTGGCGCATCGAAAACGAAACAGACGCATTTCCTGGCAGCTCAGTTTTTTTTTGAAAAAACGCTCATAGCCGTCGATTTTGTTTTCGAGGGGGACACAAGTTTGGCCAAAAATCACGTTAACACGTGCAGCCCCCTGGGGTATTTCAGGTATTTCAATTCCCTTTATAATGATATAAAATTAATGTACTTTAGTTCAGTAGTTTTGAAGATTTATTGATTTAAAGCTTAAAGTAGACTTTAATAGGTACATCAGATTAGTTTGTACTGCTTTCAGAAGAAATTTGACTAAAAGAATTTACTTAATAAGTAAGTACTTTTCTTCACTACGCCCATGGTTTGTTTATCATTTTGTTGTTGAAAATAGCTATTGGAGCGGTTTTTCGTGGCAAAAGTTTTTTCCAAACTTGTGTCCCTCTCGAAAACTCGATGGGTCTGAGCGTTTTTCAAAAAAAAAACTGAGCTGTCAGTAAATGCGTTTGTTTCGTTTTCGATGCACCACCCTGTATAAGTTGTGACATAATATCAATAATAAAGAACCTTAAAAACTCCAACTCTACTAGCGCAGATAAAATTAGTGCAAATATTTTAAAAATGTCATCTAGTTTCCTTAGCTAACCTTTAGCATTTTTAATTAATTGTTCCATTGAGGAGGGACAATTCCAGATAAACTTAAAGTTGCAAAAATTAAGCCCTTGTTCAAGTCGGGTGATAACCACGTCATCTGTAATTTTAGGCAATTTCCCTAATTAGTCCCTTTGCGAAAGTATTTGAGAAATATATCTTACAAATTGTCAATTTTTTTGACAGTTTCAAATGATTCAATACGCTGTGCTTCATTTTCTTGATGAACTGTATTTGAAAATGGACAATGGCGAAAAGTGTGTAGGAATATTTCTTGACTTGAGTAAAGCTTTTGACTTAGTTAACCACGTAATACTTTTGGATAAATTGGATAGATATGGAATCAGAGGTAAGCCGTTTGACTGGTTCCACAGTTATCTAAGCAACAGAAAACATTATGCTGAAGTACTGACGGCACAGTCTGACCAGCACCTATATCATACAGGGGTTCCACAGGGTTCCATACTTGGTCCCCTCCTATACATAATATATGTCAATGACTTTCCCGCCAAATCCTCGGTAATGTATGCTGATGATACCTCATTACTTATTAATGGCAAAAACTTGGAGTCAGGGATAAGAAATGCCAACATAAACTTAGCTGGTGAAGAGCAATGGTTCATTAATAACGGCCTGGTCTTAAACCACAAAAAGACACTGTTCCTGAGATTTAACTACTCTAATATGCACATGGATTGTAGTCTCCTTATAAAATCAAGCGGTAGATCCATGGAACAAGCAGAAACTATAATTTTTAGGAATACACATATCGCAAAACTGCAAATGGGATACGCATATGGAGAAAGTTAGTCAAAAGGTTACCCCTCTTTGCTATTGCATGTACCAGCTGAGTTTTATCGTTGATAAGTGGATATTGTTAATGTTTTACCATGCACATATCCATTCTACTCTGACTTATGGAATAGAAGCGTGGGGAGCATCCTCCAAGTTACAAAGGCTTCTTATATTACAAAAAAGAGCTATTAGAACTATTGCAAAGGTGGATACATTAAGACAAAAATCTGTAGAAGTATGTTCGATTGCCAGCAGAACTATTTTTTATTTATTTTGCTGTGCCCATTTTTATTGCGGATGAAAACTTGCTAAAATATATTCAGGACTTAGTCTATTTTCTTTTTTTTTGTAGGTTAGCGTGACAGTGGCAGAAAGGCACGTAGCCGGCAGTCCGTTCGCGGCGACCTTCGTTGCCGGCCCCCCATGCGCACAAAGAACCCATGTGCTACGCCACTGTAGTACAGTTGTATGTACGGCTAACATCGCGCAAGTTGTTTACGTGGAACCGCGAGATGAGTATGGGAATGTATGTAGGTTCGAAGCTAAAGACAACCCTCTAGAGGTGAAGAATTCATTTTTCAATACAAAACTGTCTACTATGAAACAAATGAGAGATATTCCTAATAATACCCACGATTTGAAAAAATCAATGTGTTTAATGGGTAACACTATTGAAACGTCCTAAAAGAGGTTTCTTTGGTTTTTTGTTTTGAGCACATAAGAATACTAGAGAAAGCTATCAAGCGTATATTTAAGTAACAAAAACAAATTATAATGAACATCTTTTTTGTCTTTCGTTTTGGGTCTTTTTCACCGCCGCCACTGGACCGATTTACAAAAACTGCAAAGCTTTTTCATCCTTGGCATGGTAGTAATATTGTGTAAAAGTTTCATTCAAATCTGATAAGTATTTTCCAAGTTATAGAGGCCAAAGATTTGCGGACAAAGACCGACAAACAGACGGATAGAGATAAATGAGTGACACGGTTTTTCGTGATGTGCTTGTTATATAAGATTAAAAAAACATGATATCGCATTTTCGAAATTTTCCATACATTGTAAAAGCTTCACAGTATTTTTTAAGTCGATAATAAAACATCGATTCTTTGAAAAATTGATGTACCTCAGAGCCAGACTAGCTTAAATCCAAATAATTAGTTTTGAGATAATTCTATTTAAAATATTTTTCTTGCATTGTGTTGTAAGCGATTTGACATGAGTTAAAAAGTCGTAACCTCCTTATTTTTGCAGATAGATGGTCGCTGCATGTAGCGAATGAAAATTCACAATATTGCCATAAGCTTAACATATTAAATACATTTTTGAGAAAGTCTGGCTCTGGGGTACAGATTTGCAGTGTGTTACCCGTTAAATAAACAGCGACAGCCTCGATTGCCACATTCCCGCGCTATTGCTGGCCAGTAGCCTAGAAACGCCAATAGGAGCGCGAGAATTACGCGATCGAGTGGCCGTTTCTGTTTTGACGCGGCGTAAATTAATGTTTTCAGGGTTACGCCATAAATATAGCACAGTTAGGTTTACAATCTCCGGAGTTGCCGTTGGATGCGACAGCTGACGGCGAAAATTGTTCGACAAACTTGGAGTATGACTGGGAGAGTCAACGCGTGATGGTGCAATTGAAGTTTGTCCATGAAGGTTGTTATCATGCCACGATTTTTTACCGCGGCACCGAGTTGCATAACGGGGATTTTGATATCATAGTTTTAAACAGTGAGTTTTTCGTCTTCTTAAACTTTGTACAAATTGATATACCAGGTGATTTAAGAAATGGTTGCAATCTCTTAGGTATTGCTACACTCAGTATAATGTATGTCAGATGTGTAAAGGCGGGAACACGTTATTGTTACGAACGTGCACTCACGAGCTATCAGGTAAACCCACGTATTAAAATTTTAATTGATGGACTGATCTAGAATATTATTATAAACTCAAATAGCTTCACAACGATTCAAGATAGGAATAAACTTTACTATAAAAAAGTTACAAAAAACTTCATGGAAAATCTAAAAATTAAAAAAAATTGAGGTTCTCATTTAAAAATCTAAAATGTATCGCAATATCTTATTTTTGGATCACCCTGTATTGTATGGCTATAGATAAAAAGACGTCCCCGTAGAAATCAAAATTAACTTGCCTGATAGTTTTTCCCAACATATACCAGGAGATTCACAAATGGGGGTGCGACCTCTTCGCAGTTGCACCCTGTATTATTCTAAATATATTCACGGTGTCCCAACCGTGTGAGAACGAAGTTTTCAAATAAAGCTATTCATGTATTATTATATATAATATCTCAATTTTGATCCACATATCAAAGTTAACTTTTTTAATGGAATGCATCACTTTTTATTACATATACTAAAAGGATTTATTGATATAGCATACTTATGAGCTATGGCAATTGATTGTTGAGCTATTGGGTATTGTATCATAACATTAAAGTTTGACAGTCTGTGAACCTGCTATCTTGACAGTTGATGTAGCGAATTTTGTGTCAAATACATTTTAGTGCATTCAATTTCAACCAAAAATCAAAAACGTACTTTTTCGCAGAAAAAAAAAACAAATGGCCACCTTGTAAATTTTTACACCCTGGGAACCCCCTTTTCGTGAGCTTCCACATGATACAACAATAAGGTGTTTTCCCCCGACAATTTGTTTTTCTATTATGGACTCATATTTTCAGGTATTGATTCCACTCTAGTCCATAAAAACGTAGCTTCAAAGAATCACAACGTTTGTTACGAAGCCAAATTAGTAGGTATAAATGGAGACAGATTAACAAAACCAAAGAAGGTTTTGTGCTATGTTTCCCCGAAACAACTGATAATCAAAGAACTAATTTTAAAATTCATACCAAAGAGGCTGTTTACATTTAGATTATGTCCTTCTACTAAGGTAAGCATCTTAATTATTTATCAGCTTATAAGGGTGCATGATGTCTTCCTAGAAATTCATCTGATATTTGTACCTGAATTGGTTCCTCATCTATTAAGATTATTTCGGCAAGTACAGTGTGAATAAACTGAGCTTATACAGGGTATTTAGTGCGAAAGTTCACTTTTTGATTTAAGAAAAAAAAAATACAAACTCAATGAAAAGAGCATATTCGTTACTATTGTAGCGTTTTTTCTGGGTTCTTTTGGGTATGGATTAAAACACTGGATTCCACGAAAAGAAATGTACTAATTTATTTAACTTGATAAAACATTTATATACACCACTATTTATGTCTGACTAATTCATATATCACCATTGACTGCACTATACTTCACTCCGCTATGCTACTCTACCGTATTCAGTACTCTCTGCCTCCATCTCCCGGCCGCCGAGTTATATATACTCCCAATTGCTGCTTCGAGAAAAACCGGGTGTACCACAAAGCGACATCTAGAATGTTGGAGATCGCTTCGCGTCGATTTCGAAGGCGATCCACTGTCACGGTCCTCACAGGCGCCGCCAGGCGGCTTGTGCAGTCGTGGTTCGCGTAAAAGCAGAGATCGGCCATTAAACTCTGGCGAGTAGGAGACTCGCCCAATAGATGGCGCTATTTGTCGCACTATCAACATATTCGTAAATTCGGCGGGTTTTGTTTCTAAAATATCGTTTCTGTAACCCTCTCTTGCAGAGTTCCGGAGTGATGTTGTTTATTTCTTGTCGAATGTTGTCTTTAAGCTCGTCCAGTGTTCGTGGATTATTGGATTACTCTTTCACTTTAGATATCTCCTTAAAAAATATTCACATGGCGTGAGGTCGGGTGACCTAGGAGGCCAAACTTCGATATGGTAATGTCCAGCCTCAATTACGCTTTAACCTTATACTATCTTTGTCTTGACTCGATGAATCAGTGTAGGATCCAAAGAATGCAAAACAACTGCTGTAGGTTTGTCTGCGGTTTTCGAAAATATAGTCATGTCTCCTCTAAGATCAAGGAAATGAAATGGCTGAAAATGGATTAACAATTTGAATATATTCTATAAGGTATTTGTGCATAAGATATTGTGTACTAAAAGCCCATCTACCTCCATAGTAAATTGGTAACTAGAGGAATCATTAATCTTAGAGATCTGAGGCATAAAAATAATCTGACAATGCCTTTGCACTACACCGCATTGTTTCAAAAATGTTTCACTTTCAATGCTGTGAGGTTATACAACTCAACCGACCCTGCCTGGAGAAGCTAAAGTGTCAGGAAGCTGGTTAAAAATCAGCTGTTAGATGTATCATAATTAATTGTTATTATCTTAATGTTTTTTTTTGCGTTGTTATCCGTTCAGTATTGGTTCTTGACTGGTTCCTTTTTGGTAAACCAATATAGCGCGGATTTATCAATTGATTGTATTTTTTCCCTTTATTATTAGCTCATTTAGTTGAAAGCCAGATCGATGTATTCATTTTTAGGTTGCATGCATGTGACTTTGAACTGTATATACATATTTAATCACACAATAGGGTTGGGTGTAAGAGTAGCCAACTGGCTAAATTTCGCCTTATTGTTGTGTTGCTAATAAAGACATTTATTATTATCATTATTATATAACTTTTTGACTAAAAAGTGCTTTCACCGTGTCCATCGCTTCTCTGGAAGTATGGGCAGTGGCCCCATCATGTTGAAACAGTATGTTTCTGTTAAATCGACGTTCTGTTCTTACAATAGGAGAAAAAAAAAACGTCAATCATGTCCTTGCATCGCTCGGAATTGATTGTCAATGCATGACCGTTTTCATCTTCAAAGAAATACGGCCCAATAATACAGCTAGAGGATATGGCGTACCAAACAGTAACCGCATAATTCAAATTTAAAATGTGAACTTTTCCACTGGACAACCCTGTATTATTCCTTATACGAGTGAGGCGAAATATCTTAGAGTCATTTTTGATCAACGTGGAACTATCACATCAACAGAATACTACAGAAAACTACAATAGCGCTAGGGAGATTTGCGGAAGAAACTGGGGGTAAACTAAAAAACCATGTGATTATACATAATGAGGGTGGTCAGGCGCATAATAACCTATGTTGTTTGTTTGTTGAAGATTTATTCAGCAATAATGCTACAATGTCAATTTTTTATAATTGAGGGGCCTGGAAGTAAAAGGGTTTAAGTACATTTTTAGTAGTTCTGAGATAAATGGCTTCAAAGTTTACTTGAATTTGAAAATTCCAGGAATAAATTTATCAAAGTATGATACTATATTAAGTTTATTTAAATGCCAGTAAAACATTACAAACAAAAAACATTTTCTTAATTTTGCTTTTTTATTGTCATTTTTGCAAAATTGTCTTGAATCATTATACATGTTACAAAAATTATGGTGGTAACATGATTCAAGTGCAACTACCGTACTAAACCAAACATTATTTAAAAATAATCTATAACAAAATTTCTTATTCATAATCAGAATCTAATATTTGGATGTCTTCATCATTTTCTTTATCTGAATCAGCTGGTCTTGGTTGGGGTTCATCTATATCAGGTACTTTTTGGCTTGATGTGTGTTTCTTTTTTCCTTTTTTTGTTAATGCTTTCCCATCGTGCTTCATGTTTTTATAAAATGTATGATGAATGGGCGGAATGTATTCCAATAAGCTAAGCAAGTTTTTGTACTTGGCGACTTTAATCTTTATTGAAGTGCCATTCAAAGGCTTTAGTATTGAAAAGTTAAAACACGGACGCCCAACGTTTGAAGTTGCCATTAAGCAACTGCTAAACTCTACATCAATGTTTAGGATACTGTTGTATCAAAATGTTAGTCTTTCACTTTTATAGTAAGCAAACCAGGAAATTTCTTTCCATTTTCGTCACTATTTTTTTTTGGATCGTTCATAATTTCATTGAACGGCGAAAAAGAGTAAAAATCGTCTTTGTTCATATTGTACACAATAAATTTGGCCGACGTGCTCTTATTACAGTCTCCCAATCTGCGGGGACAAAAACTTGAGGGATTTGCCTTTTTTTCTTCTCGATTAAGCCAAAACTACGGTCACATTCCATGTAAGTGTGCCCGGGTTCAAGGAACTTGTGATGAATCTCAGATATATGTGTAGCTTGAACAATAAAACTAAATAGTTTAGCAATGTTTTTATTCTTATTTTGTCCTCCACACGAATCACTGTATGAAATAATCTTCGTAACTGTAGATGGAAGGCTTTGCACAAATTTTATTAAACATGATCCTATCTCCTGTGAGCCCCTGGATGCAATAGTTTCGTTCCAACATACGTATACATATAACTTTTTCCAGTTAGTAAGTCAAAGACACAGAAATTATACGTCCATAATTGACGAAGATAAAATACTTTAGAGGTGGTTAACAATGGCGTCGGCAATGCCTGTTGCAAATCAAAACAAGTTACAGCCGTATTTTTGAATCATTTTTATTTTCAGCAATATCAGCTTTTTTGGCATCTGTTGCTTTAATTTTTAATCACGTCTTCATTTGTAGAATATTTTATTAAATTTTCTAAATTGTCACAACGACTGCAGGTATCACTATAGGGCTTGTGGAATCTTAAATTGAATTCCGTATTGAAAATATGCCTGTAATAGGACTCTTTTACTGGTAATTCTTGTTTGTCAATACAAAACTCCTGATATAATTTGTACATCTTATTGATACTTAATTCTCCTGAGAGATACCTTGCGTTCCCAATCAGTACTCATTTTGTTTATTATTGTAACACTACCAACACTGCAAAATGCGTATTTTTAACTAAGAATAAGTAAAACGTTGAAATCACGTCACACGAAAAACATTAAAAATAGTTGCCAAAGCCTTAGAAGTAAAATGGTTCAAGTGCACTTGAACCACATACTGTATTAGTGGATATTTTGATTTGTTCTCAAAAACTATGAGAGATGGCGCCAGGGAACGTTGCCTGCATTTAAATCATTTTACCACCAAGTTAGGATATGCTTTAGGTATGATATTCTGCACTTAGACCATTTAATTAAAAAAGTGCACTTGAACCTTTTTATTTCCAAACCCCTCAATTATTGGTTTACACATTTTTTTAAATCAATTTTCTGTGACTTTCTTGTCTATTAAAATTACATCACTATGCATTTTGAGTATTCATAAAGTGATTTTTTAATTTCACCTTAAACATTTTTAAATTCGAACACAATTTGTTAAATTCAAATACCTACTCCTTTTGAAATACATATTTACTAGTTATGATACTATTACAATTTTGCAGATGAAAATCTATACTGCCTCAAGTTTCGTAGTGATGATAATGACTGTTTCATTTTGTGAAGTTTTCTAAATCTGGTGGTAATAAATGATTTTTTAATTTGAATATGAAAATCAAAACTAAATTTCATATGACATTTTTTCATTCAACCACTGCAGTTCTTCTAACATAGACTTAATCCTAGCATGTTTCTTTTTATTTAAAATGATTCTTATAGCTTTATTTTGTAGGATTTGTAATTTTGTAGAATTTTTCATTTGCTGTAAACAAGATGGTCGAACAAAATAAAAAATGAGTAAGAATTATTGTGTTATATACAGTTTTTTGGGATACATACGAAGATTATGGGAAACTCTATAGAAGTAATTTATCTTTTTTGATATTTTCGAAACAGTAGCTTACTATTCACATATAAAAAAGGTTTGGGGGAAAGGACCTCATATACAGACGGCTCGAAAACTAAAGACCGAGCTGGAGCAGGGATTCATGGAACAATGCTAAAAACCGAGATTTCTGTAAGTCTAGGTAATACAGCAATAAATATTCAGGCTAAACTAACAGCCGTACAAGTCTGTGCAAAAGAGCTTATAAGGAATGAGACTATAAATCAGTTAATCGCCATCTATTCAGGCAGCCAGGTATAAAGGCATTACCTTAATTGGGAACGTCGTCTAAACTAATAAGGGATTACGTGAATATTGAAGAGCTGGCCTACCGAAGTAAGACGACAATAATTATTGACCTGTCTCCCAGGGCACAAAGGAAATGTAGCGACGAATGCGCTAGCCCGACACGGTGGGGCCAATCATTTTATAGGTCAGAGCCTTTCTGTAATGTGACGAAAACACGCATCAAACGGTCCATAAGAAATTGGATCAAGAAAAAGTTCCTAAAAGGATGGAACAGCCCATAAGGGCAACCACAGGCAAAAGAGTGCATCAAAGAATTTAATAGGAAGGGCTATAGTGGTTCTCCTGACAGGACACTGGAGTCTATCGTCATATGAGGCTCTTCAGACTGGTAGACGAGGCAACATGGAAACCCCAGTCAATGGAATCGGCAGACAATGCTTTAGAAAATGTATGTGGGGGTTGCAATAGATCCATTTGGGAGTTAGGCTATGAACCCAACCCCTGTTTTGTAACCTGTTAGGTTAATACCTTCATTACATATTGATCCCAGCTTATGAGGGTGTGTCTTCCTAGAAGTTTATACCTGAACTGGTTTTTCAGAGGATTGTTTGACAAAGTAGGAGTCACTTCTACCTTATACAGTATGTTACTGCTTATATTGCGCTACTAAACCACAAAGCTTTACCAAATCAAACATTGCTGGACAAACAAGGATCAGCCAATTTTGCTATTTACACTGATTTACACTATACAACATGTTTGAGATGCAGAGTGTTGAAGTAACGTATTGTTATGAAATCAAGATATTGATAATAATTTTAATTGGACATCGGTCTGATTAGCATTTCTTCTTCCCATAATATTAGATGAATTTGTATTTTCCGTACTTATATGAGCAATAAAAGCAATTGATTATTACTATTAGTATTATTACTTTTTTCCAGTTTAATTTCCAAGGCAAAACAGTAAAGAGCACAGAAATCAACATGAATTCTTTTACAGTAGATGACGGATGTCAACCAAAGATAGAATTAGTTTCTAGGGAGCGTAATGTCATTGCCGCTACATTTGCTCAGTTTTTGCTTAAAAATATGGGAGGATCGGAGACTTTCAAAGATAAACAGGTAACTTGAAGGCTGAATGCAGGGAGTTCCGTACTTAAATGCACATACTGAAATGATGGGTAGTATAGACCGAGATCTTTTCTTCCCTGATAATATTTTTTATATTTATCTATTCATTATATATCCGATTTAGTTGAAATTTTGTACTACAATAATGCAGTAACGTAACCTAGGCGTACGGCTAAAAGTGCAGGGCCGGACTCGCTTTTTTACACTATTTTATATGTTTATCAAAATCACCTTTTGAGCTGTGTATTGAAATGTTTGACTGTGTACAAAAAACCAATGAATGGTACTAATTAAATATTAGAAAAATCCTGCACACATGGTATATCGCGATCACCAGACTTAACTTGATTTTTATTTCTGGGGACGGTTAAGGACATCGTGGTTCAGACTCAACCTACCACCAGAGAAGATATGATAGAAGCGTGATTCTCAACATTTCGAGCATCTATTTATTTTTTTAAATCGGTTATTTTTAGGGCAACAACTTAATAATGAAAAGAAATTTCAGAAAAATTAGTTTAAAAAAATAAATTTTAGGGAGTCTTTGTATAAAATTTTCTGTGGCCTAAATTTTAGGTTATGAACAAGATATCGAAGTGCGGTTTTCGCGAGCTTCTTTACACGTCATTTAGATACTTTTTGATAAAAAAATAATACCAATGCATTTATTTTTATTTGAGAAAATTAACCATTTCTGTCGGAATGTCGAAAAAAGCACTCTAAAGGCCACATGTGAAATAGCAAAACTTCAAATATCATAACAAGAATAGCTTTTTTCAAACTAGCCCAAGTTTGTTAAAACCGGATCAGCCGTTTCGAAGATACAGGGTATTTTTTACGGAAATCTTTGAATACCCCCACCACTTTATTTTTAGAGATACAGCAAAAATTGTCAACCAAAAAAAGTTTACATTATCCGACTTCAAAGATCAGGTATTTTTTGTTAGGTTCATGTAGCAGAATTCACAGAAACGTCACATTCTTAGATTCAAGATTGCAGTTCCGCCCCTTCAGAAACTGGAACAAATTTCCCAGATTTTTCTCTTGGCCATTTTCTAAGAACTTTTTTTGCCACAAGCCTCTACGACGTATAGGTTTCCAGATACAGTACCTCGCATTCTTAATTGGCCACCCTGTACAATATCAGTAGGTAGTATTAAATCAAAAAATTACAGTACAAAGTAAATAGGGTGAATAACATTAATTTCATCGATGTATGTCATTCATTGTTCTTTTTTCTATAAAATAATAATAAACTCGTATTACTGACATCAAAAGAAATAAAGACACTTCATACGGCTCTGGAATTTTGAATTCCTAAATCGTTTTCGGTTCAAATATAAGCATTGTTTTGTAAGATATTTATGAAATCAAGTTGGTAGCGCTTAGAATGCTGTTCTGCGTGACCCAAACTGATAAAAATAAGATATTTGAATAAATGAAAAGGTTTAACTAAAAACCCAAAAGAGGCGCAGTCACTTTATTTCGCTAATTAATTAACAATATTCATTGGTTTTTTGTACACAGAGTAACATTTCATTGTGTGGCTTAAAAGTTTGATTTTGATGAAGTACAAAAAAATTGAAAAAGCCGAGTCCGGCGCTGGATTTTCAAATTTCAAGAAAATTGGTTCAATAGTGCCTAATATATGTGATATTAAAGATTTGGCGTGTTTAGATTTGTATATTCGTAAAAACTGTACTTAGAACTTATTTATTTTCAGACATGCAAAGATATTGGAACACCCTGTATACCATGTTCTGCTTCGGAAATTTCAAGTGATTCTTTGTATGCGCATAAATACTTTATGAAATACTATTCCATTCTATCGCCTTTTAGGACTTCTTTTATCATGAAGTACGAAAATTCCATCAAAAGCACTACCATGAGAAGTTGTCTATGAAAGTTAATAGGGAAAAGTTGCTGGATTCTAGCATGAAAGCGACCAAAAACTTTTCTGTCTCCGATTGGTGCCGTAACTTTGAAGTTAGTTTTCAAGGAGAGCAAGGTAAAAGTCGTTTTTAATTGAATTATGGTGGATATTTTTTTTTCTAGTTTTTACAGCACTTTCGTAATTTATTACTGAATCTACTAGTCGATCCTATTCCCCATTGAAGAAAATGCTAGAATATTTGCAAATAGCGTATCTATCTGCTCTGTGGCCCAAGTGACTATTAAAACTTTCAGTTCAAATTTTTTTTCTGAAAAACAGCGCTGTTTGGCTAAATACCTAAGTTCTTAATAATATCCTCTGAGATTAAACTTTTGTCCTAGTTTCATACATTTCTTGATTAACTCTAACATTTCATATTGTATTGTTGAAACAAAATGGGACGAGATATATCCTATTGTATTCTTTTTCCATTGTAAATTCGCTTGTTCTTTTTATGCAAACACTTGGATATGCGCCAGAGTGCGGTGCAACTCCAGAAATAGTTTTTCCATCATGGGAAATCTTTACCTAAATGTAGGAATATTACAATCGCAGCAAAAGTGGTGCAAATGACTTAAAAAAAATCAAATAAATTCTTTCGTCCCAAATATTGTTGAACTGATCCTGATTACAAAAATAGAGTTATGTAGCCTTGGTACTTTTCGAGCAAGTCTTGAGAAAAAAATGGCAAAATTTGATTAAAAAAATATTGGGAACTTTCAAAACTATCATCAGAAAAAGTTACTTAGATTATACTGCCTTCTTTTTAAAACGTGCTTTGTCTGTTTGTTGAAGATTTATTTAGCATTAATGCTACAATTTTCTGTAATTTTACATTCCTGTTTATTAAAATTAAAATTACGTCACTATGTATTTTGATTATTGATATTACACCTTCAACATTTTTAAATTCGAACGCTGTTTAATACCATTATTCAATTTATTAAATTCAAATACTCCCTTTTGAAATATAGATTTACTAGTTATGCTACTATTACAATTTTGCAGATGAAAATGTATACTGCCTTTAGTTTCGTAGTTATGATAATGACTATTTAATTTTGTGAGGTTCTCTAAACGTGGTGGTAATAAATATAATATAATAATCTTTTAATTTGAATATGAAAACGAGAACTAAATAATATATGAAATTTTTCACATCCAACCACTGCAGTTCTTCCAACATAGACTTAATCCTAGCATATTTGTTTTTATTTAAAATGATTCTCATAGGTTTATTTTGTAGAATTTGTAATTTTGAAAATATGTTTTCATTTGCTGTAAACAAGAAGGTTGAACAATATAAAAAATGGGGAAGAATTATAGTGTTATACACAATTTTTTTGGAATACATACTAAGATTATGGAAAACTCTATAGAAGTAATTTGTCTTTTTAGATATTTTTGAAATAATGTATTCATAATGTTCGTGAAACAGTAGCTTACTATTCACATAATATACCAAGATATTTAAATGACTCGACTACTTCAATTTTTTATCATTAATCATGAGCCTAATTGTAATTGTTACCTAAATGTTTCCTTATTGACATATATTTTGTTTTATTAGTGTTTAATTTACGTTTATTGACATTTAACCAATTCATAATTTTTTCAATATCACTAGTTTACAGTTCTAAAGCAGTGTCCTATGCTTATGTGCTATATATATATATATATATAATTGTATCGTCCGTGAATGTTGCAGTGTTCTAAAATGTCAGAGATATCATTTATAAAAATAATAAATAGTAACGGCCCTAATTTACTCCCCTGTGGCACCCCTACTGATATATTTTGAACACTTGACATAATATTTCCAACGTTAGTTTTTTGTCTTCTATTTACTAAATAATTTTATAAAATGTGTAATACTGATCCTTTAAAGCCATAGTGACGCAATTTCATCAACAATCTTTCCCTATCTATAGTCTCAAATACCCTTTTAAAGTCTAAAAATATTGTTACAATATATTCTTTCTCATCTATACTTCTTCTCCAGTCTTCCAATATCATTTGGATTGCTGTTTCTGTGGAATATTTTTTTCTAAATCCAGCTTGATTTTTTATCAAAATTTTGGTCTCTTCAATGAATTCTATGATTTGGGGGCAATATATTAATCGGTCACATATCTGTATACAGCTGAGAATTTTGAACTTTTGGCATAGGAGTAATGGTGGAACACTTAAATTTTGATGGGAATTCACCATGTACTAAACAATGATTCACCAATAATAATAATCTCTCTCCAATTATATTGAAACAATCATTCAGAATATTTTTTTGAGAGATTCTCACTTGGATTTTTATTAGATTTCAGTTTTGGGACAGCTTTTCTTAGATTGTTGATGTTAATTGTCCTAAATTGCTTCATTGATGAATTCTGACATACTTGTAATGGACATACGTTTGGATCACCGTCAATACCACCGATTCAAGTTTGAGATGAACCCATTGCATTTAAATTCTGTTCCAGGTGTGGACTGGGGCGGGCTAAGAAGAGAATGGTTCGAGCTCATTTGCGCTCAACTTTTCGATGCCAAATACGGTTTGTTCTCGAGTTTCCATGAAGGCCAACAATCCTTGGTGCATCCAAATCCGAACAGGCCTTCGCATCTTAAATTAAGACACTACGAATTCGCTGGAAAAGTGGTAGGAAAATGTCTGTACGAAAGCGCTCTGGGCGGCACCTACAGACAGTTGGTTAGAGCTAGATTCACCAGGTCATTTTTAGCTCAAGTTATTGGCCTACGCGTTCATTATAAGGTATATACACACATACAGTGCTTTTACTTTCTACTTTCCACGCATACTAGCGAGGAACAATTGTAATCGCAAAAAAATTATTATATCATTTCCGTTGGTCTTTCTGTCTGTTTGGAAGCTAATCTTTGGTCCGTCTATAACTTGGTTTCCCAAGTTCGAAGAAGCTTTGTAGTGTAGTGAAAATTGGTCCAAAGGACGCGGAGACAAAAGCCAAAAATGAAAATAAATACAGTAGAGCGTCGATTATCCGAACGTCGATCAACCGAACGACCGCTTATCCGAACTCCCGACTCTCCCCTCTCCCGCGCCCCGCGCTCGTGCGCGCACTTGTTTCGACTTGTTACTTATTATTCGTATATCAGTTACTTCCGAGTAGCCGCTAGGAAATAAACTAAATTTTGTCGCGTGAAAGTAAACACTCGTTTGAAAATGCCTAACCGTAAGCATGTTGTTCTTTCTGTGAAAGATAAATACGAGATTAATAAACGGTTAGAGGAAGGTGAATCTGCAACAAAGTTATCCAATGAATACAAAGTTGTTAAGTCTACCATTAAGGATATAAAAAAACAAAAGACGAGCATAAGTTACTTTATGTCACAGCTTGATTCTTCTGACGGATCGACAAGTCGTAAAACGATGAAACTTGCCTCAAACACGGATTTAGATGATGCTGTATATAAGTGGTTTACTCAGAAAGGATCCCAGTAAGAACCTGTTTCTGGTCCGATTCTGTGTGAAAAAGCACTTCAGTTCAACGATAACTTTGGAGATCCATCAAATTTTCAAGCAAGCATAGGTTGGTTGAAAAGATTGAAGTCGATACATGGCATTCGTGAGCTGCAAATACAGTGAGAAAAACTGTCGGCTGATTCATCAGCAGCAGATTCATTCAAAATCAAACTAAGGGAGTTTCTGAAGGAAGAAAATTACCCCCTCGAAAACGTTTACAATGCAGATGAAACTGGGCTCAACTGGAAAGCTTTGCCAAGAAGAACTCTTGCGTCACGTCGTGAATTAGCAGCACTTGGACCTAAAATAAGCAAGGTTCGTATCACTGCTTTAGCTTGTGCTAATGCTACTGACAGCCACCGATTGCCCATGCTTGTCATTGGTAAAAGCAGGAAACCACGTTGTTTGAAACACGTTAAAATGTCTGCGATGCCTATAGTTTACACTTCAAATTCAAATTCAAATTCTTTTATTATCCTAAGAGACATTACAAAGTATGTATAGGATTCGTCGGAACAAAATCTAATAAAACAACACAAAATAAGTATATGCATAAAGTAAAAACACAAATAAATCATAACATAACAATTTCAGAGACGGCATAATAAAATAACATTTACGTACAAGAAAATCTGTCAGTTTAGCCTTAAAATTATGTATATCTCCACACTCTTTAATATGGTTTTGTAGCCTGTTGAAAATTCGTGGACCCAGTATTTCCGGAGATCTGACGCCGATTTTATACTTGGCAAAATACACATTTAAGTATCCAGCTTGTCTTGTCGAGTACGAATTAAAACTGATTAAAAACTTAGGTTTGTTAATAAAAGTATACACAGCCATTTCGTATAGAAATAAAGATGGTAAAGTTAAAATCTTAAGGAGCTTAAAAATATTCTTACAAGAATACCTACAGCTGACTCCCATCATGCATCTAACCACTCTTTTTTGGGCCAAAAATACCTGATGGGCATTTGTGGACAAACCCCAGAAGCATAGTGCATACCTCAGTTGTGTCTCAAGTTGGGCATAGTAAACAGAAACTATCTGTGCTTCGGTAAGGACAGTTCGCAAATTTTTCATAAGATATGAATGGGAGTTTCGCAAAAGAGTGCTTGGATACAATTTTTATGGAATGGTTTATAAAAAATTTTATACCCTCTGTTAAAGCCCATCAATTAAAAAATGGTAAAAGAGAGAAAAAACATTATTGCTTCTAGATAACGCCCCGACTCGTCCAGCATGTGACATCTTAAATGAAAAAGACGATTTTATAAAAGTCATGTTTCTTCCACCTAATGTGACTTCATTATTACAGCCCAGGATCAAGGCGTTATTGAGACTTTTAAAGGTATTATAGAGAAGAATTGTTACGTAAGTTACTTTTGGAAAAAGAAGAGGAGGGAAAAGAAAGCCTGATAAGAAATCATAAAAAGATTGATTTGAAAGACATGATAGGAGCAGCATGGAACAGTGTAAAAGAGCAAAACTTGAAAAAAGCGTGGAATAAAATTTTGTGTTTAGTGAAATATCCTGACATGAAAAACAGGAAAATATTTCTGAAATGATAGATATGCTAAAAAAACTTAATTGCGACGAATGTGATGAAGAAGTTTAAGAATTGATGGATTTTGATGATGAATCTGATGACTAATAAAACTGACACCACAGCTTGCACCTCATCAACTGCAAGTTCAGATAATGAAGATGAAAACATAATTGGTGCTTCAGAAGCGTTACTTGCTTAGATATTGCCTTGCGTTGGTTTGAAACACAATCCAAGAGCGACCAGTATCAAATATCTGTCCTTAAAAAAATACGTGACCTAGCCGCTGGTAGGCTTGCTTTGGCAGACGAAAATTGAAGTTTTTTTTAAGCGTTAGTAATTAACACTCAAATCTCTTCGATTTTCGCCAATATTGCACTTAGAATGTTTTGTTGCAAATACTGCAGTTTATTTGTTTTTTAATTCCTATTTTTCAATAAAGATATAATTATGAAGGTATGTAAATATGGCTTTTATTCACCCGTGGATAAATAAATATGTATGGCTATATATCAATACAGTTTGATTATCCGAAAAAACCGGTTTTCCGAACATCCCTGTCCCCCAATTAGTTCGGATAATCCTCGCTCTACTGTAAATAAAACCGCTCGTTATTATACGTTTTATAGGCACCGATCATTTTTGAAAAAAAAAACTTTATTGTGAGTTGAAGATTTAAACACCAAGACGCTATAGTATGTTATAGCAATCTCTTTTTAGAACGATCTGCAGTGTATGAGCATCTACCCTTAACAGTAACTTGAGAAATATAAAAACTGTGGGTTAGTTCACTTCACTTTTATAAGCACAATCTGCGGTCCAAGAGTGTGTTATCACAAACAAGATTCCTGATATCTTTCATTATTGTTGGTTAATAATTTACACATCTAAGATATATGTTTTCAAAAACTATCTGCTATGATCCGACATAGTGTTTCTGAAATTTTATCAAAGTAATATAAAACAAAAATTTAAAGAGTCATACCTATACCGCTGGCTTGCTGTTTGCAAGCCTACATTGTCTATGACGTGCGAAAAGCTGTTAGATCGCAATAAAAGTACTCATAATGTGTTTAACAAAATGTAAATAAAATTAATAAAATGGGAGCTTTGTGGATTCGAACCTCCGTCCTGCGGTTTTGCAACCGTTACTCCTTCCCACTACACTACGACGCCTCTTGGTTTACTGGATCTTTGTACCACCATATTTGACACTGACAAATGTCAAGCGAACGATGGCGGCACATCAAATCTGTTATAAATAATTAGGATAATCTCGAAAACTACACAAGATGAAAGTTTAAATAATAGTCTAATCAGTTTAGCAAATTTCCCCGAAGTAATTCTGAAGTCTGGTTTTATTGGTACAAGTTATTCAAGGGTAGGCTTGTTTCGTTTTAAACATTTTGTTTCAATCATTTGTTTTAAACATTCGCTTAGGTTTAAAACATGTTTAAAACACTTAAATTAAACAAGCGTTCTTTTCATTTTCTTTATTATACAGGGTGTCCCGAAAAAAGTGTGCAATATTCTACCAGCGATTTCTAGAGCTTAAAATAGGAAGAAAAGTTTATATAAACATAGGTCGACAAACGTCCCCTAAGGGCTACGGTCTTTTAAAGGGGCTCCTCTGAAGATGGTTTTTCCTTAATATTTCCGAAACGAGTTTAGATAAAGACATAACATTTAGTATTCTAGCCTAGTTTTTATGCTGGATTTAAAAATATTAACAATTTTAGACAGTTTTGTTTGGAAGCGTATGTAACAGGGTTATTTTAGCCACAAAATTTTTGTGTGATTCTATTTTTGAAATTCAATTTTAGAATTTGAAAATTTAGGGTTTTCTACATAAAAAAGGAACACTTATTGAATGTCGATAAATTGTGCCATTTTTGAATAAAATCAAACTAAAAAATTTGTCACATGATAGGAAACGTACTGCGAATTTAAATGAATTGTTGATTATACATAGTTAGCCATGACTGCAAACAAAAGTTGTTTTGATTGGTTATGACTTATTTTGACGTTAAGCTGACATTATTAGCAGTGTAAAATTACTAGATTAAAATCAAAATTTTTATTAAATCGATTTAAAATGCCAAGATTTACAGACATAGAACTGACTGACATGCATTTTGTGTGCGGGTTTTGCAATGGCGGTTCATTGGCAGCCGTAAGATAATATCAAAGAAAATTTCTCAATCGCATAGTACCTGGACGTCGAATCGCGTTTTGCCAGTGGATATTAGCAAATGAAAACACTATTCCTAGAATATTATGGTCGGATGAGTCAATATTTACTAGGAATGGTGCTTTTAATTTCCATAACATGCATCACTGGTCAGATGAAAATCCAAAAGTTGTTCGCGGTACACATTTCCAACATAGATTTTCATTGAACTTATGGGCAGGAGTAATTGGGGATCAAGTAATTGGGCGTATTGTACTTCAAAATCGTCTTAATTCAAATGTGTATCTGAACTTTCTTCAGAATTATTTCTTTTGTTTTTGCCTGAATGTTAGCTATGTTGCAATAGAAATATGTATTTACCAATTATTAAATAAATACATTATACACACTTTTTAACATAAATATTATTTATTGATAATAGGAACACAACAAAAATGGGAAAACTTAAACATTTTGCATACAAGTATTAACAAATTCCCCACACTCTTTCAGTCTCATAGTCATCTAAGTCATCAATCTGATATCTGATCAGTCACGTCATCACTGATGGAATTAAGCTCTTTAATAATTGATACCAACTTAGCAGCTTTAACATTGCTTAGCCGATTACGTAGTTTTTGAATGGACTAAACCGTATGATGAGAAGAGTCTTTCTATGTTGGCTGACGATGCAATAGCTGTATGAAGCTGTTGAGAAAGTTTCAAGGCTGTGGTATTTATATTTTTCATAGAACGCCACCATGCGAATGGTTTTACATTCTCAATTAGATGTTTAGAAAACATACATGGTTTAAAGGTCTGGTAACTAATAATAATTGGCAATGCTTCTGGATGATAGGTTTCTACATATTCCATGCCAGTTTCTATTTGCTCTTGTTTATTGCCTCTAAAGCGATGATCAAGCAAATTTGTCAAAACATGAGCTGGGCTCAAAGCCATGTTCATACGCTCCTCGACTTTATTCGTATCTCTTACCGAAAATTCTCCATTTGTTTGTTCAGTCTCGAATGCTTCTAAAAATTGTAGTCATATCTCTGTAGCCTCTCGTATAGTGCAAGTGTTTCTTTCGACTTTGTCCAAAGGAAACGCGACATACTTTAATTCGTCTTTAAACTGGTAAACATTTAAAATTCAAAGTTACCTGTATTATTACCTGGGTAAACATTCTTTGAATATTTTTGAGTTTTGGATATCTCATCTAGCGTTAAATCCTCATCTGACTCGGAATCATAGATAATTGACATTGGTAGCTGAGAATTTTCAGATGGAACACATTTTTGAATATGTTTCTTCATACGCAGCACTAGTTCAGCCATAATTACTTTACATTTTTTACAATTAGCAGACACTGATTTTTTGAAATTATCTACCTTTTTTCAGAAAAAGAACACCACAAAATAACTTACAGTAGACGTTATTGCAATATCAACTTGCAAGGTGAATTTATAAATAGTAGTCTGTGGTTCCCCCAGGCGAATACGAGTAGTCCCTCATTGCAATTGGTTTTTGTTATTTCGGGGATTCACCGGCACAGCCCAACGGCTGCGTGGCGCGACGTAGTTCGTAACACCTGATCGCGACAGTTTAGTACAGAGTCGGACTTTAAATAAGGTATCTGTTATTTATTAGAATGATAGGTCGCACATTATCAATTAATATTATGAAAACATATGATTTAAACAATGTTTTTTCTAAGTTTTATTTGTTTAAAACAAAATTTAAAAACAAAAGAAAATCTTGTTTAAAACAAAAAAAAAAACGTTTAAAACAAAAAAAAATGTTTTTTGTATAAAATAAAAAAATACATGTTTTTTCAACCCTGTTCAAGGGGCTATATAAAACATGGACGCATAAAATGGGTAAACCAGTTTTTGCGAGAAAACTTTTTATTCGACAACAAAGAATGAGAAAATGTGTTATTTGGGATTCAATCGAAAGTGTTGACAGGAACGAAAACATTCTTCATATAAGATTTTTTGGTATTTATGATACAAAATGAGACCACACCTAAAAAGATCCGACTAATAGCAAAAAAGTTATGGCCGAAAACCGAGGCAAAATGCAGATTTTGGCACTTGCGATGATAATTTCACGCAACTACTTGAAATCCTTCAGATCCGTAGGATTCAAGTTTCTAAATGATAACAACAAAATTGGAGTATAGTGGTCAAGTAGTTTTTGAGAATTTCTAATTTATTGAGCAATATACAGGGTTAGTTCAAAGGGCATTTTATAGCAAAACACACTAGTTTACCTTATTGATATGAATCGCAAACCATTCCGGAAGAGAAATGTTTATTTTATGCAAAAAGGATGGGTTATACTTTTTCTTCTAAATGAATTCAAAAAGGTCGTATTTGTGAGTAAAATTCGCAACAAAAGATGATAGACACCGCTTTGTTTTAAAATGTGTATAGTAATGTATGTTTTTTGAATACCATAGCGCATTTGTTCAATTACTCACAAATACGAACTGTTTTAATTTGATTAGAAGAAAAAACGTAACCCATCCTTTTTTTTTGTATAAAAATAACATTAATTTTCCAGAATGGTTTGCGATTCATATCGGCAAGGCAAACTAGTGTATTTTGCTATAAAATGTCCTTGAACGAACCCTGTATATGACTCAATGAACTAGTAGTGATGGCCAAAAAACTGCTTGATCAATCTACCCCAATTTTGTTGTGGTTATTTAGAAGTATGAATTCTACAAATTTGAAAAATTCCAAGTGAAATTATCGGCGCATTACCAACACGTGCCAAAACCTGTATTTTGCCTTTTGTCAGTAACTTTTTTGCTATTAGCCGGATCTTTTTAGCTGTGATCTCATTTTGTAGGTCTCGTAAATACCTAACAATCTTGTTTGATGAGTTTTTCCAACACTTTCGATTGAATCCCAAAAAACACGTGTTTTCATTCTTTGTTATCGAATAAAAAGTTATCCCACAACAATTGGTGTACCCATTTTACGCGACTATGTTTCAAATGCCCCACTAAACAACTTGCATCAATAAAACCAAACTTTACTATTATTTCACAAACCAGGGGTATTTTCGTCTAATATTATTAGACTACATTATGAAAAAAATTCACGAAATTTGACAGTTTTTTTAAATGGTATGTACCATACTTTATTCCGTATTCGCATATCGTCGGGCTACTGTAAAACCTAGATAACTCGCAAAACGAAAGTTTATTAACGTCACCAGATGGGGCACAAAGGCAGCTTGAGGGAACAAGGAGCAGCGACGATTCTAGAAGTCGATCCTAATTAGTTAGGAGGAGATGGTTTGGCTGAATGAAAATAATACAGGGTGTAAACGTTATGATAGTAATTATTTAAATGGGTGATAGAGGAGGTTAAAAGAAGCAAAAAGTTTCATATGATATGGGGGTCAAAACGGCATTTTTTTAGAGAAAAGCGACTTTAAAGTAAAATAAAATCTGACAACGCCGTAAAGCCAGACGCAAATTACTACGGAACGCAGTGTAAATAAAGATTGAGTTTGTTATTCTTGGCTCTTAGGTATTATTTCATTATTTGATAATGTACTCGTAAAATGCAAACAATTAAAAAAAAAACTTCCCACCGACGGTATCAGCGCTTCACCTGGTGTGTGGAAGTTTATTGAACGTATTAAAAAAATCCACTTAAATAGGGAACACAATTTTGATACATACATTGTTTTTCTTTTTAAAACCCACACTGCCCGTTTTTTGTATTTAAAGAAAGTGTTCAAAATGTCGTCTTCCACTTTCCACACAAGCTTCATTACGACCTTTACGAATGGTATGAGGAATTTCTTGGGCCCACGTTTGAGCATTATGGAAATTTAATATCCCGTCAGACGTAAAAGTAGATTCGTCCGTCGTTAGAATGTTTTTAAAAAAATATTTTTGTGCAAAAACCACTGACCGAATGTTAGTCTGCGAGGATAGTCTTCTGGTAACAAGGCCTGCACTCCTTGTACATGGTAGGGATAAAGCAAATTTTCCCGTAGGATTCTGTGGACTATGATATGCGATAGTCCTACGCGGCGGCCTAATTCCCGAGTGCTGATATCTGCATTGATTTCCACGATATTTAAAATTTGTTCCTCCTACTCTACAGTAATCTGTCTTTCACGAGTTCGAATATTAGTGAGCTGAACACTTCCTGTATCTCGAAGTCTTTGGTACACTTGCACAAATGTCCTTCTGTCTGGGTGTACCCGTTGGCGAAATCTGTCGCGATAAATTTGAGCTGCAAGATTTGAATTCTGTAAATCAAGACGACGACGTACGCGATCAAAAACAAAACAACATACTAACCACTTTTACCGTTTGGGATCGATTGCTGGTTCGATAAGAGTGATGATGACCGACGCGCTGTTGTCATGTGTGTTTTAAATATCCAATTTAATGAAACTTACTTTCTTACTGACTACAAATTTTGGCTTAAGTTAGAAAAGCTTAATACCATTTATTTGTTAATTACACAATTTAAAAACGTTTTAGATTAGATTATAAAAATTAGTGAGATTGTGGTCGATATAAAGCACTTAAAGTTGTAAACTATAAAGCCATTAGACAAAAATCTATTGACTTGTGGACCATGGGTCATATGAACCTTTTGACTTGTTTTGACCCCCCTATTACCCATTTGAATAATGACTACCATAACGTTTACACCCATAATAATGTACAGATATACGTGCCTAAAATAACTGTTTGATTACTCTCGCAATATGTTAATTTATTGATTAATTACAAAAACCACGAAGGAGATAATCGTGACCAAACGATAGTATATGCAAATGATACGAATATCTTGTAATAATATGTGCTTCTTTATGATTGACTATTCACTACAAAAAAAGATGTAATTATTTCCTGGCAGACCTAATTTTTATTATAATTTTCCTAATGGTTCATTGCTTAAAAAATTAAAGTGGAAGAGTGTAGAGCTTAGTCATAAATCATATTTCTTTCTTAACTCAATTCTTTACACAGAGCTAAATATTGTATACTTAAATCAAAAATACAAATAGACTCAACCCTCGCAAATGAAAAAAATCACGTAAATGTTTTTTGAGATGAAATGACTTTATCAAAAATGCTGTAAACACTTTTTTGCGCGAGAACTTAAAAAAAATCGGAGTAGATCACTATCTTAAAAAAAAAAATGTTTTGCTCCAGGCTTCGCATCTGCTAAGGACGGCCCTGCCTATCTCTTAAGTTGCTGCTTGTTGGATCGAAATTGTCGAAACGAAGAGAAACTGAAAAAAATATTAACAGCCGTTTTAAGGACGTATTCCCGTTACGCGGAACTTGTTTTTGTTGCAGTATTTCGAGCAGGATGACCCGGATCTGTATCTTTCGAAAATCAAGTACCTCCTGGAGAACAATATCGACGAAATAGAAACGGAACTATATTTCGTAGAGGAGCAATACGATTCTTCCGGCCAGCTTAACAAAACTATCGAGCTGATTCCGAACGGCTCGAAAATTCGAGTTATGAATAGTACAAAACTGCAATACTTGGATGCCTTAGCACAATATAAATTAGCAACAAGCATAAAAGACGAAATGGAGGCGTTTTTGAAAGGGCTCAACGAGTTGATTCCCGATAATCTTCTTAGTATTTTCGACGAAAACGAGTTAGAAGTAAGTACCTGACGAATCTCTTTATAGCTTCCTTTATATGTCAGAAATATGACTTCCACTTTCAAGTTGAGTTTATAGAATTTATATAACATCGTTAATTTTATGAAGAGACAATCATCACTACCACATAATATTTATCAACAGAAAAGCAAAAAATTAAAAAAATGTTTCGCATTTCCATCAGTCTTTCGTTTGTTATATTGATCAGTTGCAGTGTAAATGGTATTTAAGATGTGCAAACGTTAGATTACTTTTTGACCACCACAGTTTCAAAATAAAAGGGTGAGTCCGCTATACATAGTTTTTTTTTGAATTTTTTTCGTTTTTTAACATCTATCTAATTATTTTATCTTTGTTTTTATTTTTTATTGTTTCGTGTGAGTATATGTTTTTTTGCATTTTTGTCACGACAAATCTAATGACAATCTCACTCTTATCTATTTTAGTATTGATATGTCAAGAAAATCAACATATTAGTACAAAAAAGTTTATCTAAAAAAATAATATGTACATTCAGTAGCGGATAAAAATTTGGAAAATTCTACAAAATTCTACAAAATAAAGCTATGAGAATCATTTTAAATAAAAACAAGTATGCTAGGATTAAGTCTATGTTAGAAAAACTGCAGTCGTTGGATGTGCAAAATTTCATATATTATTTAGTTCTCGTTTTCATATTCAAATTAAAAAATCATTCATTACCACCACATTTAGAGAACTTCATAAAATTAAATAGTCATTATCATAACTACGAGGCTAGAGGCAGTATAGATTTTTATCTGCAAAATTGTAATAGTAGCATAACTAGTAAATCTATATTTCAAAAGGGAGTATTTGAATTTAATAAATTGAATAATGATATTAAACAGGGTTCGAATTTAAAAATGTTTAAGGTGAAATTAAAAAATCACTTTATGAATAATCAAAATACATAGTGACGTAATTTTAATTTTAATGAACAAGAATGTAAAATTACACAAAATGGATTGAAGAAAAATATGTAACCGAATCATTATACAAAATTGACATTGTAGCATTAATGCTAAATAAATCTTCAACAACAACAACTATTTTTTTTCTCATATAGTTTGCTTACAGTCTTTAGTATACAAATGACAGTTTGTGTTTGCTGTGGTACTAAAGACTAGCATTAAAATACCTTCAAATTATTTTATGACCGAAAATGATACGAAAAAAGTATGGAAACATATTTTTTAGTACAAAATTAAATACAATAAAGATTTAAAAAATACTGTTCAGCTAATATTTGCTAGCATAGCCTTTAGCATTCAACACTGCCTGACATCTGCATCTCATAGAAGACACCAATTTTTTACAGACGTCTGTTGGGATATATTGCCAAATATTTTTTACATAATCAAATAAATCGTTCCTGTTTTTTTTAAGTTTTTCTCGTCAGTTATCTTTTAACATGCTCCCAGAGATGTTCTATAGGGTTTAGGTCCGGGGATTACGAAGGCCATGTTAGAACATCAACATTTTTTAGTCTTAACCAGTCCTTTACGAATTTTGAGGCATGTTTGGGGTCATTATCTTGCTGGAATGTCCAACCTAAAGTCATTTCTCTTCAGCAAGAGGGGACATGTGTTCACTAAGAATATCTTTGTAAAGTTCTTGATTCATTTTCCCAACAATTTTAACAATTGGACCCGTTCCAGAACTAGAAAAACAGCCCCAAGCCATGATGTTGCCTCCACTGTGCTTAACTGTTCTCAACTGATACTTCTTGTCGAATGCTTTTCGTATTAGACGTCTCACATATGCCGTATCATCAGATCTAAACAAGTGAAATTTGCTTTCATAACTCAACATAAAACTGTATTCCATTGTTGTTCTGTCCAAATTAGATGAGTTTTAGCAAATTCAAGCCGAGCACTATGATTTTTTTTTTAAATGAGAGACTTTTGCACTGGACCAAAAAGACCAAAATCCACCAAGCGTCTCTGCACTGTTCTGACAGAAAGATTCTCGACACCCTCTTTTACGATTATTTCGAAAATCTGTGTTACTAGCATTCGATGATCTCCATGGGAGAAACGTTTAATGTAGCGATCCAAAACATAATCCGAATTTTTTTTTCGGTCTTTCGCACCTGGGCCGCGTTGCTGTTGATCCGTATTATTCATATTTACTAATAATTTTCGAAATCGTCCCTTTGTTCATTTTTAACTTTTGAAAAATGTCAACATTTCTGACACCACTTCTAGATAATTCAATTACTTTGTCTTTTAAATCTTTTGAAAATTCTTTTATTTTTGCCATCCTAACTGATGTTAATATTTACCGCACGCAATATCAGTGTATCGCAGAACGAATAGACGCGGCAAAACTGTAAATATATACTTACTTGTCGTTACAAAAACTATAGTATTTAAAAAAAACGCGTGTTTTTATTTTCAGAGAATTTGAATATAAGATAGATGAACCTTGTATTAGTACGAAAGTCAAAGGTAGACTTTAATATTTATATCTGTTCCTTCACAATTTTAATTTAGGTATATGAAATAGTTTATAATAATGTTAATATTTGTTTCCAAACTTTTGTCCGCTACTGTATACCTCATTCGAAGGAATCCCCTTATGACGAGTTGCTATGGACCAGTCATAACACAATTTTGTGGCGTTTCTTTTTATTTTGTGTGTTGTCCGGTTAGGAGAACATTTTCTCGTGTTCGCGTCCGTTCAAGGGAATGTCTGTCCAAGCGTGAGTTAAAACAATTCAAATTATATACAGGGTGGCGCATCGAAAACGAAACAGGCGCATTTATTGGCAGCTTAGTTTGTTTTTGGAAAAACGCTCAGATCCGTCGATTTTGTTTTCGAGGGGACATAGGTTTGGCAAAAAATCACGTTAACACGTGCAGCCCCCTGGGCGGGGGTGACACCAACCCTAAAATCTTAAATGGAAAGGGTGGTCGAGTGATACCTTATTTTAAAGGTCTTTCATTTCCCTTTATAATGATATAAAATTAATGTACTTCAGTTCAGTAGTTTTGAAGATTTATTGATTTAAAGCTTTAAAAAAAGCTTATTAGGTAACATCAGATTATAGTTGGACCAGCGAAAGATTGCAAGCCGAAAGAATGCGGACAAAAAATTGCGAAGTTGTCAGATGTTCTACATAAAATGCGGTCCATACATATTAACATATTTAAGATATAGAATTGTTCCGCTGAATTTGGCAATGTAGCTGGAAAACCCAGGCCGCAGGTAAACATCCGGTCGCTGATTGGTCCAAAACTCTTATCTTATCTGAAACTAGAATAACGTGCCGATGGCACGGTCATTTATAAACCTACTCCCATAGGCGTAGGTAGTTGGCAAATACTTTGAAAATATAATTTACTGTTTAGTGGTGATAATGGAATTCAAGCATGGGAAAGTTATTCACAGCCAGGCAAGGGAAATAATAGCAAACGTGATACGTGCTTGCGATGCAGAAGCGGCTAACAATACTTTCGTTTATCCACTGGTAGCTAGAAATGCAAGGGCGGCATATTATACGGGTGTTAGTGAACGAACTATAAGTAAAATTAGAAAAGAAGATAAAGACAGGCAAAATGCAACCTCCACACAGCCTTTAGCTTCTCCCGGAAAAAAGAGATCACGCCCTTCTGTGATCCAAAAAATTGATGGAGTCGATTTTTCCATTATTCGGAGAATGATAGAAAAATTTTACTGTGATTTTAAAGTGGTACCTACTTGTAGTAAACTTCTAATCAAACTGAAGGAAGAAATGGAATTTCCATTTGGTAAAGAATCGTTGAGGCTGCTTTTAAAAGCAAAAGGATTTTACTGGCGTAAATGCCACAACAAAAGGAAATTACTAATGGAAAGACCCAGTATTTTACATTGGCGATACAAGTATCTTAGGTCTATTAAAAAGTTCCGGGAAGAAGGAAGGCATATTATTTATTTGGACGAAACTTGGGTTGATAATGACCTCACTTTCAAGAAATGCTGGCAAAGCGAAGAAATTATGGGTGTCCTGAGCAATATAAGTTCTACAGGTAATAAAGTTTCTTTCACCTCGATTTTGCTTATTATACATTTTTCTCAATTTTGGAATATTCTTAATAAGTGCTCATTTAATTTGTCTAATTGAATACATAATCCCTTGCAAGTATTTTTTTCTCAAAAATATGTTTTTTATACATAGTGATTCAAAAAGGTGTTGGCAAACTTAAAATAACACTAAAATGAGGCTATTTATTCATTTCCAGGACGACTTATAATTGTTCATGCGGGTTCGCAAGATGGTTTTGTTCCTGGAGCCTGTCTCATTTTCAAGGCTGGCTGTGCCACTGGTGATTATCACGGTCAAATGAACCAAGAAAATTTCACGAAGTGGCTTACTGAAAAACTATTTCCTAACATTCCTCCTAATAGTATTATAATAATGGATAATGCACCTTACCATTCAGCTTTGGAAGACAAGCCTCCAACTAGATCTTCTCTAAAAAGAGACATCATCACGTGGTTGAGCAAAAAAGGTATAGAGCATGATCCTAATGCTAAAAAAATGGAGCTTTATGAAATAGCTTGTCTACATAGGCCACCATCTGATGAGAAAAATTATAAGATAGATAATTTAATAAGAAGTTTCGGACACACCCCACTTCGAACGCCACCCTATATGTGTCAGTTTAATCCCATAGAGATGATTTGGGCACAAGTAAAATTTTTCATTAGAAGCCATAATACAAGCGGCGAATTTACTATAAAAAAACTAGATGAAATTTCTAATAAGGCCATCGCTTCAGTAAGTGCCAGTGACTGGCAAAAGGTTATTGGACATGTTATAAAAATTGAAGATGAATATTGGGAAAAAGACAGTCTCATTCAAGAAATACAGGAAGAAATAATAATCAACATAGGAGGTGAAAGTGATAGCAATGACAGTTCCTCAGACAGTGATCATGACTCTAATCAGGATTGAAACTATACTAGATTGGCTACCTTTTAGAATTTTTAGATATTCATTTATTATACTATTGGTTTGTGGCTTTTAGTATCTCAGTAGAAAGTCTAATTCTATGTGTTGTTTATGGGTTATTTCATCAAGAAATTACTTTTTGTTTTCCTATATTTTTCTATTCAGTCAGATATTTTTGACTTGTTGTATTCTATTTTAGAAGAATGCATAATTTGTTTTGCTGTTCAATCATAATGCGTACATAGGAATATTACTTGTTGCCTAAAAAATATATTTATTTTGTTCTCAATATTCAGTGTTTGTGTATATTTATTTCTTATAATGTATGTTTGGTATCACGTCATTATGAATCGCAAAAAAATATTAATACTACCAGTTGTAATAAAATATAAATTCAATTAATAATTCAAGTCTCTCCGATCTCCGCCTATGACTCCATATAAAATCGTCTAATGGTAAGGTTTTTTCATCGCATTTCCCCCTTTCGTCCCTAGCAATCTTTGGCTGGTCGATCAATAGTTTGTACTACTTTCAGAAGAAATTTGACTAAAAGAATTTACTTAATAAGTAAATGGTTTTCTTCACTACGCCCATGGTTTGCTTATAATCTTGTTGTTGAAAATAGCTATTGGAGCGTTTTTTTGTGGCAAAAAAGTTATTTCTTGAAGAAAGGTAAGGAAATATCTCGTACTGTTGGACCAGCGAAAGATTGCAAGCCGAAAGAATGCGGACAAAAAATTGCGAAGTTGTCAGATGTTCTACATAAAATGCGGTCCATACATATTAACATATTTAAGATATAGAATTGTTCCGCTGAATTTGGCAATGTAGCTGGAAAACCCAGGCCGCAGGTAAACATCCGGTCGCTGATTGGTCCAAAACTCTTATCTTATCTGAAACTAGAATAACGTGCCGATGGCACGGTCATTTATAAACCTACTCCCATAGGCGTAGGCAGTTGGCAAATACTTTGAAAATATAATTTACTGTTTAGTGGTGATAATGGAATTCAAGCATGGGAAAGTTATTCACAGCCAGGCAAGGGAAATAATAGCAAACGTGATACGTGCTTGCGATGCAGAAGCGGCTAACAATACTTTCGTTTATCCACTGGTAGCTAGAAATGCAAGGGCGGCATATTATACGGGTGTTAGTGAACGAACTATAAGTAAAATTAGAAAAGAAGATAAAGACAGGCAAAATGCAACCTCCACACAGCCTTTAGCTTCTCCCGGAAAAAAGAGATCACGCCCTTCTGTGATCCAAAAAATTGATGGAGTCGATTTTTCCATTATTCGGAGAATGATAGAAAAATTTTACTGTGATTTTAAAGTGGTACCTACTTGTAGTAAACTTCTAATCAAACTGAAGGAAGAAATGGAATTTCCATTTGGTAAAGAATCGTTGAGGCTGCTTTTAAAAGCAAAAGGATTTTACTGGCGTAAATGCCACAACAAAAGGAAATTACTAATGGAAAGACCCAGTATTTTACATTGGCGATACAAGTATCTTAGGTCTATTAAAAAGTTCCGGGAAGAAGGAAGGCATATTATTTATTTGGACGAAACTTGGGTTGATAATGACCTCACTTTCAAGAAATGCTGGCAAAGCGAAGAAATTATGGGTGTCCTGAGCAATATAAGTTCTACAGGTAATAAAGTTTCTTTCACCTCGATTTTGCTTATTATACATTTTTCTCAATTTTGGAATATTCTTAATAAGTGCTCATTTAATTTGTCTAATTGAATACATAATCCCTTGCAAGTATTTTTTTCTCAAAAATATGTTTTTTATACATAGTGATTCAAAAAGGTGTTGGCAAACTTAAAATAACACTAAAATGAGGCTATTTATTCATTTCCAGGACGACTTATAATTGTTCATGCGGGTTCGCAAGATGGTTTTGTTCCTGGAGCCTGTCTCATTTTCAAGGCTGGCTGTGCCACTGGTGATTATCACGGTCAAATGAACCAAGAAAATTTCACGAAGTGGCTTACTGAAAAACTATTTCCTAACATTCCTCCTAATAGTATTATAATAATGGATAATGCACCTTACCATTCAGCTTTGGAAGACAAGCCTCCAACTAGATCTTCTCTAAAAAGAGACATCATCACGTGGTTGAGCAAAAAAGGTATAGAGCATGATCCTAATGCTAAAAAAATGGAGCTTTATGAAATAGCTTGTCTACATAGGCCACCATCTGATGAGAAAAATTATAAGATAGATAATTTAATAAGAAGTTTCGGACACACCCCACTTCGAACGCCACCCTATATGTGTCAGTTTAATCCCATAGAGATGATTTGGGCACAAGTAAAATTTTTCATTAGAAGCCATAATACAAGCGGCGAATTTACTATAAAAAAACTAGATGAAATTTCTAATAAGGCCATCGCTTCAGTAAGTGCCAGTGACTGGCAAAAGGTTATTGGACATGTTATAAAAATTGAAGATGAATATTGGGAAAAAGACAGTCTCATTCAAGAAATACAGGAAGAAATAATAATCAACATAGGAGGTGAAAGTGATAGCAATGACAGTTCCTCAGACAGTGATCATGACTCTAATCAGGATTGAAACTATACTAGATTGGCTACCTTTTAGAATTTTTAGATATTCATTTATTATACTATTGGTTTGTGGCTTTTAGTATCTCAGTAGAAAGTCTAATTCTATGTGTTGTTTATGGGTTATTTCATCAAGAAATTACTTTTTGTTTTCCTATATTTTTCTATTCAGTCAGATATTTTTGACTTGTTGTATTCTATTTTAGAAGAATGCATAATTTGTTTTGCTGTTCAATCATAATGCGTACATAGGAATATTACTTGTTGCCTAAAAAATATATTTATTTTGTTCTCAATATTCAGTGTTTGTGTATATTTATTTCTTATAATGTATGTTTGGTATCACGTCATTATGAATCGCAAAAAAATATTAATACTACCAGTTGTAATAAAATATAAATTCAATTAATAATTCAAGTCTCTCCGATCTCCGCCTATGACTCCATATAAAATCGTCTAATGGTAAGGTTTTTTCATCGCATTTCCCCCTTTCGTCCCTAGCAATCTTTGGCTGGTCGATCAATACTTATTTTAAATAGGAATTTAGTACACAGTTTGCGATTGATTTGACCAAACTTTGTTGCTAACATAACTTGTAACGCTTTATTACATAAATTAACTATGGTATATTCCACAGCAGAAAGAGTTGAAATTATCGAAATATTTTTCGGAAATAATCAGTGCGCTAATAGAACAGCAGAAATATTTAATGAGCGACATGAGAACAGTAACGTGCATCGAAAATATGTTCTAGAACTTGTAGCTAAATTTCGGGAAACTGGGTCAGTCGCCAATAGAAAATGCAACATTGAAAATCCCATAAGGAACGAAGCAATAGAAGTGGGGGTTTTAGGGCAAGTTTATGTAGATCCTACGTTAAGTACCCGCAAATTGGAGACTACTATCCAACGCATTCTAAAGGCCCATAGTTTTCATCCGTATAAAATTCACCTGGTTCAAGAACTTGATAAAGACGATTTTGATCGGCGATTACAATTTTGTGAAGATATGAGTAAACGAATTATAAACGATGAACATTTTCTATTCAACACTTGCTTTTCCGACGAATGTTCCTTTTTCTTAAACGGCGTACTAAATCGTCATAACTGCCGATATTGGTCCGATTCTGATTCCAGAATTATCATGAGGTTCATGCACAGCACACAGCCACAAAAATTAAATGTTTGGGCTTTGGTGATCATTTATTTGGTCCTTTTTTCTTAGCTGGAAATTTGACCGGTGAAATGTATTTGGAATTACTGGAAGACGCCTTAGATCCTGCATTAACAGCCATAATTAAAAATCAGAATGATCGGCGTTACATTGCGACTAGGTTGATGTTCCAACAGGATGGTGCCCCACCACATTACGCATTACATGTTCGACAATATTTAGATCAGACGTTTACAGATCGATGTATTGGTAGAAGAGGTGCCATTGAATGGCCCCCAAGATCGCCAGATTTATCACCTTTGGATTTCTTTATGTGGGGTCATTTAAAAAGCAAAATCAATGCTACTCAGCCAACATCATTAGAAGACCTGCGACAAAGAATTGTGAATGGGTGCCTTCAAATTACTCCTCAAATATTGTCAAATGTGCGGCAACGTTTTGACCAAAATCTTTATTATTGCATGAAGATTCATGGTGGCCATTTTCAACATTTACTTGCCTAACGGGTCAGTTCATTCTTCATTTTTAAATTACTTTGCTGCCAAATGTATTGATCTCCACTAATGATAATGTGTTAGTTTTATTTAAGCTTTAAATCAATAAATCTTCAAAACTACTGAACTGAAGTACATTAATTTTATATCATTATAAAGGGAATTGAAAGACCTTTAACATAAGGTATCACTCGACCCCCCTTTCCATTTAAGATTTTGGGGGTGGTGTCACCTCCGTTTAGGGGGTTGCACGTGCTAACGTGATTTTTTGCCAAACTTGTGCCCCCCTCGAAAACAAATTCGACGGGTTTGAGCGTTTTTAAAAAAAAACTGAGCTGCCAGTAAATGCGTGTTTCGTTTTCGATGCGCCACCCTGTATGAGAGTCGACAGGGACCCGCGAAGGGGAATTTCCCTGTAATTGTAAGCGACAAGCTCCCATAAAAAATTCTTTCCCGTTGGCGTTCCAGCTGCTGCTTTGCGGCACCGGGCAATACAACCTGGCCGACTTCCGAGCCCATCACATGGTCAACGGCAACTCGGCGGAGTTCAGGAGAGTTGTCGGGTGGTTCTGGGCTGCCGTCGGTAACTTCACGCAGGAGGAGATGGCCAGGTTGTTGCAGTTCACCACCGGATGCTCGCAGCTACCGCCAGGTGGATTCCGCGAGTTGACGCCAAGGTTCCAGATCACTGCGGCGCCGACGTTCGGGAACCTGCCGACTGCGCACACCTGGTGAGTAGTATTAAATTTGGTAACTTACTTCTTTGGAAGAAAAGATCAGCAGAGTGAAAAAAATCCATTGACAGGTAAGATACGAAATAACATGTTTTGTGTTCTCTTATCTTGTTCATAATTTTACTGAAAATTCTTCCCATTTTGTTTACAAGTTAAAATCCTGTTTGTCTAGTAAAGAAGTTTTTGAAATACATTTCGTACAAAATCATGCGCAGTCGGTAGAAAAAAGTAAACGAAACCGTAAAAGAATTGAGCAGGGAGAGGGACCGGGGAATGGGTGTTTCAAACATGGAAACTGCACCGTTTTTATTAAAATAAAACGCTATAATGATATGAACAGACAATGAGGAAGTTTCCTATTTTTCAAAAGACACCCAAAATGATAGTCTAAGTAAAATGCAGCGCTAAATTTTTTTAATATTTCGAAAAATAACAAAGTTACGCTAGTCAGAAGGTTATTAGTTGGAGAATCGTGTGGTGGGCCGGGCGAGTGAGTGTTGACGTCATATGACGGAAGTTTATTGGCCCAGCACCACTGCAAGGAGATGCGTCCGCCGCGCCGCGACACACGCTTCCCCCTATTATTAACAATGAATAAAAAGATGGTCAAACATTCAACCTACAAATATTTTATTGTACCTAGGTGTACAAATACTAGAATATCAGCTCCAGATAAACATTTTTTCTGTGTGCCAAAAAAGGGAAGTATTAGAAAGAAGTGGTGCAAGGTAATGAATAGTGACGATAAAATGCCGCTATCGGAAAAATCAACGTTGTTTTGCTGTTAATCCCATTTTGATGTAAGCACCTATTTAGCTAATTATTATTATTATTAGTCTTAGTCTGTATGAATCGCATGATAAGGTAAAGAATCTAAATGGTTTAAAGGAGAACAGAAATAGATTTGATCATTGCTTTCATTTCGATATAGTGTGAGTATAGTGATCATCTTGTGGCTAAAGGGGAACACTGTTCATACCTTGTTTGCGCCGAGGCGGCGATGCATAGGCGTCGATCAAGTGTGGGCTTAATGTTTAATCATCTGAGAGGCTTCTATAAATGTTAGATTACTGCCAATAGTAGATAATCTGGCATTTGTCCAGTACCACTTCACGAAAGTGTATGGTGGTTCTTCGCTTCTTCTGTGCAGCCACATAAATAGCGCTACACCCTGCTTACAGCCACCCTCTTGTGCAGCATAACCACTGCATTCTAGCTTGATTACTGTTTCTTCCTTTTCGTCGCATTCAAAACCGAAATGATACTGTTTGCTTTTAACTGTATGTTCGGGCGTAATCCTGGCTTTTACAATACAGATATCCCGTTCTCTTTTTAACTGCACATAACCAATCGCCTCGTCTCCATAGGTGTCTCTTCCAGATCTATGATGACAACAGCCAAATAACAATACCCAAAAATGAATGACGAATCATTGATTCTACTCCTGGTTAACAAATGGATATCGTGAAGTGTTACGAAAGAATTATTAAAATGCTGTGAAGTAATGATATCAGGATGTGTGTCAGTTTGAAAATGTTCAAAGGGAAATTGGAACAATATCTCATGGAAAACCAGAAATCATAGTAGTGAAATTTTGTATAAAAATATGTAGGTCTTGAAGACATAATATATTTTGTGATATACTGTGTAATATGGATATTATGGATATTGTAGCATTAATGCTAAATAAATCTGAAGCAAGCAAACAAACACCGGTGTTGGATTAAATTTCAGTTTAAACAGGTAATTTTCTGGTCACTGCGCGGTATTGAATTTATTATTAATTTATCAAACGTATTCGCTGGAGTTTGGGTCATCCTAAATTATTTGATGCATGCAAAGCATGTTTTCATTTTCTTCTATTTATAAAATTAATAAAGCCAAATAAGATCATCAATAGCCACTGACACCACGCGTCCTACGTAAAGTTGATGACTCAAAACACTTATAAGTCCACACTATGGTATAGTCGCAGGCAAAGGGTTGAAAAACTGGGTTCACGTTATCAGAGTTGTATAGAATAAATCATACTTATTATATTATACTTACTTACGTATTTCCGTACTGACATAAAGTGGATTGTTTGTGAATAAATTCATTACCATTATTATGTCCACCTTCAAAAGATTGGTAAAATTGGCACGTAAAAAACCTTTTTCCATTTTAATTATTATATACTAATACAACAGCCTACGCCAAGATTCAAACAATAAATTCCGTCTTGTCAGCTTGAGCGCTAAGGATGTATGCGATATGCCGTCGTGTCGTCCGACCGCTTCACTACGACGTGCGACGTTCCTTCATGTGACGTCACTACCGAATCTCAACGCGCGAGGCCGATCGGCTACAGCAGCCAACCCAGAAAATGCCATAACTTCCTTAAATTTAAAGTTATTGGAATAATTCTTTCAGATTCATCAAAGATACTAGTTATATTATCAGATGCAAGTAAAACAGACGGTATTTTCGACTATAGGAAACTTCCTAATTGCTGATCAGACATTTACGTGAGAAACAGGTTATATTTCCAACAACCCTGTCGTTTTTTTTCCGTCACTTTTTCCCATGTATACGTTGTGACAGTTTGACCCTCAGCCACACTAGCGCGTCCAGCGGGAGTAAAAACTGACATGACAGCCATTCAATTTCTGGGTGTACAAATGAAACTTTAATGTACAAAAAATCCCTATAAAAGGTAGAGTAATTGACGGGAATCTTCAAGTACTCTTGAATGATCAGAAATTTCAACTTCTAGCGGTGCGCTACTCTCACATCAGACTTTTTGTATTCATAATGCTAGGTGTCCAGTGGAAAAGTTCACATTTTGATTTAAGAAAAAAATACAAACCTAATGAAAAGAAAATATTTATTACTATCAACATATTCGTGAATTCGGCGGGTTTTATTTCTTGAATATCATTCCGTCCACATTTTTGCCATCTCTTCTAATCGCGCGCGCAAATTCGCAAACACTCTCTTGCAGAGTTCCGGAGCGATGTTGTTTATTTCTCGTCCAATGTCTCTAGTACTCGTTTATTATTGTAATACACTTTTGACTTTAGATAACGCCACAAAAAAAATCGTATGGCGTGAGGTCGGGTGAACGTCTCCAAACTTCGATATAACTTTTTGAGGAAACAGTGCTTTCACCTTGTCCATCGATTCTCTGGAAGTATGGACAGTGGCCCCATCCTGTTGAAACCATGTGTTTCTGTTAAATCGACGTTCTGTTCTTATAATAGGATCAAAAAAAGTGTCAGTCATGTCGTCGGACACCTGAAAATACCTGCTATCTGACATTTTAGCCCAATCTGAGGTATATGCACATTTTTCTTCGTTTACTACAGCGCACATTGTGATAGAGTCCGCTAACTGCAGAAAAATTAGTTTTTGAATTATTCAGCCAAAACAATACCTACCGCTGGCAACACGTCTGTCAATGAGCGGCAATTCCAGCCATCTGACAATTACGCGTGCTATTTTTCTTAACTGTGCAATGAAACACGACTTTGTGATTTCTCAGAAATATCTCACTAAAGGACACACCCAAATTTGACTCTGTACACAGTTGCACTTAACGAAAACTGAGAAATAGTTGTTGAATTATCAAATGACTATGTTAAGGCGTCAAAAGAAGCTGGGACAAAACCAGAGCCATATGAGGTGATCCAATTGAGTTACGACTTCTTCAAGGACTATTCTCGAACAGAGGTGCAGCGATACTCAACAATTAGACCAGGCAGGCACAATGTAGTCACAAACATCAAAGTACTATATTATAATCTTGATGGAAAAATTGAAGTGAAACTAGACTTCAGTGTAGAGCCTATGAGACCAAAACAGCTACGCCTCATTTCAGATTATAAGTCTTATATCTAAGGACTGTCACATGTTTTGCGACAATTTGCCATATGTCAACGAATGAATGAATTAATCTTGAAATTAGAGGCATTCCGACCACCATAAGGATCCAGTACATAGGCCGCTTAAGCGGGCCCTTATGCACCTCTACAATCCTTAGATCACAAGCCTCGCCCTTTTAGCGAAGTTGAGAATCGCCTTGAGTCCAAGCTCCTTGACGTCCTGAGGGTCCAAAGTAATGGACCCCAGTATAGTCTGCCTAAAGTAGCTCAGAGCTTCACAGCGACACAAAACGTGCGCCGAGGTCTCTTCCTCTACCCCGCAGCGTTCACACAAGGGATCCTCAGGCACCCCTATCACGTGCAGGTGACGTCTTAACGTGTTATGGCCAGACAGCAATCCCACCAGCAACCTTAGGTTGGCTCTATCCAGAGATAGGCAGAAGCGTCCATCCTTAGAACTGGGCCCTTCAATGAGTTCCCGTGCCTGGCGGAGATGTCCGGAGATACTTCTCCATTTGTGAGAGTGTTGTATTGCAACCCACGTCTCCATTTTCCTCCTAGCTTTATGCGCGGTCACTCCTAGAGCTGGCTCAGGACCAACGAGCTTGCTGGCAGATCCTGACTTCGCCAGAGTGTCCGCCGTCACATTGCCCCTTATCCCAGCATGCCCTGGTACCCATATTAACGATACCGGATGCCTCGCTGCGAGGCAATCCTGAGCCTCCCTGCATTGCAATACAAGACTCGAAGTAATCTTACAGGCACTTAGTGCTTTCATTGCAGCCTGGCTGTCGGATAAGATTGTTATTCTTCTCCTAGGCCCATCCTCCTCCAGAATGTGAGATACACAAGCCAGAATCGCAAAGATTTCCGCCTGGAAAATAGTGGTGTATCCACCGAGGGGCAGAGATAGCCTAGTTCTAGGCCCAGAGACCCCAGCACCTGAGTCCTCTTCGGTGACCGAGCCGTCCGTGTACCAGACCTGCCCGCTCACTACGGAGAGTCCCCGGCTACCGGCGTCCCACTCCTCCCTCGTTGGATACTCCACAATAAACTTGCGGTTGAAGCGATATTTGGGGGTAACACGATCACCCCTGCTTAGAAGAACGGGGTCTCCTCCCTTTGTAATTCGACTAAGATGGCAGTATGCCCCTTGACAGGATTCAAGAAAGCCCAGCTGCCCTGACTCCACAGTCGATGAGCGACTACTCTCGCTTCACCGCGGATCACCAGATCCAACGGTGCGAGATCTAACAGAGCTTCCATTGCACTCAATGGCGTTGTTCGCACTGCGCTTGTAATACTAATACAGGCCAAACGCTGAATTTTATTGAGTTTGACCGTAGTTGTCTCAGTTCTAATGCAAGGCCACCAGACCAGGGAGCCGTACAAGAGAGATGGACGTACTATCGTCGTGTAGAGCCAGTATACCACTTTGGGTTTACCCCCCACCTTACCCCGACAACACGTCTACAAGCCCACATCGAATTGCGAGCCTTGCTAACTTTGTATTCAACATGCTCTCAACAGTTCAGTTTGCAATCCAGGATAATTCCCAGATATTTCACTGACTGGGACAAAACTAATCTAGTTCCAAAGAAGGTCGGCATGACCAGCCCATCAAGCCTTCTTCTCCTAGTGAATAGGATCAGCTCGGTCTTTTCAGCATTAACAGAAAGATCGACTTCCCTACACCACGATTCCACGGAGCGCAGAGCGCCCTGCATAATTCCCGACACTGTTCTACAAAAACGCCCCCTAACTACTATGCTTACGTCATCAGCATAGGCTTGCACGTAGACACCCATACTGCTGAGCCTAACGAGGAGTTCGTTCACCACGATACACCACAGTAGGGGTGACAGAACTCCGCCCTGAGGGCAGCCTCTAGCTACACTCACGCTGCAGCTCACGTCATTCAGCATAGCTGTTGTTACCCGACCCTCCAGAGTAGATAGGACCCAATCTATTAGCATTGATCCAACCCCGTGGCATGTCTGATAGAGTCGGTTGTGGTGCAATTAAATGCACCTTCAATGCCCAAAAAGGCCACGAGTGCCACTTCTCGCTGATCTAGAGTCTTCTCCAGCCTACCGACCAGATTGTGTAACGCCAGATCAGTCGATTTTCCAGCTTGGTATGCAAACTGTTTTGCATGAATGACACACCTTTCCAGCGGGCCATCCCTTAAGTATCTATCAACTATCCTTTCCAGTGTCTTAAGCACAAAAGATGAAAGAGTAATCGGTCAAAACTCCTTCGGGCCAGTATAGCTAGCTCTGCCCGGTTTGGGAATGAATACCGCTTTAGCCTCCGCCAGCTTCTAGGTGTGAAGCCAGTGGCCACACATGCTCGAAACACATTCAACAGGTAAAGAACAACCGAACTCCGTCCCTGCTGTAACATGGCCGGAAATACGCCGTCCTGACCTGGACTTTTGTATGGAGCAAACGAATCTACTGCCCATACCTTCCTCAGAAATAGTATTCCCCGAGGGATCATATATGTCAAGGAAAGAAGCTGAACGTTCATTTAAGGTGTAACTGAGAATGCTATTATTTTTTTGATTTGTAAAAGCATTAAACTTTTAATTTGATATAATGAATAACAGTTTTTCTAACACGAATCTCACTAACTCCACCTATGCATCATAGCACAATATCTGCTAACTGCAAAGAAAGTTAGCAGAAATGTCAGCTATCTGCACTAATTTTGTCAGTTAGAGCTTCATTTAGATAAAAACGCATCAAATATGTGTTAAACGTCATTTATTTTCTGTGACCTAAGTTTTAGAGTCTTAAGGCCGGTAGAATAAAATTGATAAGGTTTTTTCGTCCCCTGTAAAATTACGGTTCCTGCATATAGCAGGTATTGTCAGATGTCCGACGATGTGCTTGTATCGCTCGGAATTGTCAATGCATGACCGTTTTCATCTTCAAAGAGATACGGCTCAATAATACCCCTAGAGGATATGGCGCACCAGTCGTCTGTGGACTATATAGCTATACGGTTGCCGCGTAATTCAAATTTGAAATATGAACCTTCCCACTGGACGCCCTATACAACCTTTTATGCTTGTAAAATGATAATGTATTTTTTGCAGTTTCAATCAGTTATGTCTACCGGACTATGATTGCTATGAACAGTTCGAGAAATGTCTGCTTTTGGCGATAAGTGAAGGCACCGAAGGCTTTGGTATGGTCTAAGTCTGTGATTAGTTGATCTTTCATTTTGTATACTCATTTCCACTTCTAAGCTTATTTTGTACTTAACGACATTACACTAATTTTACCGTACGTTGTATTTACTATTAAAGTCTGAATTGTTTATATACACCTAATAAAGTTTTTGAGCTTGATTATGTTTTTCTTTTCCTCGTATAGATCTGCAAATTTTTTTATTCAAATATAATTTCAATTTTATATAGTCATCCTCAAAATAACGCCCGCCAGCGCTGGAGCATGAGCATTATCGTGATGAAATAAGTTACTTTGGATAACGTCTTTCATAAAGTGGTGATGTGTAATTCCAAAGTCAAGTTCACATAAATAAACATTCCAAGGAATTTCACGGGTTCTATTAACGTAATTTTATGTGGACGAGTACAGAGTAAAAGAGATTTAGTTTTTGCTTTGCCAGTTTTATATGTTGTCAAAATGCTGTTGAGAATATAATACCTGATCAACGTGATCCAATGATATACGTACAATAATTCATGCTACAATGTGGAAGATCATTCACGTATATCAATAAAAAAAAGGTATTTACACTTCCTTGGGGAGCTCGGTGGTTAATATGTAGTGTTGAAGAAACAATTTTGAAAACTAACATACTGCCTTCTGTCTGATAAATGAGACGTGATTAAGGACAGGCTATCATTACCAAAACCATATAGCGACAACCTGTGGCGTGCCTACCTTGGGTGGCACCCGGTGCGGAAGTTGGTGGTACCACCCCATCGAGAATCAAAAGCAATAAATTTTATATGATTTATAAACGTCATGGATCATTCATATTTAAAATATTTAACAAATAACAATACTCAATAAAAACCAAGACAGAAAAAATATGTTTACCTTACAATTAAAATCTTTTTTCTAGCTTTGATAGCTGCAAACCCAGAAATAACTTCATCAAAATTTATATTTTGTATTGCTTCGTGTTCATGGCTAATATACCAAGTTTGCTAAGCCGCGATTGGGTCATTGTTACCCGCAAATAGTTTTTTATCAATATCAGTTTACTGAAACTCCTTTCACATGAAGCTACGGAGACGCAAACCGTCATGAACAATTTTAGTGCAATCATAATATTTGGAAGAGATTCTGTAAAATTCCATTCTACAATAAACATTAAAAAAATCTAGAGATACCCAAACAGAAACGGTAACATTAGCGGCTTTTAAATGTCTTAGCAGTCTTGGTATCTTCAAAAGTAATTCTGTTTCTGAGACCTCATCATAAAAATCAGTAAATTTGGATGTAGCTAATTTCAGTTCTTCAGTATTTGCCAAAAGCAAGGTATTTGTTTAAACGATATCGAACAATGAAGCTAGGTCTTGAAGAGGCTTATGTCTTGTCTAGAGTTCAACTCTGAAAAAGTTGAGTCACCGGGTGCGCCCCCCCTTGATACGCCACTGGCGATAACGTTTGAAGTAAAATGCGATTCTGGACGCATTCCATTGATTGAAGAATCAACATTATTCTGTGTGCAATAGTCACGCATAGAAATAACGAATAGATAAAACCTTGAGCATTACTTAGAATTTCAGAGTATATCCTGGAAAGTGATGTTTACGAGCAAAATATCGAATAATGATAAATTTTGGAATATGTTTTAACGGAGAATATTTGACCGAATGTTGATTATCCTTAACGCGCTGGATCATTCATTTTTCACAACCTACAATGCAGGGCGTTCCAGGAGTCGACGTGGAGAAAATGGGGGATAGGCCAAGCCGTGATGGTTATCAAAAAAATATGAAAAAATCTGTCGTGTGCTTTTCAAATTATAGGCTTTAAAAAATCGAAACATCTACACTCTGTTACTACAAATCTAATTTTTCTTAGACGGACACGCAGTGACAGCAACACAGATAGTAACACCACTTTTATTAATTCGTGAATATATTTACTAAATTCAAAATACATGTTGAACCTGCCTTGCGTGATCTATCGTGTCTCATTAAGTGTGGATTTTCTACATGCCACTCGTGCGAGTTATGTAGATTCATGTAACCATCTTTTTTAAGTGTCATCACTCCATAAAATTTTCTCTAAAAGTTGCGGATCTTCCCGGTGTCTCTGTAACATTGTTTGACCAAACTCAACTCTTGGACGATAATCACCAGATTGTACGTATTGTACTCGCTATAGGTGGCAAGGGTGGGGCTCGTTCTTTCGCAAGATTTGGTGGGCTGTACCTTTGGGCACTCCCGTGCTTGCCTCTTTCCACCGTACTGAAGTACTCGAGTCTTCTTCGTCTGCTTGTAGTTCGACGTCCCCGCGAGGAAAGGAAAGTCCTTTTTCATCATCTGCTTGATTTGGGAATCGGGAATCGTCCCTCTCAGAGTAAACGATAAAGCCTACCTACAGCACTAGCGTTGCATACACATTCCTCGTAAATAAGGTGCATGTTGGCGTATTCCTGCCCGGTGTACACCGACATGATGGCACTACACAATCATGAATTAATAAAAGTGGCGTCACTATCTATCATGCTGTTTCTACGTAGAATGACATTGTCAGTCACTCCGTGTGCTAAAAAAATTGAAATTTGTAGTAATGATAGATGTAGATCATCACAGTTTTTTCCGATTTTTTTTTATATTTTTCTGATCACTATTACGACTTGTGGGACACCCTGTATATTGCGGAACAACCGCCGCAACTTGCGCTGCGAACATCTTAATCTGCAACATACCACGCAACTGTGTTTTTCCATTTAACGAAGCTTCAAAAGAACATATAAATAAATATAACAAGTGATTCTGATAAATATAAACGTTATTTTGGACGTATCGTATTTAGCCCTGACAGCAAATCTTTGCAAAAACAACCGTTACAGCAAAAAATCCCGAATACCTTCTTAAATATCTTCCTAGAATCTACCTGTTCCAAATGGCAATTAAATGGAGTAAGAAGGAACCACCACTACAGGGATTAAGACCAGGAGGGATCTTATAAAGGCCTGAATAGATGCAAAATATTTCAGTATAAAGTTATACCTTGACCCTTTTGGATCAGTCGTCATTTTCGAGTGTCGTGCAGTGCAGTGTATAGCAATGTCTTTTGGAAAAGCAAAGCGATTCAACTACACGGAACCTGGTAAGTAAAGTGTAACCGTGTATGTCCATAAAATATTGTTTTGGAATTGATTGGTGTGAATTTGTTAATTTGCTTAAAAATAACTTCTGAAAAAATATCGCTTTAGTATCCGGCATTTGGGAGTCGAGGGACAAGTACATTTAAAAAAAACACAAACAGTCCGATTGCGGTGAGTGAAAAAAGATTTAATTGCGCTATTAAGAGAGATCTAGAGACATCATGTCAATATTCATAAAGCCGTTTAAGGTGTAACCCGGAAAGGAATTTCTAGGTTTTTTTTATTAAAATCCGCCATTTCGTTTTTGTAAAATTTTAATATAGCCAGTGTCATTTTTACTGTCCGTGAAATATACTTTATATCCCATTTTTAGCTACTTTGCCTTTTTTACTGTAAATGCAGAATTAATGTCAATCGAAACAACTAGCTAGTGATCTTTTTGTGTTAGTAATTGATAATCCAAAGAACAAGAATTCTAAGTATTTTATTATACTATGAATACGAATGATTCTGACGATGACGTCACGCGGAGAGTGGTTATCTTTAGGTTGATATAGATAACGTGCATATTTTCACCTACAGACCAAACGGCTGGACGGATTTTCACATATGTGGGATTCGTCTTAGCGGTGCGAATGACACTAGCGACATTGAAATCTTATAAAAAACAAAATGGTGGATTTTAATAAAAGATTTCAACCTTGTAATTCCTACTTCATAGGCTACAGATCAAACGGCTTGATAGATTTTCACATATGAGGTGTCGTTGGATTCGTCTTAGCGGTGCAAGTGACACTAGCTACATTGAAATTTTATAAAAAACAAAATGGTGGATTTTAATAAAACATTTCAACCCTGTAATTCCTATTTCACAGGCTATAGCTTAAACGGATTCTACTCGTAGCTCCACAATAGAGCGTATCGTCTCTTCACTGTAAAAACAAGATAACTCCATTTTTCTACATTACCTATATTTTAGTATGTTCTGTGGAGTAGGATCAACATGTTCATGTCATAATACTGTACTACATTTATCCTTATTCCACAGAACATCCTAAGTACATGTAAGTGTGAAAATGTACGCAAGTAGAAAAGTAGAAAAATGGAGTTATCTTCTTTTTGCAGTAAGGTGATGGTATAACAATAAATGGAAATGACTTAATCTAAGCAACAATTTTTTTCCATTTCCTTTTACGATTTTTCTGGTTTCTCAAACTTTTATTCAGTTCCTTGATCCGGAAGAACATCCTTGACCTGAAAAAGAGTTTTTTAGCTTTTTCAGGGCAGTCAATGTTGCTGCTCTCCAACAGAAGTTTACCTATAAAATTTTGCTTTTTTGTCACTATTCCGACCCATTGAATTGAATGAATACCTTGTTCAGCTTCTCAATTCGATTCATGAAAGTTGCAGAAGGTTTTGATAATCCACCCTCACTAGGATGGTCTATCCACGAATAAGTTTCATTCGAGGAACTTTCCAACCACTCATCCTGCACTTTATTGCAAACAAAGCTGGCCAAATTTTCCAGCCCGTCATACTCGAGCTCATCTATTTCTCCCACTAAAACTTGCTCGGTTTAGTCAGCTGATACTTCAGGTGCATTCAGTTTATTCTCGTTAATGATGCGGTTAGTGGAATGTCTGGAGTATCCTCTGACATAGGTACTCTGAGTATGCGCCTTCGTTTCGCCCCAACATATATGACCTTATTCTATACTTAAACTCTAGAGGACCTGTATGGTCATGAAGTCCATCTTTTGCCCTAATTACTCCGAAAAAGTTTTCTATCACATCTTGATGAAAACGTCTTGTTAACAGGTATTGGACGCTGAAGCGTCGTTTCAGACCATCTAGAGCATTTTCTAACAAACCCTAGCGCTATTTACATTGACTTTGTCTTATCTTTTCGTGAGATGTAGCTATTTTTTTGCTAAAGTTTGGGTCTTGAGGAAAACTGTGTGCAAAGATTCCGTTTAGATTGATTGTCGGAATTACATCCCACAACAGCACACCGCATTTTTATGAATTTATCAATTATACTGGGTATATAAGGTATGTATAACTAGTACAAGTCACAAAACCACCAAAAAACACCAACAAATTGCACTATATAGTATTAACCACGATACACGTGAACTGCGGTAACGTTACGACAATCCTGCCACCGGTAACCACGAGCCGATAACTCTCCGGGTGACGTCACGAAGCTCCGCCGACATGCGCAATATCCTGTCTTTAGTGTATGTGTATCGTGATAGTAAACCGCATGAGTTCGTTCTCCGCTTTAGATTGGACATAGTCTAGTAGAATACTGACGTAACTTTTCAACACAAACAATACCGGAAATAGAGCATTCACGATTTTCCTTCGGCAAATTTTTTTTGGACAGGGACAACTTTAATAACCATTTTCAGGCAGAAAAGTATTGCCCTGTCGGCCTTTTCTAAAATTCTTCAGAATGTGGCATTGTCTCTAAAACTCCTCAGTCGTCTATTTAGCATGATTGCTAGAATTACATTCTTGTAAAAAAACTAAGCAATTACACAACATACAGATATTTAGAATTTTCACTGTATAAGAAATAGTCCTTTAAGTTTCTTTTAAACATCTTTTAATTTCCAAGTAGACTTTATATTATTATTTAGCTTATTAAATTCAATTAATCCTTTCTGAAATACTGATTTGCTAGTTATATAACTATTGCAATTTGTTAAATAAAAATCTATATTTTTTATTGTATAATAATTGTGTGATAAATGTTGTGGCAAAAGATGATTTTTCATGTTAATATAAAAATAAGGAACGAAATATGATATGAAATTTTTTATATTCAACCACGGCAATTCTTGTAAGATTTTATTTTATTTTTATTCAATATTATTCTTATAGCTTTATTTTGCAGGACTTGTAATTTTGAGAATTCAGCTTCATTGCCAGTGAAAAAGATAGTTGAACAATATACACTATTTTCTTGGAATATGTACCAAGACTACGAGAAGCCCTATAAAAATAATTTCGTTTTTTGGCAATTTTTGAATTAATGTATTCATAGTGATCCTCAAACTTTAGTTTACTGTCAATATATATCTACATATATTTTCAATTGATTCAACATTTTCAATTATTTAACCATTTATCATAACTGTGACAGTATTTTCATTTAGGTATTTCCCTCTAAGCATAAATTTTAGTTTATTCACATTTAACCAATTTATGATTTTTGCAAAGTCAGAATTTAGCATTTTTAAAGCAGTCTATATTCTCATCTGATATGTATAATATGCAAATATTTGAATTTTATAATAATCTAAAATAGTACAAATGTCATTTATGTCTAAAATAAATAGTAGTTGGACCTAATTTACTACATTGAGGTATACCAACAGAAATCGCTACACATTTCACCATGATGGATATTTATACCGAAGGATTAAGTTGAACTTTCATATCAAATGAAACGTCAATTTTTGAAGGCCGTTGACTAATGATTCTACACCTACATTAAATTTTTACGAATTACGTATAGATATTATAGGAGATATATAGATATAGGAGATAAAAAGCGCCCAACAATTTAAAATAAATATAAGGCATTACAATATATAATATAAGAAATTAAGAAATCAAAATTTTGAATCCTTCCAAGTATCTTATTTAAATGTGAGTTCCCAGTGCATTGTAAAATTCTTTAATAATATCTGAACGCAAACATTTTTGTGTAAAGTTAAAGTATTCTTCGACGAGGTACAAAATCTTTTTGTCCTTACAGATATAGTGGTTTCTCCAGCCGATTACAACGTATTCTCTACTTATTATGGGGGCTACAGTATTCCAAGATGCCCTAGGTTCAAATGCATACAGGACAACCCCGATTCACCAACCAGTTCCTGCAGGTGTTTGGTGAGTTTCTTTATACATTCCACTCGAAACATTATTTGGATTAAGTTTAAATGAGTATACAGGGCGTTTCACGTAGAACTGCAGCTACCGATTAGTCAAAAACTTAACGTAAAACTGTTATGAAAATTTGGGTTTATCAACAATGGGAGCAATTCGGCTTGAATATTTTCACCATGATGGCACTTCTGCACGGGTATCATGTATCTTGAAAAGTGACATTATGCCGATTTTTTTGACATTATGCTGTTTTTTTGACATTATGTAGGGTTTTCTACAAAATGTTAACTTAGCACTTAGTTGTTCGTGTTGCCTAAACGTCATGAGGCTTGTTATCAATCTTTGGCTCTGATGCGATGTAAAATCTGCTTCTGAGATGGCATTACTGGAGGTTTAAGCTGTAAGTTGTATGCGTTGATGATAATTACGTTAAGTTACATTGCGTTCTTGTCTCAAATACACTTAATTGAGATTCAAAGCTAGAAATTAGTTGCGCATCCACTTTTTCTTATCCATTCTGGAAATTAGATATAGAAATTTGCTGAATTTAAAAAATGAGAGAGATAAGAAATAACTACATTCACTGTACACTGTCGAATTACAAGCCATAAACATGCTAACAGTAGTTACACACAACGCAGGCGCGGAGATGATTTCCCGTAATTCTCCTCAGTTTTTCATAATTTATAACTTTGAATATAACCTCACTTCAGAAAGCACATAATAAAAATAACCCGTCGGGCACAGCCAATAGATATACTTCATTGGCAGCAAATTCAACGATTATCACTGATCTTACACACATTTCTTTTGTTAGTTTAGATCGTTTTTAACCGTCGTTAATCTATTTTTTTTTCGAAAACCTCAAATGCAATCTGCCGCGCTCGAGTAAAATCAAAAAGTTTCTATAAACATCCGGAAATGCAGTTTTCAAGATGCAGGCTCATAAATTAAAAAAAAATAATATTGAAATTATGCCCGTTCTGTGGGTGGTTTCAAGTAGGGTAGGTTCGGATGTGGCTCTAACGGCATATCATGCTTTATACACTCAAAGTTAAGGTACGGTTTAATATTCTGGGGAAATTCCACAGACTTTGACAGAATTTTAATACTTTAAAAAAGTTAATATCTAGAGTAATGGAGGCTACTAGTGAGCAGTGGTAAATTTTAAACAGTGATCGAAGCGACTTTTTGGCAGTTTTACGGATACTCAATTTTGAAACATATTACTGACATAAGTTGTCAGGTTTTCAGGGTCAAGTGCTTTCTTGACATTTTAAAGATAAAAGTCTATACTATTTCGATACAAGAAAAACAGATAAAAGAACTATATGAAAAAATAGATAAACTAAATAAACAAATTGAGAATTTCCAAGATACATCTGCAAATAACAGTAAATCTTATGCAGACATGGTCAACAGTTCTACATATGAAAACACCAACAAAAGTAAATGATCTGAAAGATGGAGCACTGAAAATTGAATGCAAAGATATCGATGATATCAAAAAGTTAAAATTGAAAATAGAAAAAAGTGTTGGACAGAATTATAAACTAAATGTAGGCCACAAAAAATTACCAATGATTAAAGTCGTGCGTTTCAGTGAAGACTTAAACAATGAAGAATTGGTTAGAGACTTAAAAATGAGAAACAACGTTATAAATAGTGATGCTTCGATTAAAGTAATGGCAATAAAAAAAATGTAATTTCGGTATATGACAATTTTGGAATTGGATAGATCGACATTTGAAGCAGTAATGAAAGCAGGAATTTTGTTTGTATCCATGGATGTTTGTACAATTTTTGAGTATTACGATCTTCTAAGGTGTTTTAACTGTGGTGGATTTCACCACACAGCGAAGAATTGCACCAAGACCAGTATTTGTTTAAAATGTGCATCAGGTTCAGAACTGTATGATATCCAAAGACGAAGTAACATGTCCAACTTGCAGAGCATTAAATTTGAAGTACAACACAAATTTCGATATAAATCACTCACCCTTCCACTATACCTGCAACATGGTCCAAATCGAATATGAAAAATCAAAAAATAAAGTTTCCTATGGTGACAAATAGCAATTACAGGCCAAAAAACATTCTAACAATGTATACCATATAAATATTCAAGGATTTTTATCGCACAAGGATGAAGTTATAAATTTTTTAATATTAGTGAAACCATTAGTTCTTTGCTTGACTGAAACACATATTACAGAAGATATTGGAGATATGGAGATTGATACTCGTATTCATGATTATGATGTTATAAGAGTAAACACAGTTTCGAAACATACAGGTGGCATATTAATATACAAACTGAGTATGAAGTAAAAACACATAATACTGTAGTTGTTGATTATCAATGGTGGTATTTTAATTTTGAAATGAAGATGAAACAAAATTACAATGTACACGTTTACTACAGATCTGCAAGCTGTAATATTAGCCGATTTTTTGACTTTTTTAACAGTGTTTGTGAAAAACAGTATTATCGAAATTGCTCCACTGTGCACTTGGGAGACTTCAATATAAATTTTGATAATCAAGATTTTTATGTAAAAAATTTGAAACAAGTACTGAACTTTCACGGTCTATGGCAACAAGTTAATGACTACACAAGGATTACAAACTTTTCACGAACTAAGATCGATTTAATAATAATCAATGAACAGAATTTGAGTATTAAGGTTTTACATACTCCAAAAATAAGCGACCATTCGTGGATATGTTTCGAGCTGGAAAATATGTTTAATGAGAGAGAATCAAGAGAAATTACAATTATTGACTTTGAAACGTTACGAGAGTCACTCTTACAAGCCAATATCACTGAAATTTTTAATGATGCTGACACTTCCAAAAAATTATGGATTGTATGGAGAACTGCATATAATATTTCTAGACTCTAAATTGATGCGTGATAATGAGTATAAAAAGTTTATGATCACTCAAACTGAGGAAGATTGGATACAATGTAAACAAGTGTTTAATAAATCTTAGGAACGAAAAGAAAAAATATTATGAAAACAAAATCGATAGCAATAAAAATAACAGTAAAATGATGTGGAAGGCACTAAAAAATATTGTATCTCCCAGTAGGAAGAATAAATTATTAAGAATGTGCTTCGAAGATGATATAGTAACGCAAAAAATATTAATTGCAGAACGAATGAACGCTTATTTTATAGAAAGTATGAATGAGATAGTGGAATCAATCGAAGATCCAAATCTATGTCACATGTAAGTTACTTGTAATTCTTCTATGAGAAAATTCCAAACAATAAATATCAGCTATCTTTCAAAAGCTATTACAAGATTGAAATCGAATAGAAATCCTAGTGAACATCTTTCAAAAATGGTTATGAAGGAATGTTTCAACAGTATAGGAGAAAAGTTATTGTTAGTGAATCACTGTTTAGTGTATGGCGAATTTCCTTCAAAATTAAAACGTTCTACAATTACTCCTGTTCCAAAAGTGTAAAATTATATACAACATGCGGCCAATTAATGTACTGTCAGATGTCGAGAAGCTCTTAGAAGGAATCATATATGAACAAGTCAATGAATATATCGAAGAAAATGAGATATTGACAAAATTTCAAGCAGGATTCAGAAAAAAGTTTTCTACTGAAACAGCAATTCAAATGGCAGTAGAAGAATGGAGACGAAATATGGATGAAAAAAGTTTACAGTAACATTGTTCTTAGATTTCAAGAGAGCATTTGAGACTATTGACAGGGAGAAATTGTTAACGAAATTGCATTGCTATTGATTTCAAGGTTCAGTATTCAACTTATTACAAAATTATTTAATCAATATAAGTCAAAGAACTAAAATCGGCAATACATTATCAAACATTGAAAACATTTCGGTAGGTGTGCAAATTAGGTCCATCACTATTTATTTTATATATTAACGATATTCCTGATATTTTACAACACTGCAAAATTCAACTATTTGCTGATGATACAGCAATATATATATATATATATACATATCAAATAAAGACATTGAAACTGCAATAGAGCTGTTAAATAATGATATGAGAAACATAATACATTGGTTAAATGCAAATAAACTCAAACTAAACACAAACAAAACAAAATATATGCTAATAGGAAAATCTTCAGATCAAAATACGATAAATCTTAATCATGAAAAAATGGTGTCAATCGAATCATTTAAATATTTGGGCATATACGTAGACAGTAAATTAAAATTTGAAGGGCACTATGAATATATTATTTCAAAAATATCCAAGAAAATAAATTACTTTTATAGAATTTCGCATAGCCTAAGGGTTGATTCTAAAAAATTGTGTACAACACTATAATTCTTCCTCATTTGTTATATTGTTCGACTATTTTGTTCACTGCATATGAAACTGTATTTTCAAAAGTACAAATATTACAAAATAAAGCTATGAGAATCATCTTAAATAAAAATAAATATACTAGAATAAATTTTATGCTGAAAGAAATACAATGGTTAAATATCAGAAATTTCATAGCCTACTTGGCTTTCATTTTCATATTCAAGTTGAAAAATCATCTTCTACCAAATCACTTACAAAATTTTATTTTACTGAACAATGAGTGCCACAATCATTCTACTAGAGGACATATAGACTTTAATTTACAAAACTGCAGTAGCAATATAACGAGCAAGTCAGTATTTCAAAAGGGATATTGTACGAATTGAATAAATTAAGTAATGATATCAAGATATGTGTCAGTTTGAAAATGGGAAATTGAAAAAATATCTCATGGAAAACCATAATTCATAGTAGTGAAATTTTGTATAAAAATATGTAGTCTTGAAACAAACATTGTTTTCGTAAAAATGCGGTTCTGTGTATGATGTTTCATTGTTGGTCACGACTTGTGAATCACCCTGTATACAGTAACGCTACGTTATCAGGATTCTAAAACAAATCTGATTTTTAAATTTTATTGCAGAAATCGCACCATAGGTTCGAGAGGCTGCACTCCTCAACTCCAAATTCGGAGAGTACATACAAGAATCCAATCAAAGCGCTGATTGACAGATATAACAAAGAAGACATCCAAAATGCGACGTTCCACAAAGTTCCAATTTCCGAAGCTGGATCTTCTAAAGAAAACGTATCTCCTTTGAAGATGAAGTGCGGAAGTGATCCTGGCAGTGAAGGTTTCATCGACGACGACTATAGCAGCTATGCCAGTTCAGAGGAACTTGACACATTGGCCAAGATGGAACAAGACGAATTCAACGTGGTTTGCAAAGAGTTCCAGAAAATTCTGGATAGAAAAATATTCAAATCGACCAAGAGAGACACAGACTTCGAAACGTTGGTTTTGGCAAAACTGCATTCAATCGAAAACGAGATGAAGGTATTCAAAGAGAACGTTGGCGAATTGAACAAAAACGTCCGTCAAACAACCCATGCAGGTATACAACTTAGTCATTTGAAAGACGCTCAAAATTATTTCGGAAGTAAAGTGTCTCTGGTTCCGAAAAATAAGCAGTCCGAGGTAAGAAACGTCATACGGGCAGCTATCCAACGCATATGCTACGATCTTCATAATAAAAAAAAGCGGATGGTCGAACAAAGTAAGGCTAAGATCGCGGAGTTACTCCAGCAGATGGACCAAGGCCATATCGAAGCTGATGTTCATGTCGAGCAGCTATACGTTGAAGTATCTAAGGATTTAACCAAGAGAGTTAATGATGTTTTGAACAACGGAAGTGACGTTACAGGAGATCAAGAGGATTCTTTCAACTACGAGAATAATTGCGGCCGTCTACAGGTCTCCAAGACTGAAAACGGAAACCTTGAAATGGAAAACATGGAGATGACTATCACGCTTAAAAACACAAAGGAAACTGTACGTATAACACCTATGCAAGTGTTTTGTGACATAACTGTCATGCTTTTTGTGATGTTACGTTGTTTAAAGTAATTGATTTTAAAAATGTGTGAATGATTGACGTGTCATATATTCTTGATAGAAACGGTTTAAAACACTGTACTTGTTTTACATAAAATGGATTACTCGAAATAATATATTGTCAACTACTATATGCGATAGGCCAAGTCTCAATGGTAATCAGAAAAATATAAAAAAATCTACACCCTGTGATGATCTTTGAGTTTCTATTACGAAGTGTCATTCTAGGTAGTGTCAGCAAGGCACAACAAAAGGTGAATTCTTTAATACACCGGTTGATTCCACCACTGATGGATGCGGTGCTTATGGTTGACACTGTTGACAGCTTTGTATGGTGATGGCAGCAACCGGTTGAATTAAAAGGACGGATGTCTGGTCCACCGGTAGCACCGGTTGCTCAACCGGTGAATTAAAAAATACACCAAAATGTTCAAACTGCCTTCCTTGACATCTTAAAATGATCGGCACTGCAGGGGTATCACGTTACTTGAAAAGTGACACTATGCCGATTTTTTTTGACATTATGCTGTTTTTTTTGACATTATGTAGGTTACTCTACAAGATATTAACTTAGCACTTAGTTGTACGTGTTGCCTAAACTTCATGAGGCTTGTTATCAATCTTTGGCTCTGATGTGATGTAAAATCTGCTTCTGAGATGGCATTACTGGAGGTCTAAGCTGTAAGTTGTATGTGTCGATGATAATTACATTGGGTTCTTGTCTCAAATACACTTAATTGAGATTCAAAGCTAGAAAATAGTTGCACATCCACTTTTTCTTATCCATTCTGGAAATTACATATACAAATTTGCTGAATTTCAAAACTGGGAGAGATAAAAAATAATTATAATCACTGTACACTGTCGAATTACAAGCCATATACATGCGAACAGTAATTACAAACAACGCGGGCGCGGTGATGATTTCCCGTAGTTCTCCTCAGTTTTTTGTAATTTATAACTTTGAACATAACCTATCTTCAGAAAGGACAACATATAAATAACCCGTCATATTCAGTAATGATTTTCTTACACAGCAAATATCACTGTTTTTATACACATGCAGACCAATACACATAATCATCCAGATGCGATATTCAACCAACTTTCTTCTCAGAGATAAAAATTACAGACAAGGACCATGTAGCCCCACAAAACATATGCAACCAATAATGCGTAGTTTAGTTGAGTGATTCCTCCATAGATGGACGTTCACAACGATCCTAGTGAGCAAACGTGGAATGACTGTTTGCGCCATACTACCTAGTCTGCAAGTTGAGATCTTATTATAGGTTTTTTGACGTTTTATAGGTTTTTTTCATGATACTCGCACGAGTTTATCTCTGAGAAGAAAGTTGGTTGAATAGCAAGATTATGTGTATTCGTCTGCATGTGTATAAAAGTGATATTTGCTGTGTGAGAAAATCATTACTGAATATACCGAATATGACGGGTTATTTATATGTTGTGCTTTCTGAAGAGAGGTTATGTTCAAAGTTATAAATTACGAAAAACTGTGGAGAATTACGGGAAATCACCGCGCCCGCGTTGTGTGTAATTACTGTTAGCATGTTATGGCATGTAATTCGACAGTGTACAGTGAATATAATTACCTATTTATCACTCTCATTTTTGACATTCAGCAAATTTGTATATGTAATTTCGAGAATGGATAAGAAAAAGTGGTTACGCAACTAATTTCTAGCTTTGAATCTCAATTAAGTGTATCTGAGGCAAGAACCCAATGTAATTATCATCAACAGATACAACTTACAGCTTAGACCTCCAGTAATGCCATCTCAAGCCGCATGACGTTTATGCAACACGTACACAACTAAGTGCTAAGTTATCATCTTGTACAATAACCTAGATAATGTCAAAAAAAATCGGCATAATGTCACTTTTCAAGATACGTGATACCCGTGCGGGTTATCAGGCGGGAGAATCTTCTGTTATTAACAAATTCAGCTGCTTCAGTTTTTCTGTTTCGTAGCTCAGCTGAATTTCCGATTCGGTTTGAGTAAACTTTTTCTCCCCAGTGAAAAAATCGATTGGATTTAAGTCAGGTGAGCGGGCTGGCCACGAATTGTACCAGGGTATTCCGCACCAAGATAATCTCTAACTAAACGGGATTTTGTAAAAAGTCTAAATAAATTCGCCATCCAAACAATCAGCTCAAGGGGTACAATGATTCTCCCGTTTAGAATCCCGGTCCAGATGTTTCAGCAAATGTGGTACTTTCTACATGCCACTCGTGTAAGTAGTGAAGATTGATTGTAACCAGAAAGAAATAGATTTTTTTATATTCATAACAATTACGACTTGATCTATCCCCCGTTTCCGGCTTGACGTCGACTTCTGGGGCACTTTGTAAAACTATAAACTGGGGTTGTTTCGTTTTTATTTAGTTCAAGGTTTTCATAATATGCCAGTTTCTCAAATCTAATGTTAATGTAATTTCCTGTGGGTGTCCCACTGATTAATCTCTCTCCATTTTGTGCTTTCCGATAAATCAAACCACAGTTTTTGCGATACCTTTTTAACGTTCCGGCTAGCCTAGCAGCCAAAATAAAAGCAAAAAATGTAAATAAATTTAAAGTAAAAAAATATTCAGAGATCAAATGCGATGCCGCAGCCTCAGAATTTGTCACGGTTATTCCCCTATTTCTTCTTATTTAGATCCCGGAAACGGTAAGAGATACGTAGTCGCTTAAATGGAAGCAAAGTTGCGTCTTTTTCGAAAGTTCTTAGATTTCAAATTTAAGAAAAATCAAAGTACTTCCGGGAGACTAAAAAAGTGTGGTTTCAAAATAAATTTCACATTAACATTTATACTTTTTCTCCTCGACAATATGGCATTTCAAATTTCAATAACATGTTTTGTCTCTTGTATCTTGAAATCCCAGGTCAAAATTAAAACGATTCCTCCTCCATCTCTAGAAGCACTTTGAATTTCGAAATCTGAGCGGCATTTTGTAAGTTACCTAAATACGTAACTTTGCTCCATTTAAGGTAATGGTGCGGGTCCAGTTTCAACAACCCGGCATATATACTTTGAAAAGCATATTTGTGTTTTGATTTACTGGCCAAATTCTTCCAGAAAACAGCTTTTCGTTCTTTAGTTTTCACATTCTGAGTCTGCGGCATCTAGCGGTGGTAAATAAAAACATAGCAGTTTTAAAATTATGGCATAAGCACATAAAAACTACGTGGAAAATTTAACAGTATAATTGAGTTGGGTCATTACCGTAACCGAAGTACTTACATAGTCTTCCCGAATTTGTATGGTAGTTGACAAGTTTTAATCATTAGGCATGTACAGAGTATGAACTTTTGTTTTATGTAACAATTAATTGCAATAGAAAAAATATAACGTAAATATTCCTCCGATGTCCATACAATTTCGAGTTAAAACGATGTTCTGGTTGATTATATTTAATCATAAATTGACGTGAGGACGTTTGAGGTTAAATGAACCCAAAATTGTATCTTTTGAAAAATTATAAACTCTAATAATGTTTTCTATTTGTCCACAGCTAGATTCTCAGACATCACTAATCAACATGATGTATAACGAGTTGGATGAACTGAAGGACGTCCTTAAGAAGAATTGAATTGACTAAACTGATGTTGTGATTCATATTTAAGATTAAGATACATTGTAGTTTTAATATAATTTGTGTGTAACGTAGCTTGTGAATAGATTTTGACGTTTTAACACTTGTTTCACTGATTGTTTTTAACCAGGTATTAATCCTGCTCGCCAAATATGTCAACAGTACATATATATACCTCGAAAATATAAGATGTTAAACTTCAAAGGGGGGGTGCAGTCAAAAGTGACCACGGCGAAGGCGGGGCTTCCTAGTAAGTACATTGAGCAGGAAATAAATTTCAGGTTCTGTGGGTTTAGCACCTCTTTCGTATGTACAGGGTGGCCAACTGAGAGTGGAGGTACTGTATCTTAGAACCTATCCATCGTAGAAGCTTGCGGCAAAAAAGTTCTTATTAAAATTGCAATTTTGAATCTAAGAAAATACCTGATCTTTGAAGTCGAGGATAATGCGAATTTTTTTTGATAAAGCGGAGGTTTGAGCTAAAGGTCGCATATTGCCGCTAGGGGGCCAACACCGGCGCTAGTGTTGCCATTTAGCTTGCTTTGATGCTGAAGCTGTATGAAACTTGTAATATGTTATGGTATGCCATATGTCTCTTATGAAGACTTTGAATAAATACAGAATATTGGGAAGAAATAAAATTAAAGGAACAATTCTAACTGGAGAAGACATTTTTTTATTAAAATTGACAGAATTTTTCAGGCGGCCTGCTAAACTGAGATCTGGTCTGGATAACTTACAAATTCTAGGAATCCGGAAAAAGGGTAAGGTGTTGAATATAATGAATCGATTTCATTGGATAGGAAATTATTTTTTATTGTACAAAATTTACACAACAAAATAAATAAATTAAGTTTGATCATACAATTCATAAATTAACGTCAATATAATTAGTAGTTCCCAAAAGACTAACTTCCAGTTTTGTATAAAGCATTATCATTCATTAGTGGTAACTCGGATTCCAATCTAATATATACGAATAGGTGTCATATTCCTGTATTACAACATAAATTGTCTTTCTAATGTTATATGCCGTATTTTCAAAGCATTTTAATCCAAAATGTAAATTTAAACAGACCCCAAACCATTCAGATGATGAAATCTTAATTTTTAATCAATACATTCTATTACTTACAATCTATGTTTTAGAGTCATGTCGCATCAACATGCTTTAACAAAAAATGATATGTTTTCCAAATATAAACAATACTTTATACAACTTGGCCTATTTGATAATACATCATCTCAATAATAATACTTAACAAGCCATTCAAATTTCGTACTTTTGTACTCACTTGAAAATGAACTTTTAACATAACAGTATCATTATCCTTACAGGAAGAAAAATTGCTTGAACACGCTGCTTTATCTTTTCACTTACTAGCACCAAGTGTTGGTTGGGAGTAAGTGTCTTTATTTTGTTTTATTGGAATTGTTTATCTCCCTTTGATCTTCTGCCAGTTGCTATACTTTTGATATGCGGCATTCAACAATTGATTCAAATGTTTGGTGAGATGGTGGGATAGAGGTGAAAGTTCTCTAATGAGTTTGTCCTGAAAAGGTATAAATTACATAAAACCAATCTGGATGGTGATTGGCAAAGTATCTGTAGAGTATCTAATAATTTATTACTCTTACACTAATTTATTACAAATGTCGACTGGACCATCATGCAGCTTACCTCAAATGGCTTCAATTTAGCAGTGCGAAATCTACTTAACGCCTCATGCATTTTGACTAATTTGGCCTCGGTCACAGGCGTGGTAGGAGGAAAACATCTCCAGAAATGTTTTAACAATTCACATAAAGCTAAGTAGAGATTCCTAACTTCTTTTTCTATGTCAGGAGGAACTAACTCTGCAATAAAATAACATTAGAAAATACACATGATGCTAAAAATGGCGTCAAGTAGGTTGACTCTGCACTTCTTGTAGAACACTGTCATCAGTTACGAGAAGATTGTTGGGCACAAGCTCGCCCATTTTAGAAATATGTTAGAACTATGAACATGTACGAGGGGGTACCCGAATAAAACCGGAATTATATTTTAAAAGCTATTTATTTTCAACTTTTTCACAAAGTGTGTGCGCAGGTGCATTATCGTGGTGGAAGAACCAGTCTCTGACTGCCACAAATCGGGTCTTTTTTGTCGAATACTGTTTCGCAAACGTCTTAAAACCTACAAAGAAAAGGCCTGGTTGACAGTGTGACCTGGGGGAACAAACTCGGAATGGATTACATCGAAAAAACAAATCGGCATTGTTTTGATGTTTGATTTGACTTGACGACATTTTTTGGACAGGGTGACGGCCGTGTCTTCCATTCACTTGAATTGCTTCGTTTCTGGGTCATAACCGTAGCACCAAGTCTCATCACCAGCGATGATCTTTGACAAGAAATTTGGATCAGATTCAAGCTATTGTTTCAAAGCACAACATGTTTCAACTCGGTGTTCTGCTTAATTGTCAGTCAGAGTCCGAGGAACAAGCCTTGCAGCAACCCTTTTCATTCCCAAATCTTCTGTTAAAATTCCCTGAACCAAACTCCAGGACAACCCACTACTTACTGATAGTTGATCGATTGTCAGTCGATGGTTTACAAGCACAAACTCTCGATTTTTTCAATATTTTCGTCGATTCGGGCAGCTGATGGACGTCCAGAGAGAGGTTTGTCATCAATCGACATGTGGCCATTTTTAAATCAAGCAAACCACTCGTACACCTGAGTTATTCCCTTAAAATCATCTTTGTAAGCTATTTTCAACATTAAAACAGTTTCAGCAGCATTTTGACCAATTAGAAAGCAAAATTTCACAGCTGCACGTTGCTCATTGAAGCTTGCCGTCGTAAAAAACGAAACAAGCTCGAAACACCTCTAGCAAAAACGATGACTACAGAGGAGCGAAACAAGCCAGATCGACAACTCAGGTGGCGTGTACGCCTTTAGGGGCAGAAATGTGTACTAAACAAGCTCCGCCCACTGCAATGCTATTCCGGTTATTTTTAGTTACCTCCTCGTATAACAAAGAATTGCAATTCAAAAAGTTTATATATACCCTCCACTACACACTGCAACTCCTACCCCCAATGTTTTACCCCTCAAAAATAGACGCAAAAAACGAGTTTTATTTTTTGTACATATGACTGTTGCTCTTGTGGGTCTACATATAGGGTTATGAGGCCTGATTGCCCAGGTATTACACTTAGTCAAATATATGGAGAAAGAAAGAAAGAAATGATTAAAGAGGGAGACCATAGAGGAAGAAGGATGCCAGCTGGAGGAAAGCCTCAAAATTATCGACTACAATTCAGAAATTTCACTGGCAAAAGGCAAAAAAATCAGTCTATTTTCAACCTATGAAAAAATGAGATGCAGCTTACGTGCTAAGGACTGTTCTTGGAATCCTCTCATTAGTGCTCCTCCAGGTGACAGTTCACCGAGAGCACCAACTGCAGATGCAGGTGTTACCAGTGCACTAGAACTGTGCCTGCTATTCCAATTCCTAGTTTCCTGGAGGACACTCCTTATGACTGATAATGCTTCATTTGGGTTGATGTACTCTACAGACGTGTCTGGCATGGGGCCGTGCAAATATCTTTCGACCTACAAGAAAGTTTTGATTATAAGGTCCAAAAATATAAAGTATAATTATTGTGGCTATAGCTCTTTTATCCCATATGTCAGAAGACAAAGATTTTGTAATTGTCTAAATTTCTACATACAGAATAAATAAGAACATTATATACCTTTGACAAATTGAGATGAACACCAGTTTTATTATTGTCAGCTGTGGTATCTTGCAGGTCATCATAGGTAATCTTTTCTAATACCTTCTGTTTTTTATTAACTGGTTCAGATGTGTCTTCATCTATGTTATTTGAGGAAGATGCATTTGTTTTTGGCTCTTTATCTGTACCATTCTGCAAAGGTGTACTGTCCTTTTTCTTTGTAGCTTTTAGCACCTAAAACATTTCAGGTTTGAGATAGATCCTGCCAGTACTGTGGATATTTTGTAAGTAGATATAATGAAATTACCATAACAGAATGCTGGTTAAATCTTTTGATCATCGCTTGGCTGACAGTTCCACTACTACTAGGTTGTTTTTCTCTGCCCAAACCGTATCCTTCGTCCAGAGTTTTATCATCAAATTCGGTAAGGTTTACAAGTGGATCATTGATGCCAGTTTGGATATCTTTCTTCAATTCTTGATCATCTAATTTACCACATTCAGTAAATATGTCTTTGCTTTCTGCATATTTTCGATCTCTGAACAAATAACAGAAAAGCTAAGCAAATATTTGTTCAAAATTATCTGAATGAAACCTCAAGCCAATTTACCTAACTGAACATGTTCCAGATATAATGTTGACAATACTAACCTATGGAAGTAATGTGACTGGAAAAATTTTGTCCAAAACTGAGATTCAGTTAGTTTCGATGGCACATTATCAATATATTTTTTCTTAACTGCTGGATATGTTTTAAAAATACATTCTATTATATCTGGGGTAATATTATACTTCAATCCATTGCAACCATCTGTTTGTGGTTTGATGTCTGCTAAAAATGCCCCTGACACTCCTAGAAGGATGAAGCAATTGTAGTAATACCTACACTACCACTCAAATATTTTGGGACAGTAACTTTTTTTAAGAGAACTTAAAATAAATAAGGCATATATGATATTGATTGATTATTACCACCTATTATACGACCATTCAAGTTAAAGATGTATAAGGAACAGTTGAAACACCCCTTCAAAGGAAATAAATGTAAACATCTTTAGAGATGCCGATATTTTTATTAGTTCATTGCAGTCATAAATTGGCCGAATGCCACTGTTTACTTTTTTTTGTACTATGTATTATGTTCGGCCTAATATGATACATTCTGGGTATCGATGAACCAAAGTAAAAATTGTACATAGTTTAGTATAAACTGCTAGTCGATGTGCTAGGGTCAGTTTTTTTCAAAATAATCGAAAATGGTAAAGACGGGTAAACGTTTATCTTGAAAAACGGGGTGCAGTGTGTGCCTTACGCGATGAGGAATTGCCCATTCGAGCGACTGCTGAAAGGCTTCCTGAGTATAGGCTTATAATAACAAGTAAGCGAAACATTTAACTGCGCCTGAACTCACACACAGCTTGAATAGAACGAGGGAAAACTCTGTGTCTGTGTCCACGGTAAAACGCCGCTTACAAAGGGCTGCCCTTAGAGGATGTGTAGCAGCACGCAAACCACTCCTGCGACATACACATAAACGCAACCGGTTAGTATGGGCTCAAAAACACAATGAGTGGACCATTGACGATTGGCATCGAGTCCTTTGGTCGGATGAATCCAAATTTAAAATGTTCGGATCTCGACGACCACAGTTTGTACGCCGCCAACCCCATGAACGCATGGCTCAGCAATGTTTGCAGCCCACTGTTAAACATGGAGGTGGGAGTGTAATGGTTTGGGGATGTTTTGTTGGAAATCGACTAGGAGATTTGGTTCGTATTGAGGGTATAATGCGAAAAGAGCAGTATTTGGAAATATTGAAAAACCATGCTGTTCCCTCAGGACAAAGGATTGTCGGCAACAATTTCGAATTTCAGCAAGGCAACGACCCTAAGCATTCATCTAGACTGTGCCGCAATTATTTGGACCAGCAGCAAGAACTTGGTGCAATGAAAATCGTGAAGTGGCCTTCCCAATCTCCAGATTTGTCTCCTATCGAGTATTTGTGGGATGAATTGGACAGACAGGTGAAGCAACAAGAGTCTACCAGTGCTGCAGACTTGAGGGCTAAACTGCAGGAAGCATGGGTATCCGTAAATTTGATAAGTTGGATGAGTCGTGTCTGTAATGCAGTTATTCGGGCTCGTGGTAGACATTTCGATGAATCACGAATTTAGAGTAAATTTTGATAGGAATCAGTTACCAACCAATAAGGTTTCAGTGGAAACTAGTTTCTTTTTATTAAAAACACCCTATGGTTTGATTTCTCTCAAAAAATCTACTGTCCCAAGACTTTTGAGCAGTAGTGTATTTCAGTAGAAGCAATTCAAAAAATAATCTGTGCTTTGTTGCATTACTATCACAGTGGACAACCGACAACCTTCTACTACCAGTAGTACTGATTTCATTTGTTTATTGAAGTTAGGACTTACCATCAGATAAACATTTCTGTGAAACTATCATGCCTGATATATTTCAAAGATGAAAAGCATGTGTGCAAGAGAAAATAGATGAAATGACCACAGGCATTTCACTAACATCAGGTATGAAGACCCACTAATCACACCCAGGGAACATGTTTTTCCTGAGGCAGGCAAGGGCAATAATCTGCCTAAATTGAATTTTAAATATTTTTTAACCACTATAATCAAATCCAAGCGAATAACCAAAATTTCTGTGTTATGTACCGCGGTTATAATATAGTTCAAGATGACGTCAGTTACTCGAATCGCTTGAATGCGTTGGTTTTAACCGCGGTTTTGATGCAAGTTGTTTATTTCAGAAAAGCTCGTATATATTTCTGATTATATTGATTATCACTTAATAATCGGTGCTTTTTTGTCTACAACGGCGTATGGAAAGTTTAAAAAAGTAACCTCTCGTAATATTAATCGAAGACTTTTTTGTCAGAATTTTTTTTAATACTGGAACCCTAGCTTTGTAACTATGATAACTTTCAATTCTCTAAGCTTTTCCGCATGTCAAAGAAAACATTTATTGATTTAGCAGAAATGATAGGAAAAAGTGATAAAAAAATATATTAGCAAAACCATATACAGGTGGACATCATCCAGTGAGTTTACATGGCTATATTTTAATATTCTTGTAGTATATGGTTACACAGGATATTTTGTTAAGCATAGAAACTAGATTTAAAGTGTCCCCAACAACAGTAATGATTATAACTAATAAGGTGCTTTACTTTATGCTAAAACTGAAGTCAGCCTGTATCAAGTTTTCCAAAAATAAAGCTGAAGTACAATAAAAATATCCAATACCCGGCAAAATTCTAACTTGTCACATTTCAAATAATAACCAGAAATATAAAACTACTCCTGAGTTGGGTAAATACCACAACTCTGCGGTGATAACTAAGACATAACAGCTGATTCATGAAGTCACCGATCTTATAACCAAACTGATAACCACACTCGCTTGAACAGATTGGTAAATACCAACCCTAAATGGTAGATACCATTTTCATTTGATTATTCGCTTGAATTTGATTACTGTTCTCAAAAGCTTCTGGTTTTTTCAATGAATATTTTCTGTGTTTGGTCTGGTATTTATTTATCTGTATTCAACCTATTACCAAACACTTGACAACAGAAACTGGCAGATAATTTTCGTTTTTTACACATAATATGCAATAAAATAATGTTACTTTTATAGAATAAAAGAAAACAAGTGTATTTCTATGTATTAGATTCTTTTTCCTATAATATTAAATGGTATTTAATATTGGCCAATATTTATGACGGGTGTTTTTTTCGAGGTATAGATTGGATTGGTTTGCGTGCTTACAAAATCCAACTCGTGCAAGAATTCAAGCCAAATGATCATCAAGCAAGGCTAGATTGGTTGAATGGGTCCAAAACGAGATTGCCGTTGTTCCCGATTTTCATAAGCGAATTTTGTTTAGCGGTGAAGCACACTTCTGGTTGAATGGCTATGTCAAAAATCAAAACTGCCACATTGGGAGTGAAGTTAATCCTCAAGTCTATGTCAAAGCACTGTTACATCCAGAAAAACTGACTGTTTGGTGCGCTTTATGGGCTGGTGGAATCATTGGTCCGTACTTCAAAAACGATGTTGACCAGAATGTTACAGTCAATGGTGATCAGTATAGAGCTATGATTAACTAACTAACTAACTTTTTCATTCCCGAATTGAACAATCATGATGTCCAGGAGCTGTGGCTACAAGACTACGCAACATGTCACACAGCTCATGCTACAATCGATTTATTGAAAGACACGTTTGGTGACCGCCTAATTTCACGTTTTGGACATGTGAATTGGCCTCTAAGATCTAGTGATTTAACACTGCTAGACTATTTTCTGTAGGGCTATGTAAAGTCATTGGTCTATGCGGATGAGCCACAAATTCTTGACCATTTGGAAGACAACATTCGCAATGTTATTGCTGACATATGGCCACAAATGTTGGAAAAAGTCATCGAAAATTGGATTTCCAGCCATGGCAGTCATATGCCAGAAATCATATTTAAAATGTATTGCCACAAGATTATCTTTTGAATAAAAAAAATTCATGTCAATCGAATAATCCATCATTGTTTTATTGCAATTTAAAGTTCTATACCTCTAAAAAAACACCCTCTGTATCAGGATCACTTGATCCCCAATTTCTAGCACTTACCAATTTCTTGAGGTGGCTGATTTTGTTTCTGAGTATATTGTACAGCATGTTGTGACCAAAATTCTTCAGAAGTAACCACCTCTGTCATAACAAGATCTTTGTACAGTTGAAGCAATGCTGGATTACTAGACAATAGCTTATTCTTTTCTTCCAGTTCTCTATCAACCTTTTTCTTAAATTTTGGCAATAGTGTTTGTAGCATTTCTTTGACCTTATCTCTATCTGCAAGTTGAGCCTGGAGACCTTCTGTGTTTGTGAAATGGAATGTTGATGAGACTCCATTGTGCAGTACTACTTGAAGCTGTACCTTGGCCTTTCCTTCAGGAGATATCTTCTGAGCTATGAGACATAGTATTGAATATTATTCTATTGATGTTCCCAAATGGACTTACATTTTATATCTGCATATAGGTGTGACACGGCAACAGTATCCTTATTTTCTACCATCCAAATCAGCCTCTGGTCCATAAGAAAAAGGGTACCGTCTCCTTTTTTATATCTGACTTGAGGTATTTGCAGAAGAACATCTTCCATAGAAGTGGACATATTTAAAATAATCCTAAATGATACTGAAAAGTATAGTAAAAACCATATTTCTTTTTCTCATGCGAACCAAAGATACATAACCTCATATTTTTACTGTCATCTGTCAAAGATGATGGGCAACATGTGATCACGTGACATCGATGGAGGGCGGACTCAACGTACAATGGTGCTAGACAAGCTTACAGTGTTGTCAAAGGTACCCATTTTTAGGTATTTCTACCGAAACGAGACATTTACTGAAATACCGAGAACGTCCCCATTTTCCACGATTTGTCAAAATAATCCAGATCTCTGGACTTTTACCAAAAAGAGGCCCATACCACTCATACATATGCGTACACTTGGGCAGTCAGACACACGAGGAATGTAGATTTGCATTCCTTGTATTGGTTTTTGTGCGTATAAGAGGCACAGAGACCTTCAATGCCTCATCACTGCAATGAGCAAATCAAAGTTTGTCTGTTTTTTATAACTGAATATTAAATCAAAATGTCAAGTGCTGAAGCTCCAAGGTTAGGAATAAAACAGTAAATGTTGACATCTTACTCATAAGAGAGAACGGAAAAAGGAGTTTCCAGCATAGTTGCAAAGTAGTTTGAAGAGCAATGAGTATGCTACTATATGAGTTATAAGCATGTGTTTTGTGCCTGCACAATGAAAAATATGATATTTCCATAGACGACGCTGATTGATGCAAAGGCCCTTGATCTACTACTGATCTTGCCACGGCTCCGATTCTTTTCTTTTACCGATTCCGTTTTTTTCGGCCTGGCAACACTGCGTGCTTTTAGATTTTGATGTTTTTGTCACGTTTATCACTTTCTGTGACATACTTAAGTAGGGTTATGTTAATGTTTTTGTTATGACAGTTGGTTTTCCTTGTGGTTTGAATTAAACATTATTGTTAATTTGAAATTTAATGCTTACTTTAAGCGCAAAGTTCAGGCAGTCGTTTCCAATCGTACATGCGATGGCGAAAAGGAGAATCAGCGACTTTGAAGGTTTCCAAAAAGTGTTAAACAATGCTAAAAGCATCATCGTTCTCACAGGAGCAGGAATATCTTCCGAATCCGGGATTCCTACATTCAGAGGTGAAGGCGGTTGGTGGAAGACTTATAGGTCTGCAGATTTAGCTACACCTCAGGCATTTCAAAGTAACCCAGCCCTAGTTTGGGAGTTTTATAATTATAGGAGACATGTAGCACTTAATACTCATCCAAATAATGTAATAGCAATTTTCAACTAGTATTTACAACCCATAGATTAATTCAAATTAATTGCCAAACATCTATGAGACTAGAAGTTGTGTGTTCACATTCTTATCAACTCAATACAGTTTTATTTTTATTTTTAGGCACATAAAGCATTGTCTGAATATGAGAAGAAATGCAAAAGTGAGGGACATCACCTAGCAATTATTACTCAAAATGTAGATGGACTGCACAAAAGAGCAGGGTCAGAAAACATCATAGAGCTGCATGGAAACTTATTCAAAACTATTTGTACAAACAGAAAATGTATATTTATTGATGAAAATTATGATGATCCAATTTGTAAGGCTTTTAAGGATAGATGGTATGTGATTATCAACAGAAAACTAAGAATTATGCCATAATGACAATATTTCTTTGAATATCTTGTTTCTTGAGCTTCCCAATATTTTCTTACCAACTAATGTCTTTCAGGGATCCAAATGTGAAAGATGATAGTTTACCAGTTGTTATGAAGGAAGATCTCCCCAAGTGTAAAAAGTGTAACTCCCTAGTTAGGCCTTATATTGTTTGGTTTGGTGAAAACCTTGATCATGAAGTTCTAAGAAAATCAAGTATGGACAATTTATTGTATGAACATTAATCAGTTTACAATCCATATCTCTGCAAATCCTTTTACTTTCGAAGAATTCAATCAATCACACATTTAAGTACCTTCCAATTAAGGTTCACTTACTTTTGATTTTGATCTCTTTGGTATTTTTTAGGAGAGTTGGTGGAAAGTTGTGATCTGTGCTTAGTAGTAGGCACATCTTCAGTGGTATATCCTGCAGCTATGTTTGCCCCACTGGTTGCTCAAAGAGGCATGCCTGTAGCTGAATTCAATATAACAGAGGAACCAGCAGATAATTCTTTTGCATTTCACTTCCCTGGAAAATGTGGAACAACATTACAGAAGGCTTTAGGAATTGAACTTACTTTATAATGATTGGTGTTGTGATGGGAAACTTGTGGGCACATGTATATACTTTTAGGTCTGTTATGTGTCAAATATATGTAATATATATAATGTCAGATATTTTTTTCCTGTAAAAGTTAATACATGCTTTCAAAAAGAAAATAATGTAGTTAAACTTTTTAATTTGTGATGTAGTGTGTGTGTCTCATATTCATTATATGTTATGGAGGTATAATTTATGTTTTTATTTATATAATGTTGCATAATTGCTAAAGGTAGTCAGCTGCAGTCAAATTGATAGATTTCTTATAAACATGCTAATATTTGAAATAGAGAAATATCATTTTTGGATTGTTGGCCAAGCGTTTTGGTTCCTGAACCACGTCTATGCATCTCCACGTTGACACAGACAAGGTTCAAGGAGTATTCCCTCTCCAGCCACAATATGGTATCTCGAAATTAAAGCAATAACTAACTCTATATCCCCATTCTCTTTTACACAAACGGGCTGTGCTCCTCAGGGCTATCCCCTGCGATGCCGCCGCGCGATGTGCCTACCAGACTTTCGATTCCCATCCTAACTGTATCGAACTTTGTACATCCAGAACTGGCCGATATGACCGCTCCTTTTTCCCTAGGGTGTAGAGATTGTGGAAGAATCTACAACAGTTCTACTAAGCTTAGGCAAAGATCAGATGAACAAAGTTTCTTTGGGATCATAGCAGCCGCGGTGCCCTGACATTTAGGCTTCTGCCTGCGCGGTTGCTTAGGTGTAAAAGAACACCAATTACGTTGTTTCCTGGATTTGGTCTCCTTGAATTCGTACATCTAGGTACAACGTACAGTATGTGTCAGTCGAAGGTCTGACCCCTTTTTTATCTATTTTTACCGAAAATCGTAAATTAGTAGCAGAATAGTGTAAAAAGCACGAAGCATGCGCGGCGTGCACATCGCTTTGTGGTGGTGATAATGGCTGGGGTAATGTGACGCCATCACTCAGTCACACGCCATAGTGGCCATAGCAAGATCCAAATAAGAAACTTCTGAGTAGCAAAATTTTGCCATTTTTTAAGAGACTATTTTTTTTCACTTTATTTATACTACCGTTTTAAGTGTGTCAAAAATTAGGCAACTTCCTCAATCCGAGCACGTAATTTTTTTTTTTTCAAAATTTACTCAAGACACACAAACCAAGGAAAATATAATTTTTGCACTATAGCACAAATTTTTTCTGGTACGTTGGTACAAATCTTGTGGTTCCAAACTAGCATAAACGTATTCGTAAATTCCTACCTACCTCCAAGTTTATATTGATTTATTTGAATGGAAAACTTGTTACGATTCGGGAACAGCTCCCTTCCTCTAATCTAGATTATAGAAGTGATGCACAAGTGTCGGAGACGTATACGTACACCCTTTAAATGCAAATTCAGTTTATCTCGGAGACGACAATCGAAATTAATTTCAGTTGCATATTCATCGCAAAAAGCCACTGAAAACTTTATGAATGATTCATTGTTATTTCGTAGAGTCTCCGCTAAACAGGATACGAAATATGTATCATGTGACGTGTCCCGAAGGTTTTCACAAAAACTGTGAAAGAGGATTGATTACCTTTGTAGTTTGAAAATGTAATAGAAGCTTTTCATACATAAACGTTGCAGGCTACGATATGCTCCATACATGAAAAATATATACACATCTTTCAGTCTAAGAAGCCACGTACCATCATGTTAGTGATTGCGATGACCAGAAATTCGTTTTGATATTTGGGATTAATTAAATTTTGAGCGTCATATTTTATCATTTTGATTATTATGTTTATATGTATATCTAACTTCTAACATAATTAGGTACTCCTTTGACGCACAAGAATTTAATTCTTTTGCGGGATCTTTAAATTTATTTGTATGTATAATGTGTGTATTTGAATTGCTGGATTTACTGAAATAGGCAAATAAACTTTCATTACGATGTTGTCTATCTTTTCTTTTACAATAGCTTATATACAGAACTAACTAAGCCAATTTTAAAGATCTACTTTCATCCCTCCCCTAAAAACATTCATATTACTTAAAAAACAGATTCGGCAATCCTGTCGTATAAACATATAAATTTTCTGAGTAAGTATTATGAAGTATTTTCAAGAACAAATATTTATATATTTAGGGCGCAAAGAGGGGGTTGTATTTCAATGTTTCGCTCTTTTATATCCTCGACAAGAAGTAAGGAATTTACTTGAAAATTTGTCTAATCTTAAAGTGACATTGAAGATCATGGTTAGGTTCATTGGCAAGGGTATGCTTGAACTTAAAGTTGTCCACAATTTGCATTTCAGTAATTAAAAATAGATGTTTCCCGTTAAAAATTAATTTGATCTTCAAATGACCTTGACGGTCATAGTCAAACGAATAAAGCTTGAGGGTCATAGTCAAGGTCACGTTGATGGTGACCATAAGATTTATATTTCAAACGTACAATTATTACATAACATTTTTCTTTATCAAACGTATAATTTCTAGCAATTTTGTTATGAAACTTTTTAATCGATGGCTTTAGATTGAACGGTTGCCGAGATACAGCCGACGTTTATTTTAGGTCCACCCGGTAAAACATTGGGCATACAGGGTGGCCTCAGAGTTAGGGTTTTCTTTTACACGGCGTATGGATATTGGAAAAATAAGCAGTTTTTTCTAGTAACATGTACACCAAAGGCTAACATCAATCAAACCTGAACAAAATTGGTTTTGGATTTGGATTTGGATCCGGTCCTACACTTCATCTAGACTTCTAGACTCTCGATCGAACATGACTATGTACATTGCGCATCAGTACTTAATAAAGGCGCTGGCCGCGTCGGTAAATAAAATCTTCACACATCGGCTCTAAAAAAAAACTAAAAATGGCACTCTTATACTGCAGTATCGGAATTCCATATTATTTTCTTTTTTGTTGGGGCGAAATGAAATGTGTATAAAACTGCGGCGAGGACGAATGACGAACTACGTGTGCGGATTTAGCATTTTGCTGTATTCATTCTAAAATCCTATTTGCAAGTGACAGAGCCCTTCTTGAAATTCCGTTTCGATTAACATCTAATACTTTCTTATTCGTATTTGTTTTACTTTTTCGCTGTTGTTTCACCCCGGATTAGTTTCCTCAATTGCATCGTAGTTGTTTCTGAACAGGAAAGTCCCAACTATCAGGATGCCCTGGATTTACTCGAAGGATCGCGACAAGTAGCGCTGAAGTGCAGTCTACTAACACTGTCGGATCACCAATTCTGCCGATATCAAGAACGCTGCCCTTGACGTGAATTGGATGAAGTCCCTTGTCGTTAACGCCGACTGTTTTATTTACCAATGACAAACAGAAAATAACCAAGACAGTCTCAATAGAAAATTAAACCGCATCTTGTGCTTTGCGAGCACATCACATACGTTTCGTCGCGTCTCGTCTGCAACTTCTCAACGGAAACCGATATTGCGAGACTCTCTCGGTTTATTACTTCCTATAACCTACTCCAAGATGTTTGCTATGGTACTTGCCCGAACGGTATATACAGGGTGATCCGAAGAAACCCAGTTATCGGGTCGATTAAATCGCTGTGAAAATCTGCCGCATCCACGTGAAGGACGTTTCCCTATTGTTCTAAATATCCAGGCATGATAGCTTTTCAATGTAAATCTGTATTTGCTCGGGATCTACATTTTTCCAGCGCTCGCGAAACATTTTGAACATTGGAATGACACTTGGTCGATGTTTGATTCAAACAGGCTTTTTACACCGATTTGTTAAAATTTTACTTAGAGGAGACAAACTCAGAAAGAAGTCAAATTTTGTTGATTATTTTAAGACGCAGTCAAGAGTTTATTTGAAGGATTCAGACTGTGAAATCCGTAAAAACCCGTTTTACAAATTCTAATTACCATTCAGTTTTGTATAGCTCCAGACACAGAACCCTGTTCATCATGCAGTAAAATGCAGCCTCCTGCGTTCGTTTATTAAGTTATAGTACCCTTTGTATTTTTTGTAGCTATATGTAATGTTTTATTAAAACAATCGAAAAACAAGTTCGGGGTCGTCTGAGGAAGGTCTGTAAATAGACATAATACATAAAGAGTAAAAGGTCGGTGCTGAGAATTGATAGTGCAGTTCTTTATATAATGCTATAATGCTTTTTATATTTTAGATGCGCCTCCGTGTATATGGACTCCAATGAAGTTACTTATACAGACGTAGCCATTGATTCGAATGTTTCTCTCATTGAAGTTATTCAGCCACTGTTCTGTTAAACATCTCTTCCGCATTGAGTATATCAATAATGTCAGCTTTATTGGAAATTCCTTGTGCATCTAAATGAAGCAACTTCAAGGGTAGCTGGTTGAACAAATTTTTTTACAACTTTTTGAAATTTTAATTTTGCTTGTCACTTTTTCATAAAAAGCCGGCTTAAGCGTGTACTATAAGATCACGTATCTGGGTTCATAGTTTTATTTTAAATTTGTCACGGAGATCAAATAATAGTAACTTTATTGTATAATATGTGAAACCGTAGCACTACCAAATATGAAATTTGCAACTAACAAATTCAGAATTTTTATTAGGACAGATTTGTGAAATCTATTTGGTGTGTTTCATGTAGCAGTTTCTGTTTTTTTTGTATTTTCTTGGTGTTTCTAATTCTCCTGTTAATATGAATCATTTTTACAAAATCGATCTCAGAGAGCATTGATATGGTTTCGTTTTCAAAATTTCTCATGTCCTCCATTTTATATACAGGGTCCGGCAAATAATACGACAAAAAATAGGGACGATAGGTAAAGGGCAGATCTACAACATACCAAAAAATGACCTTAGTAACAGTTTCACTGTTTTTGAGATATACATTTTTTGGTTTCTCTTTTTTTAATCTATCTTATGTTGTTGTGCCCAGAAATAACAGGATATCTATTTGTTTTTTTTTTGCAAAATATTTTCAAATAGTTGGTCTGCCATTTGAAGTATCACTTTTGATAAATACAAGTAGGTAAACTTGACAAACTAATTTCCACTTCGTAATTTTTATTTTAGAAAACCATTTTACTCAACTATGGTATTCAGCAATGAAATAAAAATGTACTAGACTGCTACTGCAAAGTACTGCGATAGATTACCTGTTTAATCAGCAACGGACATTAGATCAAACGAGGAAATTTTTCGAAAAAGACAAAAATAAAATAATATCTCAAGAACAGTGAAACTTTTAGTAGGGTATCTTCCTCATTTGTTTATCGTACTATTTACCGGTGTATCAGATTTACATGCCGCTTTTAAATATTACAAAATCCTATACGAGTATATGAGGTCTACTAAACATACTTGCTGCTACGAAGTGGTTTACCGTTTGTATACTGTATAAAACTGCAACATTTCGGTACGTGTTACCAGGTAAATGCTGTGCTACATAGTCGCTGTTCGGATAAATTTTCTTCAAGCTTTTAACTCCGGAGCTCCGCGTTTTCACTGGAGTCCCTGTACTTACGAGCGACCAATCTCATTTGCTAGCGCGTCTTACACTCCATCTTAGTCCGGAATCTAATTTCTGGGCCTTTTATGCTCCTGATGCTTATGCGCTAATATAGAAGATACATTCTTAGTATACTTTGTGCAAAATGTCGTATTTAAATCGAACTTTATGGACTGAAAAATGGAAGACAAATAATAAGGATTGTGTTCAAGGCTGTGCGTTTTAGCTAAGTATGTCCAGTTTCATTATGTTTTATTTACGATATCGCAGTAAATCAGAAAAGCTGTCATAAATGGTCATTGGCGAAAAATGTGAAACTTTTGATGAAAAAAAAATCAGTAAAAAAATAAATAAATTTGTTGGGGGTGTCTTTTATGGGGCATTGAGTAGGTCTTTTGAACATTTTCACTATCAAATATATGCATATAAAAAATACATATTAAATATACTGGCACAACTCAAGATTATATCAAATACTGATTCTTTTGAGAGTTCCTCCAATAAGGGAATAACTTTTGAATCTATGACCCTTTTACAATTTGTCCGTCTTTTCGGAGGTAGATCCCGTCAAAATTTTCCTTTGCTTTCCATCGGTGAACAAGATACAAGTGTTTGATACCTTTTGCGTGAGTTATTTGAAAAACAAATTGAACATCCAACCATTCTTTATGCCTCTTCAAAAATCTATTCGTTTTTTTTCGCATTGATCAAGCTTTCGACAACATGGCGCCTCAACATTTTGAGTTGATGTTTTTCAATTTTAACATGGCAAGATGATGAACAACCTTCGATGTTGTAGTGTCCCACCAGATATTTTGTACGCTCTGAACATTCTAGAGCCTCCATTGTGCTATCAAAGACTTCTTGTTGCCATTTTCAAGTTTAAAAGATAAATACCACTATATAAGTAAAGAGAAAATAATGTGAAAGACAAAACTAAAGTAAAAGTTAAAGCCGTCACGTCATAACTAAAAGACGAACTTCATTTTTCTGTTAAATAGAATAAAATATTTGGAAACAAATCAGTAAACTGAAATAATAAAATAAAATGTGTAACAAAGGATTTCGAATACATATCCATGAACACGATTTAAGTAAGCAAAATCGAAATACCTAGAAAACGCATCATCACCTTCTAGTAGGTTATAAGGAAATATTGGAGCTATATTATAAAAAATGTCTGAAAGACGCAAAACTCGAATTAGAAAATAAAACTTCCAGTAAAACATCTTCACACTTAGTATTGAAGGATTTGGCACCAGGTAAATATACGTAATGACCATCTAAACCATCGAAATTCCGGGAAAACTTGCATTATACCTGCAAATTCAGATGATGATACTAATACTTATATAAATATCCATTTATGACCCCTTTTCGGAATACCTGGCCCGCTGTGCATTGTATAGAAAGGTAATATATCTATAATGAGCTTTAGACAGGGATAATCAGCTTTTAAGCATTGCATGTTCTGCAAAATTAACGTAATATGATTGTCAAGATCACATATTATTGTAGCAAAGCATTTATGCTGGAAAAATATTTGCAAATCTTCCAGCCCAGGTAGTATCTTCGCATCTGATAGGAGCAATATTCTTACAGCTTTTCTTCGAAAACGATACCTTTCAACGAATATGTTGTCAGGTATCTTAAGTCCAGTCAAAGTATTTTTAGGTATTTTAGAATGCTCTGAACACAAAAGGTGCTTTTGAACTTTTCTTTCGAGTTATGAGCAGTACAATATTTGCCAAAAATGCAAAATATACCATTTTCAATCGCCAAAAACAATATGACAAAACGAGAATTTTACAGTTAACAAACTTCCTGAATATTCTTTAAGCATACATCAATAAAATCCAACAGCATTTCAGAGGGTATTGTTGTTATATTGTACATTTTGTGTGAGATCTCTCGCAGTCCTGCAAAATATACATTGAGCGCGATCTTAAATAACAATTGAAAAAAGGGTTATAATGGCAATACGCCCTAAAATACTTACTGCTTTTGCTGACGAATGCTTAAATAATATTTAGGAAGTTCGGCGACATTAAGGTTTTTGCCTTTTTATATCGTTTTCAAATATTGTATCGCTTATATGTCGAAAACTTTCAACTTCGGACATTAGCTCTAAGACACCTTTTTTGATCAGGAAGCCCTAAAAAAACCTTATAACACTTTAACTGAAGCAAAAGATCAATTTTTGAAGTTTGTTTAAAAAAAAAGGGGGAAAAATCAGCGGGACTGATTTTTCATTTATTGGTTTTTCAACGATATATCTATGATTTGGGAACATATCCTGTAAAGCTGATTGAGAAGTATATAGTAGTATATTAATGCACTTCCAACTCCTGTAATTCTCCTCACAGAACACAGTACGTAAAAGCAGACAGAGTGAATTCCTCCAGAGATTCAAATTCAAAATACATTTATTTGCCAAAAAACAAAAACAAAAAAAAAACATTATATTTACCGTATTATAGAAAATACACACACTTAATATTTTTGGCAAAAAGGACAAATCCTCGATCAATTGACCGTTAACACCTAGCCTTACATAAGTAGGGTGGGTGTGAAAATTCCCTGTGTTACACTAATTTACACATATATTATAATATATAAACAATATTTTGGAATTTAATGATTTCATTTATTACGAGCATGAACCATTGATATTGCAGAAGAAAAAAAATGTATTTACTCACTTAAAACGTCAACGTTCCGACGGATGGGGAGCACCGGAGAGGAGGCGAAGAGCGGCAAACACCCTCACACACACACACACACACCCTCCTCCATGTGCGGTCCCTCCACCACCCCTGTTCCAGGTAACCTCAAACGCTTGAGGAGTGGGCGGAAGAGCAATCTGCTCCTCCCTCCTCTCCCGCCCGAAGGCCTAGCGTGGCGCTGCATGGTTCAGGCCGCTGCGCATTCCCCGAGTGTGTGCTGCCGAACGAGCTAACCCCCCTGCCCTTTTTTTCCCGAAATTTGACTCGATCGCGCACGCGACGCGGAAGCACGTGGTGGACGTTTCTTCCAACTGTCGGTTCTCGACTTTTATGGACGGCCTCTTTCTTGGGGGTCCTGCGCTGGGGGCTTTGACCTAAGCCCCGCGTTAAGGTTGGTGAGTCTTCGCTCTTTCCTCGTCGACTAGAGTCAATCAGTCGTCGTCAGTCAGTCATTTGCTGTTTGTCATTCGTCTCCTGAGGTTAGCCCCGAGTCCGTGCTTGACTCTGGCCACCTCAATATCAGGCTTCTTTTTGTCCACCCGTTGTACACGGGTTGTTCTTTCCCCTCTTGGGTGTACAACTATTGTCGGTCTTCTGCCCTTTTCTTTGGCCTCATCAGCTGCTAGTGCCAAATTTCTTCTTGTTGCAGCTGGCTTTTCGGTCTTTTGTGATGCCTTATTGTTCGTGGGTCGTAATCCAAGGCGTCTTTAATCAGCACATTTAGATGTCTTTCGTTCTTTTCAAAGAACTTTCGGGCACTCTCTCTTATCTGGATTACGACCGGTACCTGTCGTAGTTCGTCATATAGCACTCTGTTAGGTACATACCACGGTGCGTCCACCGCCTCACGGAGTGCTATGTTTTGTTTAGCTTGGAGCCTCTTCTTCATCGTTTTGGAAACGTAGCCCCAAACTACTGCTGCGTAAGTCATGATTTGGAGCAGCACCATCTGAATCATGATGGTCTTATTCTTTAAGGACACTTTGCTTGTTCTGCCTGTTAAACGTCTTAGTCTGGAGCGTGCCATCTTCACTTTCTGCACCTGGCCCTTGACATGGTTCTTCCAAGTGAGTTTTTGGTCCATCTTGACTCCAAGGTATGTGCTGGAGTCCTTCCAGTCGACCTCAACTTCTTCATCTCTTCTCCAGCCTCTCTCCATTCTGGTGGTCGTCATCTTTATTTTGGTTTGAGGTAATCTTCGATTTCTTCGGAACAGTACCGCTTCGGTCTTCTCAGGGTTGAGACGGATCTTCCACTTGATGCACCATTCCTCTAGGTTGGTGGTCGCTCGTTGCAGATATTTCGTAACCTTGCGGGGTCTCGTACTTTCTGCCACATATGCTGTACCGTCCGCATACACATACAGTTGCGTTTGTGGAGTCTTCGGGATGTCTGAACTGTAGATTGCATACAGCAGGGGTGATAGAACCGCTCCCTGCGGTACTCCTGCATCCACAGTCCTCGTCGTCGAAGTTGCTTTACCAATCCTAATTCGGAATTTTCGGTGCTTCAAATAGGACTTCACCAGTTGGATCATCCCCGTTGAGTATCCGAGGTCCACCATCTTGTAGATCAGTCCGTCATGCCAAACAGTATCGAACGCCTTAGCGGCATCCACGAACACAGCTTCTACGGCTCGCCGAGTCTGGAACGATTTCATTGCCATCTCGACCAGCCTTAGGACCTGGTGCTCTGCTGAATGTTCACTTCGGAATCCGAACTGTTCGTCTGGAACTACTCGGAGTTCTTCATTTTCATTCCTCAGTCTTCGTTCGATTACCCTTTCCGCAATCTTGCTCAGTGCCGTCAACAGGCTTATGGGTCTGTAGTTTTGGGGGAACCTTGGATCTTTCCCAGGTTTTGGTATGTTGATCACCTCGGCTACTTTCCAGTGATCTGGAAAGTATCGGTGTCTCAGTATGGCGTTGACAATGTTGGTAATTGCCATTATCGCGTTCCTCGGGAGTCTCTTCAAGACTCTGTTCCCAATTTCGTCTACACCCGGTGCTTTCTTCACGTTGAGTCTTCCGATGATTTCCCTTACCTCGCCTGGAGAGGTCATGTCTTCAATGGCTCTTCCTCCTCTTACAGCTCTCCTCGATCTTCTTACACCTCGTCGATGAAGTCTTCGTCTTCATCGGGGTGAGTATTGAGAGTACACTGTCTCTGAAGGTTGTCAGCAAAAGCTTCTGCCTTCTCTTCGGTTGTGTACACCATCCCCTGTTCGCTGTGTATTGGGGGGATGGGCTGTCTTCTGTTGCTGAGGATTTTAGCCAAATTCCACATTCCTGGATCAGCTGAGATAATTCTTCGAGTTTCTTATCCCAGGTGCTCTGATGATGCTGCTTCAAGGCGTCTCTTGCCTGTCTTGTCAGTCTGTTTGCCACTATGATGTCCGTGGGGCTTCTGGTCTCCTGGGCTACTCTTCGGGCTCTATTTCTTTAGATGATCTTGCGATTTACCTCGTCAGGTAGGTCCCTGAACCAGTTTGGTTGCGTTATGAAAAGTTGCAGTGGATCTCAAAGTTTTTACAATATCCCACAAAAATTGTGAAGAAATAAGTGGCTGAAACTACTGAAACAGTGAAAATCTTCATTATTCCTGAGAACTGTCAATAGCAACTAGTTCGTCGCCATTATTGGGTTATCGACAACCGATATGCGCGAAATCAAGTCAACAATCATCAATACCTTCAACGAAAAAATTTTACAAGAAATAGTGAGTAAAGTCGTACAACTGGTAGAAAAGCAGTTTGAAGAAAGACTTAACAGGAACAAGGAGGAAATACAGACTCTTTGTGACATGGTCGAGAATTTGGAAAGGGATAATAGACGTCTTATCATGAAAATGGACGATCAAGAGCAAATGGAGAGATCCCAAAATGTCAGAATATTTGGACTGAAGGAAGACGAAGCGGAAGATTTGGGTAATGTTATAGTGGATCTGTTTCAAAACAAACTGAAAGTAAACATATGTACAAGAAAAAGATATAGTCAAATACCATCGCATACCAAACAAAAACTCAAATAACAGTACGTCGGCCGTGCTGGTACGGTTCACCTCTAGCGATTCACGGGCATCGGTTTTGAAAAATCGAAAACTGTTGAAAAACACCGGAATTCGTATAAAAGAAGATCTGACTAAATCGCGATTGAAGTTATTTAAAAGATGTATTGATTTGTTTACGAAAAACAATGCGTGGATTCTAAGAGGAAATATTTACGTAAAACAAAACAATGAAGTTCATCGAATCGCCGGTGATGAGGACCTACACAAAATTAATGTTTAAGAGGTTTTTTTGTAAGGTTTTCAATAAACAATGCAGTGTAGTGAGGTATGTGGGGGGACGGGTGCTGCAGCATTCCTACATGAAGGTAACATTACTGTAGATGTTTTCAAAGTAGGCAGTGTTAGACGTTATTTCTAGTCGTAAAAAATGTATTAGTATTAACTACTTTGAATCTGGCTTAATCAGTACTCGTCTTTTCGACTATTATTATTTTTCTTCTTACACTTTTAGGTTAAACAAATAAGAAATAATTGCTTAATAATAATTAATACGAATCACAATGTTGTTATGCAATAATTTTAAACGAATTTATTAGTCCATACACATATACTTTGCCAATTTACAGTAATTTTATGGACACTAATAAAATAAAAATGCCTAATTTCTAAATACATGTCAATAATAATTAAATTAAGAGAATAAATAATGAATTTCTGTTTCCTTTGTATACTCGTTGTTTTTTGGAAAAACCTCAAAAGAGGTGGCAGTGGTTTCAGTTTTTATTTTTCGCAGCAAGTTATGGACTTAATTCTGTTAATTTTTGGGAAAAACATAAATTGTTACATAGAGGTTATATGTTGACGCGGGGGAATTGGGATGGCGGGGTTTGGTCTTCGGGGACTGGCAATAGTGAGGAAATAAGGGATAATGGATAATGATAACATGGGTCAGCGAGTGGAGAGTGTTAATGATGAATAAATATTTGATAGTCCACATCAAAACCATTTCACAGTCGGACATCTAAATATCAGATCCATAAATTCTGGATTTGACGAGTTCTGTAATTATATGACAGAATACAATTTTGATATTTTTGGAGTTTCTGAAACATGGGTAAATCCAACTTTAAGAAGTGAGAGTTTTTGCTTGCCTGGGTACAAATTTATAAGGAATGATAGGAAGGGTCGTTATACATAAAAAGCGGGTTGAAATATTCAAGGGTAAATGTGGAAATTAACTGTGCAGGTATAGAATCTAAGATAAGTGGAAAAACTTATCTTTTAGTTAATAGTTATCGTTCGCCTTCTGAGATGTCACTTATTTTTTAGACTCCTTAGAAAATTTTCTCGGTTTTGTCACTGTCAAATATGATTATTTATTACTGATAGGAGATCTAAATATTAACATTTTAAATAATTCTGCATACACAAATCGCCTTAAAAATATGATTCATAGTTTTAACTTATCACAAAGGATCAGTGAGCCAACAAGATTCAATTTTGCCACAAGAGAGGCTAGCCTCATTGATATAATCTGTGCTAGTGAGGATCTTACCTCTATCGATTCTAAATCATTGGCAGTTTCTCAAAATCTCTCAGATCATAACTTAATTTACTCAGCCTTTCGAAAGTCAAAAATAAATAAATCACAAAAGACTATTAAATATAGAGACTACAATAATATAGATAGAGAATCCTTCTTAAATGAAGGGCTTCTACCTGGGTGGGAGGATATTTACTATATAAACCAAATCGACCAAAAAATAGAAGTCTTTAATAAAAATATAGTAACTGTTCTGAATAAACATGCTCCGATAAAAACAAAACAAATAACCGAAAAACCTTATGTACCCTGGATAACTCAAAATATAAGAATTTTAATCAGACTAAGAGATAAAGCTCATAAAAAATTTCAAAAATCAAAATCACAGGCTCATTTTGAATATTATAAACAACTAAGGAACTATACAAAGCATGCAATTATCCGAGAAAAAAATACATTCTTTAACTTACTCTCAACAAAGAAAGGTAAGGAATTTTGAGACACTACCAAAAAGCTCAACATAACATGCAAGAAAACTCACTCAACTATACCCGAACACTTACAAAATGTAAATGACATACACAATTACTTCCAGCAGACACTGCTTCCCAAGAATTAATAAATTTTTACAAAAAACAATGTAAACATTAACGATTCTCTTAGCTTCCAACTGTTAGACAGGGCCAGTCAAATCAAAATTGTAACTAATATCTCATCAAATGCCATTGGGGAGGATGGTTTCTCTATGAGAGACCTAAAGTTATGTACCGATTTTGTACGAATGCCTTGCTGAATATAATCAACACATGTATTTTGAGGGGATTATTTCCAGAAATATGGAAGAAAGCTATTGTTAAACCCTTACCAAAAATAGCAGAACCTAAAGAATTTACAGACTTGAGGCCTATTAGCATATTACCCGCTACATCCAAAATTTTAGAAAGGCATATTTATAATCAAATTAGATTTTTTTGTGACACAAACGATATCATACCCGATAGTCAATCCGGTTTTAGGAAAAACTTTAGCACAAGTACATCATTAGTTAATATCTTGGATGATATCAGACATCATCAAGAACAAAAAAATAGTACGTGCATGGTTTTTCTCGATTTTAGTAAAGCGTTCGACACTCTGAATCATGAAATGTTACTAGCTAAGTTACATTACCAGGGGTTTTCGCAGAACTCCGTAAATCTAATAAAAACATACTTAAGCAACCGTTCAAACTGTGTAATGTTAGCAAATGGTTCTGCTATTTACAAAGCCGATTTTAAACCTATAAACAGAGGAGTTCCTCAAGGTTCAATTTTATCTCCTTTGCTATTTTCAATCTACATATCTGACATGGTCAAATCGGTAAAATTCGCAAAGATAAAACAATATGCCGATGACTCACAAATATATCTCTCTGTCAATAAAAACACAATCCATATTGCACAACAACAACTAAATTCAGATCTCCAAAGAATTGACGGATTTGCAAAGCATCACAATCTTAAACTAAACCCATCAAAATCGCAAGTAATGGTTATGAATAAAAACAGTACTGAAAGAGAACATTTTGAACAAAATTTAGTAATTTCTATTAACAATGACAGAACTCCCATAGTTCAGGAGTCAAAAAATCTAGGCATTATATTTGATAGCTCGCTTGGCTTCGGCAGTCATATAAAAAACAGAACAAATTTAGCTTACATGCGACTAAAAAATATAAACGAATTAAAAAAACATTTATCAGCCAAACAAAAATATTATTTGTGTAATACCTTAATTTTATCACTTTTTGACTATGGAGATGTCGTCTATGGTGATTCGCTATCATCGCGAACCAAAAAATGCATACAAAAAGTTCAAAATAGTTGCATGAGATTTGTGTTTGGAATTCCATATCGAAACCATATCACTCCTTATCTGAATAACTACAACATATTAAACATGACGAATCGCAGAAAATATCACATGTATTCTTTTATCTATAGGGTTATAAAAACAGGTCAACCGCCCTATTTAAGAGAAAGATTTGTGCCTTTGCCTAGTCCCCAGAGAAGCAGAAATAATCTCAATTTTATTGTATCTAGGCATAGAACGCGTTCCTTCCGACGATCGTTTGCCTGTGTGGCGGTTCACTTATGGAATAATTTACCAACTTCAATTAAAAGCTCATCGTCAAAAACATTCTCAAAACTGACAAAAACGTTGTTACAGAATCACCAGCTACTTTAGCAGCGTTTGTGTGAGCAAAAATATCGTTTTTACATTCCTACTCGCTGACAGGTTGTAAAGATTTGTTTTTCGCGTCCGTTGCCAGCTCCGGGGGTTCTTTCTTCGTTTTTGCCTTTTTTGTGTTTGACCGCCTCTTCATTTGCCTCTTTATTGTTTTTTTATTTTGTTTAAGGACTTTTAGGGTATTCAGGGCTTTTTCGCATGGACTCTCTATATTAAAGGGTCCAATGTATCGGTTTTATAATCGAGATACTGTCCTTTTTCGTCATTACGCTATATGTAGAATTTCTTTTGTTTATGATGTTTATTCATGACGAAATAAATATTTTGAATTTGAATTTGAATTTATGTCTTCCTCGGTGGTTGCGGCTTCTAACGCAGCCTTAATCTTCCTTTTAGAAGTAGTGGTCCTAGTGAATAGTGCAGTCTGATTCTAAATCGCTGCCAATCCACTCTCTTCACTGTTCTTTGCTCCACAGGTGTTCTCCCATCTCCCAAATGAAGAAATTTTGCGGGATGCTCTCCCCCGCAGTTGGTACACTTGCGCATCTAACGCAGCGCGGCTCTCCCGTGCAGTTCATTTGGCTATGGTCAAACTGCTGGCAACGGTAGCACTGACCTGGTCCGGTCCTCTTTCTAAGTGCCTCCACTTGGATTACCATGTGGCAAACAGCATTTATCTTGTAGATCCCCGTCTCTTCTTTCGGGAGATCTACTTTAACCAGCGGTATTGCTTTGCCAGTCCTTCTGCTGGTCATCCTACTCACCCTCTTTGGGTGGAAACCTTGCCTTGCCAAGTCCTCTCCGATCTCTTGGCAGGTGGTAACGATGGGCACTCCCCTTAATATCACTCCCAGTGGCTTATCTTCCGGAAGGGAGTTTGTATGATGCTGAATTTTGGCATCCTCTAGGGTTTTCCTGACCCTTCTGTATTCTTCGCTGTACCTTTGGTTGGACCTTAATACCTGCGCCTGTCAGTCGTGCAGGTTTCTCGATGGAGAGCATCTTTTTATTTAGCACCTCCTTCCACTGCTCTTCCTTGTGGATGTAGAGTGGTGGTGGCCTCTTCTCCTTCTTCTTGCTTCCCTCCGCCGACGGAGGTTTGGGGGTGGGGATGGAAGACTGCTCCATCGCATCCACTTCAGCTGTCTTTGTTGCCGACGTGGACGCTTCATCATCATCATCATTTCGAGGTGCCTTCTTCTTAGGGGCTTCTCTCTTCTTCCCTTCTTCTGAGGAGGTACTAGACAGCCTTCTCTTCTCGTTCTTCTGCTGCTGATGCGGGACCGTCTTATCTTTTTCAGGCTTCATCGTTATGTTTTTGAAGTCTTCTACCTCAATTCCTTGCCTGAAGGCCATCAGCTGGATCAATTTGTTGGTCTTTTCACGCTCCTCTGCGCTCACCCTTCGCTCTTCCACCAGTTGACGGGTCAGGTCTGTCAATTGGCAAGATAGCTCGGCTATCTGCCTCTTTAGTTCTTAATTTTCCTTCTTCATCTTTTCATTGTTGCTCAATTTACGGTGATCCGCATCTTGAGCAGCTTCCTCTTCTTCACTGTTTGAGGAATAGTCGTTTTCCTCGTCCGTTATTTTTTGGTGCGGTGTCGACTTTTTAAAGTTCGACTTTTACACAATTTCCAGTTGTGCCGCGCGCGCTGGAAATTGTGTAATTCTTATGCACAGGTGCCCTTTTGGACTCACTGCACTTCACCTGGTTTGTTTGTTGCGTCCTTTTTCGCTGGGTTCGGGTTTTACACAATTTCCGACGAGTGGAAATTGTGTAAAAGTTTTTCGTCCGCCCGGTTTAGGCTTTGCCTGTTGGGTGGGCGTCACCCTCGCGTTCCGGCGTTCTCTCCGCGTCTCCGCGCGTCTCGGTCGCGCGCGTGTCGCCTGTGTCGCGTGCGGTCTCACTGTTGTCGGTTCGGCGTGGTTCACTCCTCGGCGTGTGTACTGCGAATGCGCGACGACGAACCCTCATACAGTTAACAACACCGAAATACATCTACACACACATACAAGATCTATCATCACATGCTCGCTTCTCCATCTTAATAAAAAGATAAATTTGAAAAAATAAACTTGACAACAAGTATCCGTGCACAATCACACTCATTATTGTATTATTGATCCTGAAGAAGCATGGCCATTACATACTTTGAGAACACTCTTTGTGACATTACCTTTACATCATTATTTAGACTGTTCCACATTTTAACTGCAAGAAATGAAAAAGAACGTTGAAATGCTGCAGACCTATGTCGAGGAGTAATACAAAAATTCTGGTTATGTCTTGTCCGGCCATTCTATCGGGTAAACCACAAGGCTCCATTTTAGGTCCTCTGATTTTTAGTAATTATTCCTCCGAAATTGTCAGGTACATTTGTATTTCTTTCAATCCTAACGAGAAACGTGATGACTTGGCCACTAGTAATTGGGATATTGAAAAATTAGAATTAGAAAATCATGGTTTACAGAGTAATGCTACCAAAACACATATCATGGTATTTGGCAGATTAAAAGACAATATTGAGCCCACTTTTCATGTAAAAAAAAGAACTGAATCTATACCTTGTTCAGCCACTACATACGGGCAGAATTTGACTCAAATCTTCAAGATTCAAGCCTCATATTAATAAATGTATCCAGAAAGCTTATGCTTCTCTGAAAGTTCTGTATGCTCATCGATATGTCTTCCATGTTGTACTTGAAATATTGATTTGTTAAGCACCAGTGCTCAAGCGTTTTAATTTTTGTAATAGCGTGTATGAGGCTTTGTTTAGACAAGATTGACATGGACAGAATTGAATGTGGACACAAGTTCTGCCTAAGATTCATTTACAATTTCAACCATGACATTCATTCTATAGGAACACTTTTTGTATCGATGTTAATAATTCAAATTTGCGGATTACATATCAGCTCTTCCCCATCAAACCTCTTATTTTTGTAGATATTTCTCATAAAAAAATTATTGGATTTACAATCAATTTTCTAGTAACTTGGAAATTCGGCATACAAACCAGTTTAAAATTGAATATAAAAATTTTATTTTTGAAAAACACTTCATTGCGCACTAATGTGAGTGAAACACAAGCGATCAAACTAATGAAAGTTAATTTTTTGTAGTCACATTTCTTTGGGGCTTTCTAAATGAACGTGTAATAGCTATATGGCTGCATTTGGATCAGATATGTACAAGGTGGTTCCGGGAGCGGGAAGTTTTAAATACTTTATGATTCTAAAGGCAATTTAATTTAAATAAAATACAGTATAGTATAACATTAACAATTAGTAATATGCCATTTCGATTTCTTAAAAATGATACCGCGTAAATGTCCTCCCTTTCTCTGTATGCACTCTTGAAATAATATAGTAATCGCAAGCTGTTAGGACTGGCGACCTTGGTGGTCAGTCTACGTCTCCTCATCTGGGAATACGAGTAACACGTTGCGGAAACAATCTTTACAATGAACTTGATGACGCTCTCGTGGTGTGAGAAGTAGCACCATCCTGCTGGAACCATGTTTGATTATTATGCGGAAATCTGTTCAAGCGGTGACTCAAAAACTGGTTTATCATATTGGTATAATGCACTGAGTTAATGGAAACAGAATTCTCATTCTCATCTTCAAAAAAGTATGGCGCTATAATCCATTAATTATATTATTATTAACTATTTGTTGGTATAGCTGGATTAATGGAAATGCGACTCGTCACAAATTGTGTATATCGATTTCATTTATAAGCACGGTTTAAGCAAAACGTAAACGAGCCAGGATGTCTGTTGGTTTCACTGCTTAGACAATTTGAATTTTGTATGCATGAAGATTGTGAACTTGATGCAAAACTCAAAGTAAATATGTCTTACAAATTCTTGGGCTCGTTTAAGGGTTGAACGTTTTGGACTGTGTTCCACATACAGGGTCGATGTTTTAGGCGTTCGTACACTTTTCTTTGATCCTTTATGTTTGACATTGACAGCTGAACCATGTAGAATGTAGATTAATTTGTAAATAAAGTCGGAAATGTCGCTGAGCGGCAACCAAACAGTTATTATTTTTATATTATGACTTAATCAGAAATGTACGTTGCCCACCAGACCACTGCTCCGCAGCCAACTATGTATAGTTACGGAAAAACAACAGTATTAAAACAGTATAAAAAATGTTTTCTTCAAACTTTTTAACATATTCCGTTTATGTACAAATATTTTGCTGCGCTGTGCTATTTACTTCAGCAAATAAACTATGATCCAAAATGACCTGTCCATTTTTGTCTTTAAAAGTTCGAAAGTGCTGCCGCCAAGTGAATTTAATGTGTATCATTATTGCCTATGGGTATAAGTCTGATAGTTACCGCGCTTCTAACTAGATGGCAACACCGCTCGGTAAGGCAATCCGGCCGACAAATTGAACAAGTCGGTGCGTGTTTTATGGGATGACGAAACTTTTATTTGAAAACATTACTTGCAGTTTGTGCCGAGTTTCGCGGTTTGTTTTTGTTTGAAGGTAAGCTAATAGTGACTACTTTGTGCAAATAGTTTTTCACATATAGGTGTTGTTATAAAAATTAATCGAAAAATAATAATTTTTCGTACTTTGGTTTCAATAATAGTCCTATGATTTTTTTGGACCATATTTAGAAGTTCATTTTTATTACAGGTGTGGATGGATGACTCACTGAAAATGTCCAGAAGAAAGCTAGGAGGCAGGCCATACAAGTATTATAGCGACAGACAGATGGAACTGTGCCTATCGGATATAGAAAACAGAGTATTAACTCAAAGGGAGGCGTCAGAAAAATATAAAATACCAAGATCTTCAGTAATTCTGAAAATAAAAGCAATACGCAACAATAGTATTCGCCCACCTGGTCGGCAATGTGTATTCACCACGAAAGAAGAATCCTCATTCGTCGATCACGCCATCCAAATGTGTCACTTTGGGTTCCCAATCACTTTATTTGACCTACGATGCATAGTGAAAACATATTTGGACAAGCAAGGAAGGAATGTGCCACAATTTTCAAATAATTTTCCAGGTCGTACATGGGCTCAACTTTTTTTAAAGAGACACAAATCAGAGCTTTCGCATAGGTTCTGCAGCAAAATTAAACGTGTCCGAGCTGCAGTAAATGAAGAAGCTATCAAGAACTATTTCAATCATTTGAAAATGGAAATTGAGAATATCCCATATTGATTTATAATTACGATGAGACTAATTTAGTTGATGACCCAGGAAAGAAAAAAGTTCTAACGAAACGTGGCACAAAATATCCAGAGGCTATTAAAAACTCAACGAAAGCCGCCTTTAGTCTGATGATGTGTGGAAATGCCGCAGGTCAACTGTTACCGCCATATGTTAATTACAAAGCTGAACATTTGTGGGACACTTGGTCCGAAGGAGGACCTTCCAATACTCGATACAATCGATCTAAATCGGGTTGGTTTGACGCTAATAGTTTTGAAGATTGGTTTTTCACCACAGTGTTACCGGCACTGAGAAGAGAAGAAGGAAAGAAAGTAATAATTGGAGACAATTTAAGCTCACATCTCAGCTACAAGGTAGTCAAAGCATTCGAAGACCACAACATAGCGTTCGTCGCATTGCCGCCTAACAGTACACACCTTACACAACCGCTGGACGTGGCATACTTCCGACCTCTCAAAGACCATTGGCGGAAAATACTGGATGAATGGAAATCTACGCGAGAAGGTCAAGTTTTGCCTACCATTCCAAAACAGACATTCCCTTCACTGCTTAATCAGTTATGGGAAAAAATTGCACCAAAAACTGAAGACAACCTAAAAGCTGGCTTTTTAAAAACAGGGATTTTCCCAACTAATGAACAGCCAGTGCTTGAGAGACTTCCTACGTTCAAACACCCTGAGCCAACCTTAGATCCAAAGGCCGTCGGAGAGTCATTCATCCAATTTCTTGAAAATAAGCGGCAAGCTGTAGTGTGTCAAGGAAAAGGAGGTCGCAAGACCAAATTGAATGTAGATCCCGGAAAAAGCGTATCTTCTGAAGAACTCAAAAGAGTCCTGTCCGAACCTTCAACCTCCACAAGAAACAAAAATGGAAGAGAAAAAAAAAACAGAAGAAGAAAACAGATTCGGAAACTGAAACAGATTCAGAAGAAGACCAGGCAGTGGAAACTATTGACGATTCAGATTCCGATGGCCCGCTAAATGAGGAAGCCGACGATTGGGAAGATGAAAATATACAACAGCAGCATGATAGTTCCCCTCACAATGCATCGCTGCAATATGTTCCGGAAGATTATGTTGTCGTGGCGTATGAGGGGGAACTATGGCCTGGCCAGATAGAATCTATCGAAGACGAAGGAGCCTACGTAAAATGTATGGCCCGTTCTGGACTGTTATGGGAAAAAATTGCACCAAAAACTGAAGACAACCTAAAAGCTGGCTTTTTAAAAACAGGGATTTTCCCAACTAATGAACAGCCAGTGCTTGAGAGACTTCCTACGTTCAAACACCCTGAGCCAACCTTAGATCCAAAGGCCGTCGGAGAGTCATTCATCCAATTTATTGAAAATAAGCGGCAAGCTGTAGTGTGTCAAGGAAAAGGAGGTCGCAAGACCAAATTGAATGTAGATCCCGGAAAAAGCGTATCTTCTGAAGAACTCAAAAGAGTCCTGTCCGAACCTTCAACCTCCACAAGAAACAAAAATGGAAGAGAGAAAAAAAAACAGAAGAAGAAAACAGATTCGGAAACTGAAACAGATTCAGAAGAAGACCAGGCAGTGGAAACTATTGACGATTCAGATTCCGATGGCCCGCTAAATGAGGAAGCCGACGATTGGGAAGATGAAAATATACAACAGCAGCATGATAGTTCTCCTCACAATGCATCGCTGCAATATGTTCCGGAAGATTATGTTGTCGTGGCGTATGAGGGGGAACTATGGCCTGGCCAGATAGAATCTATCGAAGACGAAGGAGCCTACGTAAAATGTATGGCCCGTTCTGGACTGTTGTGGAAATGGCCAGAAAAAGAGGACAAAATATTTTACCCTCTCGGTGATATTAAATATAAAACTGAGGAGCCCAAAAAAATGAGCACCAAAAGGTCTTTATTCAGAGTTCCGGAGCTAGAAAGTAGGTGGGGAAATCCCAAAAAATAATTGTTTTTGTTTAATTTCTTTATCTTTTATTGCTTTTCTCAAATAATTTCTATGAACAGTTTGAAATGTTCCTATGAAAGATACGTTTTCTTTGTTCATTTGTTGACGTTTTAAGAAGAGTAGGCTGTTTTGTTAAATTGATCTCAATTTGTACCTTATAAATAAAAAAATAAGATTATTGATTGTAATTTGTAGTTTCTTTTTGCAGATATCACTTTCAATATATCTATTTTTGCATGAGACCCTTCCAACTGTAGTCCAAATTCGTATACGCGTACGTTTTCTTGGTGAAATTCGATCTGGACTATAGTTAAAAACATCATATGCAACTATGGTCCAATATTTAACAAAAAAATTAAAAAATAGGTTGGTATTTTTAAGCAATAATAACTACTACATATAGTCAGTAATTCAATAAGGTACAGTCTACATCAAATTCCTTCCCGCTGTTGGTAATAGACTTTTATATATAAGCTTACAAAGTAAATTGAATGTAGTTTTGGACCATATTTAGATGATTTTACGGTATCTACTGTATTGCATCTCCTGGAGGAAGGGATGAGCTTGACCTGAACTCTGCCTGAGTTCTAAGGTATTTAGTCGGAAACGGTTTTCCGCAAGATGTTGGCTGTTCCTAACAGTGATATCTTTTGAATTTGTGTTGAAAAAACATCTCCGCGGAGTTCTTTTATGTTGTTCTTGAATGACATAGTGGCAGTCTCCAAAGCTCCGATGACCACGGGCACCGTTCTTGCACATGCGCGATATTTAAATTTCGAGGTCTTTATACAGGGTGTTTCAGAACTAAGGGATCAAACTTCTAGGGGTTATTCAGTGTAACAGTAGAAAACATTTGAGTATAGGTATCTATATCCGGAAAATTGTCACTACGCCACTACGCGTTAAAATTTAGAAAGACGATGAACTGCTTAAATAGAATTTAATGCATTTAATTTTTGCCTTTTGTACATGATATCATCACAACAATTGTTCAAAATGTCTTCCTCCAACCTGAATACACCGATTTAAACGATGCACATGAGTTCTACAAAAAACTTGATACTCGTTTTGAATGATTTCAAATGCTGCTGTAATTCGTCCAATTAAGTCTTGCCCTGTTTCTACTGGAGTTTCGTAAACCAAAGACTTAACATGTCCCCACAGGAAAAAATTTAGCGACGTTAAATCGGGTAACCTAGTAGGCCAAGAAACTGTTCCACCTCTGGCAATCCAACGGTGCCCAAACCGCTGAGCCAAATACTCACGTACTTGTATAGCCAGCGCTCCATCATGCTAAAACCACATTTGCTGTCGAACGTTCAATGGAACATTTTCAAGAAGTTCTGGAAGAAGTTCCTCCAAGTAACGCCGGCAAATAGGTCCTGTTAACCGTGCCGGTAGAAGGTACGGCCCAATCAAATAATCATCAACAATGCCTGCCCATACGTTGACAGACCAACGTTGCTGATATTTTCTAAGAAAAATTGCATGGACATTTTCTTTGTCCCAAACGTGGCTATTCCTACTATTAAAAATACCGTCTCTTGTGAAAGAGGCTTTACCGGTCCATAAAAAAATGGGTTGTGCAGCGATTTGATGAAGAAGCCATTGACAAAATTGAGGTCTAGGATAATAATCGGCTGCAGTCAAACCTTGAACTTTCTGGAAGTGGTAAGGATAAAGTTGTTGCTCGTGTAGCACTCGCCAGACGGACGCGTTACTCGTATTCATATCCTCTGCAATGTGACGTGTGCTACTTGATGGTTCGTCGGCAATTCGCTAAAGGACTTCTTCTTCAAATGCGACCATTCTTACAGTTCGAGCAACACCAGTATCATGCATGTTGATTTTAAACATGCCTGTCTTGGAGAGCTGCCGATGAATAGCAATAAACTTTTTGTATCCAAGATGCGGTCATTGATACAGCCGCGCTGCTGCTCGTGCATTGCAGCTTGTTGCTCCGTATGTCAAATGCATATCCGCCAATTCTTGATTGGTAAAGTTTTCCATTAGCAACAATTAATTTTTGTTAAATTCAAGCGCCGGATATGGGTTCCTATGCTCAAATGTTTTCTACTGTTACACTGAATTACCCCTACAAGTTTGATCCCATAGTTCTGAAACACCCTGTATTTCCTGGCCTTCTTAGCTTCTTTGATGTTGAGGTTGTTGTCGTTTGGTATTATTATTATCAGACATATATCATACCTGATTTTCATTATGCTTGGAGTGAAATTCAATGAGGTTATTTGATTTCGTATCGTAATACTATATAGAAGTATGTCTCAAGATCTATTAAAATCGGTTACCAAACATTGTTGACAGGCAGATTTATGTCAGAGCTCCAAAGAAATTGTATTAGAGGTTATTTTGAACGCATGGGATGTATGGAGTCTACTTGACACGATTTTTCGCTAACTAGCATCTTTTCGTTGCCAACCACGTGCTGACTTTGCGCACGCATCCCGGTCCACATGGCACACGTTTTCCCTCGTGCGTCCTCCAACGCGGATGCCAGACGGCGGCAGACGGCCAGTATGTCTTCAAATCCCCCATCCTAACAAATCTCCCTCCCGCGCCCCGTTGCTTGACGTCTGTTTGTGTCGAGTTACGCCGTTTGCGCTTTTACATTGGTTAGCCGACAATTGGTGAGCTCAATAATTCTCCTTTACAATCTTTTTTTTCCAAAATAGTAATTCAAATCAGTATTACAATTCCAGATGCATATTTTTTTACTTCCTACGCCTCTGGGAAAGAAATGAATGTATTCGCGAAAATTTTTGAAAATTGGCTATTGCGAAAACGAAAAAAAAAAAATATAAACAGCTCAAACTTTGTTTTTTTGGGTTTCAAAGAGTTCTGATTATTTTTGAAATTTTTTTAGGGTTAATAAATTGAGGGGTGGGGGATTGTAGGTATATACAAATTTTTTGATGTTAGTATATATTTCACATATAGATTTCCCTGTACATTTGCTCTTGAATATCTTTAGCACACGGATCGCCTATCGGTCGCACATGCCGCGCGTCACGGGGTTATTTATAAATATTGCATCTTTGGTACTCGATCCTGGTGACTCATAAAAACAGGTAGTGCAATGATGGTTCCCACTAAACCTGCGTCTTTTTGAAGCCTTTGAACTAAACGGATAATTGTTCTAATGTGTGAAATATAGAGTCAATCTACTTGACGCCAGTTTTTTGAATTGGTTCTGAAAATCCCAAAACAGACTAATTTGTGCGAATATACATAGGAATTGAATTCATATTTGCAGAATTTTTTAGATGTCAAGCGGGCAGAAGTTTAACCAAGAAACTAAGAACCACCCCTATTAAAATCTATGATATTTTGAAAATTGGCGAGTCTGTACCTGCCATTGTATAAACTGCATGAAAATGATGTTCCATGTCTTTACTACTATAAAAACTAACGAAAATCCTCAAAACAAAAAGTAACACACAGGAATTCAAATCATCGAATTTTTCGGGCGAAGTTTACCAAGAAAATGAGAATCACCCTGTAATTATCGTTTTTTGAAAAATGAGGAGAGTGCATGTTATACGATGCGTAACACAGTCACCATTTTTGGCAGTCTGTATCTGACGTAGAGATTGCCTGAAAATGATGTTCTATGTCTCTACTACCATAAAACTACTGAAAATTCTCCCAACAAAAACTAATTTGTGCATACAGGAATTTAATTCATACTTGCAGAATTTTTTTGTTACGGAGCGGGCAAAAGTTGACTATGAAAATGAGTTATCAGAGATAATCTACGTGCTTGAAAATTGGCGAGAGTGCATGCTATACGATAACTAACGGATCCACCATTTCTGGAAGTTTGCATCTGAGTGCACGTTATTTTAGTTACTTCTCAGCTACTTCTATTGTGATTTTTACTTGTATGTTTAAATATGTGACGCGCATAAGTTTAACCCAGAAAATAAGAACCACTCCTATTAAAATCTACGAGTTTTTAAAAATTGGCGAGAGTGCATTCCATACCATGCCTAGCGCATCCACCTTTTCTGACAGTCTGTACCTGAAGTAGAAATTGCCTAATAGCACGAAAAATAGCAAAAATTCTCAAAAAAAGTAAATAATAGAATTTTTTTCATCAATGGTGGTGGAGCATATTTCAAATACGCAGCTCATTTAGCATTGACCAGGATATCTAGAATTTTAGAGAAGAATTGCAATAAGTGGATTTATAATGGAACTACATATACTATATTCTTGAGATCATACGAAAAGGCCTTTCATCGTAAGATAGAAAAAATGTTGCTGTGCAATTTTTTCTTTATTAAGCGTCAGAGTTGAAATAATCACGTTTCCATGTATATTCAAACAGCTATGATTTGTTAGGTCCAAGAAAGGTTGTAAAAGAAAAAAATACTTTCATTATGAAACTTTGTATGGTCAATTTGCTATAATGTTTAATTTATTATTACAAAACAAAAAAGTCAAAAATCGCCGATTTCTACATTTATTAGGCATATCCTAACAACAAATTTCTGCTGGTTATGGACAGTTAGAAACGCTCACCAATTTACTTTGAGTTTAGTGGCAATTCTTTGACAATTCGTTTGGTCAACTGCATTTGATCTTCACGATAAATCGACATTAGATCAATCAAATGGCCTTGTATTAGACTCATTTTCTTGACAGAGACCTGAGTTGCGTTGGTTTTGTGAGACAGTCGTAGCATAGATGAGGCTGTCAAACCAGTGGATGTTTGTCTCACTTCAGAGTTCAGAAAGGGCAGCTGATCTTCATCAGAACATAATCTAAAAAGGTGACGTTTATCATGGAGCTACACAAAATACTAAATATTTTTTTCATTTTACTGACGTGGATTGCCGCAAGCAAAGTTGAAAATCTCAGAATTTGAACTCGGTGGCTTTTGCACATAATCAAAACGAACAATCTAAAAGCTTCAAGGGATCTCTCAAAATCTCACTCAGCTGAGGTTGGTCTGAAATTTCACCTCATTGAAATTGAGTTGTGGCAAAATGAATGCGCAATAAGCTGAGCAAACTGAAATAAGGCGAGTGTATCTGAGGTATTGTGTCAAACATAGTTAAATACCATATTAAAAGAGATGCCTGGTGTTCTCATACTAATCGTGTAAAAAGGCACCGCCAAGCCTACATACATATCTTTTAATAAGCGCTTTGTTTTTTGAAAGTCGTAATTAGGAAGCTGACCACCTAAGAGCTGATGAAAAATAAACACATTGACAAGAAAATGAGCTTTTTTGGACCTTTGGGGACCTTTCATATATCCAAACAAATATAATTCCTTTGTAAAATACTTTTTTAAAACATGGTCGGTTTTTGGCTACTTACCTTGATATTTTTTAACCTTTTGGATTTGAATTTGATTAGCTATTCTTTCAGATCAGCTTGAAATGAATATTTTTTGAACATAGTTGAAAATATCTATAGAACGTTACGTTACAATTAGGAAGAGATAGACATATAGCACATAAAGTAGAGCATTTTCCGACGGAAATATAAACCAGACTGCTTTAAGAATCTCTGTGCTTTGTCTAGATATGATGTTCGATTTTTCATTCTTGGAAATAATATTTTCTCATCAGTTCTGTCTCTCAGAATAACTCCTTTCGACGTGTAGAATCTAGAACTAGTATTCAATTGTTTTTCCATTTATATAACGAACAAAGAATTCTCTCCAGTTGTTTGTCCCCACTGCTTGTGCAAATACTATGTCTTCTATTTACCCATCTTTCTTGATTGTCTAGCACAAAATATATGTAAATAAAACACTTTTATCATTTGCAAACATCGAGGTGGCGGAAAAAAACTTTAGCCAGGTGCGTCTATACTTGGTAGGATGTGGATGATGTTTATTCAATTCAGTTTCTAAATGTAAAAAATAACATTTTCAATTCCCACGCTTACTGGTGAACAATTTCAAAAATATGTTTTTTGGTTGTTATACATACGAAAAACCACGCCTGTCTGAGGAAATTTGTAGTGCACTTCAAGGTTATATCAAGGACAGTCTCAAAAAAGCCAAGCAGTTGATCTCAAGTATATGTCGTTTAGGTTTTTCTGGCTACTAAGTCCGAATCAGATGTCAAATGGTCACTGTTAGAGTATCTGAAGCTCATTTCAAGGACTTTTTTTGAAATAGTTTCATCATTTGTGTCCACACGCGTCAGAGATCAGTTTGTCTTTAGGTAGGGTGTTTCAGAGCCGCTCACAGAACAAACTGAAAAAGTTGAATAACTATCAGGTAACCAAATAAGTTTGTGCGATTGATGTATATCGCACATTGCCACGGATGTTGTTGATCGATAGCGATTGTTTGTTACCCGTTGTTTAGTATGAATCCTTCTTTTCTCACACACATAAAAAGTTGCTGGATATTGTTACATGCCTAGTTTCAATAATTGAAAACGGCGACGAATAAAACATTAATTCAAGTTGTTTACTGTATGAGTACTAACTTGGTACAAAACCTGCAGCGGTGGCGCGAAAAATGTGTACCGCATTCGGAGATGATGCTGTTAGTGATCGAACAGAAGCGGTCCAAAAAAATTTCTTCAGGAGATCTCAGTTCGAGCTATGAACCGCGCTCAGGGAGACCAAAAATCATGAACAACGAGGATCTCGACATGTTGTGGTCGCAAATTCCAGGACAGCGTGCCAAGAACTTGAAAGAAATGTTCAGAGTGAGTCCTGAAACTATTCGTGTGCATCTTCATCAGCTAGGAAAGACGTGGAAGTTAAGCAAATGAGTCCCACATGAAATGACAAATGATAATAAATTAAGTCATCTTACCATTTGTTTAGCAAACATTTCACGCAACGCTAATGAAGCATTTCTTAACCTGTCATTAACCTGCGACGAAAAATGGACCTTGTATTCGAATTCTAAGCGTTCGTATTATTGGTTGTCTTCTACTGATTCGATACCACACGCGCCCAAGGCTTCCTTGCACCCAAACAAGGTTTTGTAGTGTGTTTGGTGGATAGCAACTGGAATTGTCGATTATGAGTTTTTGGAAAGGGGTCAAACCATGACTGCTAACTTGTACTGTGAGTAGCTTCAACGAGTACGAGCAGCACTCATCCAGAAACACCCTACTTTGATCAATCGAAAGAAAGTGATATTCTTGCAGGATAACGCCAAGTCTCATACTGCAAAAGTGACCCGAGAAAAAATTTCTAAACTCGGCTGCGAAACGTTACCGCATCCGCCATATTCTCCGACCTTTCGCCCAGTGATTATCACCTTTTTCTGTCTCTTGACAACTGTATGAGGCACCGACAGTTCACAACTCGAGATGGTGTAATAAATGCAACTCTAAATCCAGGGTGTTCTACAATACCGGCATACAAAAATTGGTTCCACGTTGGCAAAAGGTCATTCAATGTGATGGTAATTACTTCGACGAATAAATAGTGTCTTATTGTTTCTCAATAAGAATTTATATTTTTCTACTAAAAACCGCACGAATTTATTTGGAGACCTCATATTTCCGACCACTTGACATAGTATATATGTCTAAGGTAGTATTTCTTAATAGTTTGCAAAAAAATTGAAAACCTCCCTAATACACTATTTAGAAAATTAAGGGAGCAAGAAAAAAATCCAAATCTTTTGGTGATATTTAGCAGACTGTGTTTCGTATTGAGATTTCAAAAAAAGCATTTTGAAGTTTTAAGATTCTAGTTCTTACTTTTTTAAGCCGAGAAACGGTTCTCATGCAATTCTAACAGATAGAGCAAGAACATTTTTTACTTCATTTTAGACCACGAGTTTGAACAATTTTTTCTGTGTCGGATAACCCGTTTATTCAGATTCAATATTCTTTTTTAAAATCTAGGTACGATCAGTTGACGTGGAGATATCCGATTTTGATTTGAAAAGCATCCTTTTCTTATCGACCGCCGAGATATCGGCAACCAGTGGACGCACAGAGAGTGTCAGGGTTTTTCCGAAAACTTGAATAAACCTCCATTAAAGTTTGGTTTACTTAGTATTGATTTCAAACAAGCCAAAAAAGTTACTTTCAGCCTTGTTTTGGAAAATCTACCGCATTCTTGAAAATGCTAATGAGAATACTAATGTTTTTGGGATTATTTATACCTCAATGTACCTCTAATAATCATGCATGACAGCAAATCGATCCATTGTATGGTTTCTCCGGACTGATTGGTCAAAATTTGAAAGAAGTTAAAGGAGCAAAATTTTTGTACCAAAACATCAAAGTTGAAAAAAGAAAAACCATGTTTCTTCTTATGTTGTCACTCCTGGATATCTGTAACATTTCCAAATTAAGAAAAAACGATTGAAAAATTTTTAACATTCATTCCATTTTTCGAAAATAATCTTACGTTCTTTGTGCGATAACTGGTTACCGAGATATCAGTGATCGATGGCAAAAGGGTCCTTTTCCATTCAAAGTTAGATATCTCCTCGCGAAATCATCGTATAGCGATTTTAAAAACATAATATCAAAGCTGAACCCACTGGCTATCTGGTCTATATGATATCCTAGCAGAAAAAATGTTTTCAAACCTATGGACTAAAAAGGAAAAGACAATCATTTTGAAAAAAATTGTTCCTGCGCTATCTGTAAAAATTGCATGAAAACCGTTGCTCCTAAAATTTTTCGACTAAAAGACCTGAAAACTAAGATCTCAAAGCTTCAAAATGTTTTTTTTCAAGTCTAGATCCTACCATTTTTTACCGAAATACAGCCTCTCAAAGAAAACCCGAAAATTAGGATTTTTGACACGTTTTTTCACAAGTGAACCACTGTGTGATACCCAGCCGCCATATTAAGATTTTTTGAAATATGGTATTCGTACGTCAATTCCATCGTTCCGAACTCTACATTGCTAACTTGACCAATTCAAAAAATTATTAGGGGTTGAAGAACCGTATAAGCCGACACTCCACTTTTTCGTCACTATTCCTTTTAGGCCAACTATTTTGTAATCATGTGATGCATTGTAATGAAGTTTTTTTTTCGGTGCCGTGAATTGCATACTTTCTGACCTCCCCTCGTATTAACGTTTTCTCGAAGACGTTAAATTTTAGATTAATCATTAATGCCCTGTTCTATATATTATTTTGTCTCCTATGAAGAGTCTCGAATCCCCAAGCAAACCTGATGCTTTTATGACATACTACAGTCGTTTTTATGACATACCACAGTCGTTTTTGTTGCCATGTGTTGCACAAAGAAATAGACAGAAATTGATATTTTTCGTTTTCCGTATTAGAATTTATTATAATGAATGAAATGATTTAAATCAATTTTTAAGTCTTGTGGTAGCACTAGACGGTATTCAGGACGTCAGGAATGCGTCATGAGGCAGTGCTAATAGGTTCAGGGATTTGCAGGGGAAAAACAACACGAAAAAGTGGCGTATCGAGGCACTGGCTGAAATAGACATTTAGTGCCCTTACAACGAATAAGAAGTCTTTGTTCCACATCTCGATGCCTTGGAGGACTTGTCACATAAGCCTGTTGGTGTTGTGGGCCCTGCAAGGTCCCTGACAGTGGGCAAAGGGGAAAAAAGGTCCCTTTTGGTTGTAGTTTTGGTTTAAATGCACTTTAGGGTGGTTGAATTATTTTCTTCACTGAAGCTACCCAGCTCACTGTTCCAGTCTATACCTAATGTTGTCTCCACACTCTAAACATGAGGCTGGCGCCCGAGGAGTTGCGGTGCTAGAGAGGCAGGTAGTTCGCCAGTTAGTGACCCCGAGGAAATAGCGTTACAGCATAAATATTATTATCATTCTATTATCCTTTTTAATTTGATTTAGACTTCGTTATCGCAAGTAATTCATAAGAGATTTATTTTTTACTCCAATTGAAAGTTGAAAAAACATTCGTTAGCTACAAATCATTCCCACAACAGTGTAGGCAGATGCATGAACAACTATAAAAGTGCCTCGGTTATTGCAATATCTCACAGCTCGCTTCCACTCTATTCGGATGCACCCTTTCATGAAATGGGTTCTGTATAAAACAACCTATTACTCTGGATATTCTATAGCCCAACGGTTAACTCAAAGTAACTGTAACCATAAATCCACCCGAACATTAACGGTCAGGATAATATTTTACACTCCCTAAATAGGTTTATTTTGAAAGGTGGGAATAACCTGAGCGTAAGGGTTGCTTTTAAGCGTAAACTGAGTCTCTCGTTTATTGGGAAAAGCTCGTGAAACGAACGTGATTTAGCATTTTCTAAGTGTAATTGAAGTAAATTTGTTAAGGGGAGGTGGGCGTGTCTCCGCCCCTAAACTCTAAACTGTTCTTATCCTGGTCGACGTGGAAGTTGGAAAACTTTTGAATACAGATTAAATACCTACGCTTCTTGGAGAAATATGATTGTTGGTTCATTTTTAACCGCATAAAAATTGTAGTACGGTTATCGTTTGATCTCTAAAAGGAATTTCTCTTTTCAATTGAAACTGGTACCAAGCGGTTCAATATTCAATGACTTTCTCTAGTAAATCCAGCTAAATTTAAGCAATGTTGACTTTGAGAGCATCGACGTGCGACCTCAGAAAGCCTCATAAGAAAAAGTCTAGTAGCGTCAAATCGCATGATCTAGAGGGCTAATTCACTCTACCTACAATGCATTCATGAAGATTGCCCATTATACATAAAAATAAGCTCTTATTCCAGGGTCTGATACGTACTTCAAATCGAAATAAGAATTTCTTCCTTTTTCCAAGCTTCATTCTTTCATCTTCCAAACTTTTGTAGCCCTCAAGTGATAGTATTGGCATGTCGATAATTTTTTGAAGGTAATATACATATATACTACTCTCAAATGTAATTTTAGCATAGACAAAATATTGCAAATTTGTATGAAGCTCCACAAAGCTGAAAATTGGCACAAACCTTAAACACAGCATTAAGAATAATATATCAAAACTCCTCATATATCCTTGGAGGGGAACCTTGTTTTATTAAGGTTGACATAACAAAAATAGCACGTATATATTTATTTCTCTAAAAGGAAAGAGATGCCACTAAATACCTTGTACAAAAATTGCAGAGAATACAGAACTATCTATAAATGTTGTTTAAGTACTTTTATTCGCCGAGTCAAAGATTTTGAGATGTAGTGATCTGGGGACTCAGGTACTCTTGTGCTTTTATGCGGCACAAGCATAAGGTAAATGTATAAGGTCTTGCTTCGGAGAAAAAGGTAGAAGTATAAGCATATCCTTGTTTTCATATTCATAACGATTACCTTATGCTCGCGAGGATATCCTCCAAGAAGAAGTAAAAGGTTGACTGGTATTTGCATCTTGAGCGACATGTCCTGACCTGTTCCAGCTTGTAGTTGACGTGGGAGTTCGTTCACTCAGCATCACTGACAGTTTTACTCCAGAGCTTACACAGACCGGTCCGTATTTTTACTGGATACAGTTTTTTATCAAATTAATAAGCATGTCATCCTCAAGTGATGAGGAAACTATAGAAAATAATGGCATATAAAAATGAGAAACGACGATGCCTTAAAGAAGATGTTGAAAAAATACGAATCAACATTCGGTAAACTATTAGATACTAAAGGCATATTAAAAAAAATCAACAACAGGAAATCAAGATTGAAGAAAAAACAGATCTAAAAAAAACTGGTAATAAAGCAATTAAATTGTTAGTTTGTGAAAGAAAGTTGCTGAAAGCTATGGAAGGTGACTGTAATCCTACAATTGGGAAAATTAGAGGTGGCATTCAGGTTGGTAGTGTGCAAGAAGAAGGAAGTGAACTACATACCGAGCGCAGTGAGAAAACAGTTAGTATTACAGCGCCAGCAATTAAGAAGACATTGCCACCAAAAAGAAAATTAGCAACAGAGAAATACGAAACTGAGGAAACCAAAGGGTTAACTACAAAAGGACTGCAACGTCTAGTGCTATTACAGCAGTACCAAACAAGTATTTTACAACAAGAGTATTATAAAACGAATCAAGAAATGATGCAGTGTCAGAAGCCATCTGTAACATATGATGTTATTATAATACTCAAGTTTTTTCTTATTTGTTGACCTAGTTGGCGGAGAGGAAGTTCGTCATTCTCATGATTTCCTTCATCTTCATCTGGGTCTTGTTCAACTAACTTAATGCAGGATCGCCCAAGCAGTTCTCAACATTATGAGTACAATACAAGCAATAATTATTTTCGGCACATTTCCCAACTTTACGCGGCAAACGTACTGTAGGATAGGAAACCGGCGTTTCAGTTGGTCGAAACAGCGTTCAATTATAACTCTTTCTTGTTTTAAAAGCTTATTATAGTTTATTTCTGCACCTAGAATAGGATTTCTGAAGGAAATCATAAGGCATGGCTCAATACCATAACCGACATCGCCAGGTAGTACAACATTTGCTTTATTTATTAGTTGTGATCTAGTCTGTGAATTTCTCCATATTCTGGAATCATGCACTGATCCAGGCCAACCGACATCAACACTTGTGAACATCTCTCTGGCATCACAAGTGGCTTGCACATTTAAAGCGGGTTTCCCTTTTCGGTTGATATACTCATCTCCATGTCGATTTGGTTTCAGGATTCCTATATGTGTACAATCAATTACACCAATTGCTGTCGGAAATTTATACATGCTTCGCCAAATCCGCTTGGCCTCCCTCAGGTCTTGGTTGGTAGTTGGAAACTTGATCCATTCGTTCGACTGTGCAACTATGCTGTTCACAACTCTATCCACAGTCCGAGATACCGTTGCTTGACTAACTCCAAGTTCCTGGCCAATGGAATTTTTGAAGGATATGCTTCCCATGCCAAGTATAAGGTGAAGATTATGAATATCATTTTACTTATGTCACTGCTTTGAAGGATATGCTTATATCCAAAAAGCAAAAGCATTTACTTCAAATTATTATAAATACCATCTGGAGGATTTCCTTCAAAATTTGCAATTACAAGGATATCCTTTGTTTTATGAATACGGCTCATACACGCCATCGACCCTTCGATATGAAAATATTTGTACTCGTACTAAAATACATACCACTTATACATGGTGCGACAAAAAAAGTGTTAATGATTCTTTTAAAAATGTATTCCATGAGCAACCAAAGGTTTCTATACAGAACAATTGAATGCGAAATGCTTGAAAACTCAAAAAGAAGGTAATATTATTGATCCGTTCAAATACTACCTGCTCTGCCTAAGGTGCGCTGAAAATGAACGAAAGGGAAGTCGTATTTTCGGAAAAAATTCGCACCTACCGATGTTGAGCTGTGAGAGCTAGCACCCAATGTGGGCGATAAGAAAAAAGGGGTCAAGGTATTCGTACGCATACCAACCATCCTTCCATGTTCGTCAAACCACTGATTAGCGATGGCTCGAGTACTACTGAATCTGTCTCTCAGAGTCAGAAGTCTCAACCGGCGGTCTTGTTCCTCTGGGACGTCCAGAACCCCTCGCTTGCTGCCCTCGACCTTTCTCGCTCCACGCTCGTTCACAGTGCAGTATACTGCCTAAGGATCTGTTGGAGAAACTTCTCTTACCGATAGATCGGCTTCACTCGCAAAAGCTAGAACAGTTTGAGGTTGCAAATAATATACCAAAACGTACTTCCGCATTTACGATCAAATGTAATGAAAATATTGTACCATATTCCTTTGAGATAGTCATCATACAAATATATGTTGTATGAAGCTTATAGAACCGTATAACTTGTAATTTATTTTATGAATATTTTTTAACGTATTTATTTTTTGTACTTGCTATGCGTAAGGACTAAGCACAGCTCTAAGAAAATTGATATAAAAATATTATATAAATAACTTGTAGCTTATTCATCAAGCTATAAAATGGTATTAACAACTTTTTCTATATACGATACAGGACCGTAACTAAATAAATTGAAAATTAATCTTTTCAAAACCGGATCCGAAACTTCTCGTTAAACTAAAAACGATTACTTCAGTTACCTGAATCCAATTTATAATACAATTTTTGCAAGGATTTGGGAATTCTTTTTCGGTTCCTTTACCGGGCTATATAGAATGTGGCTACAATCGAAAGTCGCTAAAAGCGGCTCATTATATTTCTCAGCTACCCGATATTAAATTTCTTACAGCTGTCTTTTTGTAACTGATTCTCTTCCTGCAATCATTAGCGCTGGCGACAAGCTTCGAAAGGGGTATCACTTTCGCGGCTTCCTGTTTGTAAATATTTCAAGCGTCGATAGACAATGGACCCGTAATGACGACGCATCGAAAACGTGGAGAAAAGTGCACCATATCTAGTTCAGTAGCGAAGGGCTGAGAAATATAAAAATTTTCATCTGAATATCTCACTTACCCAAGGTAATGGTGGTTCATACATACTTTATGGTAGGTCTGGCGTTGTGGTCAGATACAATGAGCCGTATTCATAAAAGAGAAGCATATCCTCGGAAGCATAAGGTAAAAGTATAAGGTCTTGCTTCGGAGAAAAAGGTAGAAGTGCATATAAGCATATCCTTGTTTTCATATTCATAATGATTACCTTCGACAATCGTGCTGAAAGGCGTGCAGCTTTAGAATGTCACACATAATGCCATGTTTATCTGATTAGAGTTAACGCAGTCACTGGTCTATTTGGCAAAGCTTCTAGTATTAGCGCATTGGTGGTAAGTTCATTCAGAATGCTCATTCGCCGATCCTGACACGCACATGTTCAACACCACTTCTGTATCAAACTGAAATCTGTATCGGAATCAGTTTAAATCGAATATTTGATTTAATTGGATCTATTTGTATGCCTTTTGAGGCTGAATGTTCATTTTATATAATGTAAGGGACAATAAACTATGAAACCAAATTAGTTATTTGACATCATAAATACTAGTGAACTAGTGAAAATTAAATTAAAAATAAGCTTCTATTTAGCTCTTAATAAACTAAGCATTTTAAAATATTTCTTTACAAGCAATACCCGATTCAATACCTATATCTATTACAATGCGGAAAAAGTTATCGAACACATTTGAAAAACTAGAATTGTTAACTTTTTACTCGTTTATTGAATATACTTTTTTCAAATAAAACATTTTTGAATTCGAAATTCAACATTTTAATAGTAATATTAATTTTAAACATTTTTTCTGTTGGAGGTTATATCCAAAAAGTACATAGAATCAGGTATTCTATATATGCAACACCGTGAGGAAAGTTGTGAAGCAAAATTTAAAAGAAAAATTAAAATTGTTTGCTTTTTTCTTGTTATTGAATGTAGTTATTTAAAAAACAACTATGTTCGACTTCGAAATATAGCATTTCAATATCAATTTTGAAGCACTTTCTGATGGGGGGGGGGGCGGGGATTTGTTATACGAAAACTGAATAGAAAATGAATTAAAATTAAAACACTGAAAAAGAACTAATTTCCGTATCTGAAATACTGTGATGTTTTCATTTTTTTGCATTTTTAAGCATTTTGCAGCAGAAAATTCGTGTAACACAATCCGAAACATATTCTACCTTGAATTTAAACATAACCTCGCTAAAACGCCACATTTAGGTAGTCGGATTCCAAAAAGCATGGAATTTGTCGAACACCAGGATTGTATATGATTAATTACTAAACAATTTATATTGGAAATTATAGCCCCGCAAATTTGTCATTTTCGAGACGTCGGACTAGCTGAATGCAGCAGTATTTTTCTCAGATATTTTTTCGAACTCTTACAAATGCATTAAAATGAAGTATATATTTATCACATAACAATGAGTCATTAATTCGAAGGGTTTTTGACGACTGCAGATTCCAAACGAGATACATACAGGGTGGCGCATCAAAAACGAAACAGACGCATTTACTGGCAGCTCAGTTTTTTTTTTAAAAACGCTAAGACCCGTCGATTTTGTTTTCGAGGGGGACACAAGTTTGACCAAAAATCACGTTAGCACGTGCAGCCCCCAAAGCGGGGGTGATACCACCCCCAAAATCTTAAATGGAAAGGGGGGTCGAGTGATACCTTATTTTAAAGGTCTTTCAATTCCCTTTATAATGATATAAAAATGGCTACCATGACTCTCCATGCAATAATAAAGATTTTGCTCAAAATGTTGCCGCACATTTTGCAATATTTGAGGAGTCATTTGAAGGCACTCATTCACAATTCTTTGTCGCAGGTCTTCTAATGATGTTGGCTGAGTAGCATAGATTGTGCTTTTTAAATGACCTCACATAAAGAAATCCAAAGGTGATAAATCTGGCGATCTTGGGGGCCATTCATTGACACCTCTTCTACCAATCCATCGATCTGGAAACGTCTGATCTAAATATTGTCGAACACGTAAAACGTAATGTGGTGGGGCACCATCCTGTTGGAACATCAACCTATTCGCAATGTACCGCCGATCATTCTGATTTTCAATTATGGCTGTTAGTGCAGGATCTATGGCGTCTTCCAGTAATTCCAAATACATTTCACCGGTCAAATTTCCAGGTAAGAAAAAAGGACCAACTAAATGATCGCCAAAAATACCAGCCCAAACATTTAATTTTTGTGGCTGCTGTGTATGAACCTCATGATAAATTCTGGGATTAGAATCGGACTAATATCGGCAGTTATGACGATTTACTATGCCATTTAAGAAAAAGGAACATTCGTCGGAAAAGCAAGTGTTGAATAGAAAATGTTCATCGTTTATAATTCATTCACTCATATCTTCACAAAATTGTAATCGCCGATCAAAATCGTCTTCATTAAGTTCTTGTACCAGGTGAATTTTATACGGATGAAAGCTATGGGCCTTTAGAATCCTTATGGGATTTTCAATGTTGCGTTTTTTATTGGCGACTGACCCAGTTTCCCGAAATTTAGCTACAAGTTCAAGTACATATTTTCGATGCACGTTACTGTTCTCATGTCGCTCATTAAATATTTCTGCTGTTCTATTAGCGCACTGATTATTTCCGAAAAATAGTTCGATAATTTCAACTCTTTCTGCTGTGGAATATACCATGGTTTATGTAATAAAGCGTTACAAGTTATTTTAGCACCAACGTTTGGTCAAATCAATCGCCAGCTATGTACTAAATTCCTATTTAAAATAAGTACGAGATATTTCCTTATCTTTCTTCAAGAAATAACTTTTTTGCCACAAGAAACGCTCCAATAGCTATTTTCAATAACAAAATGATAAACAAACCATGAGCGTAGTGAAGAAAAGCATTTACTTTTTAAGTAAATTCTTTTAGTCAAATTTCTTCTGAAAGTAGTACAAACTAATCTGATGTACCTATTAAAGTCTACTTTAAGCTTTAAATCAATAAATCTTCAAAACTACTGAACTAAAGCTCATGTATTTAGTTACATCAGTATAAAGAAAGACCTTTAAAATAAGGCAGCACTCGACCCCCCTTTCCATTTAAGATTCTGGGTTGGTGTCACCCCCGCCCAGGGGGCTGCACGTGTTAACGTGATTTTTTGCCAAACCTGTGTCCCCCTCGAAAACAAAATCGACGGGTCTGAGCGTTTTTCCAAAAAAAAAACTGAGCGGCCAGTAAATGCGTCTGTTTCGTTTTCGATGCGCCACCCTGTATAAAAAAATTGTCTGACACGCCAAAAGGAAGTATGTATTCACCATTCAATAAAATGGGTTATTATCGTGGACTGATAGGTCTGCCAGTTAGACCCACCAGCCTTGCTTTGTATTCTTGAATGAAACCTGTACATGGAGAGCTGCGCGATACAACCGCGCCTTAGAGACTCTTTTATTAACAATCTTCATTTTTTAATATTGAAACATTTTCTATCGAATCTTATATCCCCCTGCAGGCTAAAATGTGCGAATACCGAATACGTTTGTAGCATTAAAGAAGGACGATTATATGTTCCGGCAACTTTCGAAATATACAAGTTTAATACTCGCTGGAATCTCATAATAATTTGAACTTTCATCTAGGCTGAAGTCCTTTTAACACAAGCGCTTCTAAGAATCTTTGTCTCAAATCTCAAACATGCAATTCAGTTTGAAAAGTGCTCTCGGAAACTGAAGGTTTGCATTTTATTACGGATTTCATGTGGAACTAGCGTCATAGGAAATAGCATTGCAAGGAAGACAGCAAGTCGATATAAGTGTAACTTTTTATTTGCCACAAAAATGATAAAGAAACACGAACGTGCATAGGTAATTGAAGTTAAGGGTAATACAGGATGTTTCTTAATTGAATATCAATATCTAAGAGGCACCTGCCTATTTTAGCAGACATTGATGGCACGCCATTGATTTTTCTTAAAATAAAAATTTTACAAGAACTTCACGGCCATTTCTAAGCAAATTTGATTGCTTGATTTCTTGGTATTATATTTTATTATGCAGAGAAACTGTTTTCTTCTTAATCAAAAACCGTGGACCAAATTGAAAAAAACTAAGCATCAAATTTGCTTAGAAATGCAAGAATAATTTCCATTGTAAGAGATATCAGTAACGTATCATCAATGTCTGCCAAAGTCGATATAAGTGTAACTTTTTATTTGTTCCAAAAATGATCAAAAAACACGAAAGTGCATAGGTAATTAAAGTTAAGGGTAATACAGGATGTTTATTAATTGAATATCAATATATAAGGGGGCGATTTTTTGGTCCACCCACCTGCCTATTTTAACAGACATTGATGGCACGCCATTGACTTTTCTTAAAATATAAACTTTACAAGAAATTCACGGTCACTTCTAAGCAAATTTGATTGCTTGATTTCTTGGTATTGCATATTGTTATGCAGAGAAACTGTTTTCTTCTTAAGCAAAAACCGTGGACCAAATTGAGAAAAATTAAGCGACAAATTTGCTTAGAAATGATTGGCTCCTCAAGAATAATTTCCATTGTAAGAGATATCAGTAGCGTATCATCAATTTTTGTCAAAGTCGATATAAGTGTAACCTTTTATTTGTCTTAAAAATGATCAAGAAACACGAATGTGCTTAATTGAAGTTAAAGGTAATACAGGATTTTTATTAATTGAATATCAATATATAAGGGGGCGATTTTTTGGTCCATCCACTTGCCTATGTTAGCAGACATTGACAGCACGCCATTGACTTTTTTTAAAATAAACATTTTACAAGAAATTCACCGTCATTTCTAAGCAAAGTTGATTGCTTAATTTCTTGGTATTGCATATTGTTATGCAGAGAAACTGTTTTCTTCTTAAGCAAAAACCGTGGACCAAATTGAAAAAAAATTCAAAATTCAATTCAAAATGGGCAGGTGAAATTCCGTATGAACGCCACTGGTGGAAATCAAAAAAATATGGTATAATAAAAGTGCCTCTTGTTATACGCCAAATTTTTAAGGCTTTACCACTCTGTATCCTTTTCCTTCTTAAAATAAACCCAAAAATCGCCCCTAAAAAGATTGACATTTTATTAGGAAACACCCTGTAGAGTAAGTCTTTTCCTTCCCACGCTACACTGTTGAGAAAGTATTGTAATCAAGAAACATTCTAAAATGAGATATTATGTTTTTTTATACAAATCTAGATCGGTCCAAATTAGCTATATTGCGTTAAATCATCTCAACCAAATTTTCATATCAGTAGGTCGTCCCTAGGAGCCCCTAACTCAAAAACGTGTTTTCTCAAAAATAGTTTTTTCCTGATCCAATTTTGCTCAAATATTTTTGAAAAATTCATCGTTGCTACATAACCGTAATTTTTCATAGATTTGTGAAAAATTCAATGTATATAAAAGTGCGATAGTAGCGCTCCAGCGGCCAGTGTATGGGGCCAGTTATTTGAAATCTCTTTGTGTACTCGTTATAAGTAAGATACTCGCGAAAACATTATGATTTTATTTATTTGACAACGGGTTAAATCCCCGCAGCAAATACATAACAGTCTTGATTTAAAGAAGTACATTCTAATGTTCTTAATAGTTCGTTTAAACACACAAACAGATGTTCCACATACTGCTACATGATGTCTGCGAAAGGTTGGGAAATCTCGAAACAGGAGATACTACAGACCAAAATATGTTACTGTTATATGTTATATTAAATAAGTTACAATTTGATTTTCTATTTTTCTTTACTGCTTGAGAAGTATTTTAGATTTTGGCATACAACTCAGTATAGGGAGGTTTTCTAATATGAGAAACAAGAATCCGTTATTTTTTAGTTCTAAGTTTCATCAGAAGTAGCAAAATGTACAGGAATGTTTGACTTACAATTTATCTCCCAACTTTCAACTGGATGAGTCCTATGGAAACATCCCTTTTCCGAATTAAAAAAAGTGAAAAGCCTCTCTTCTCATAAAAGAAGCGACCTTGCTGAATTTGTTGGAGGGCTTAAGTACCTTCGAGTGCACCTACGCCGCCACGTTGAGGGCGCTTGCAGGTTCGATCCAACAAAGAGGTGGAAAAGGGACAATGAAGCGTCGACGATTTAGGAGACTTTTCATTTTATACTCTTTATTAACCGTCCATTATAAGAACCAGAACGCGATATCTGGGTTGCACCTGCATGTCAACAAGGGCGTGCAGGCCGTTTTGCATCGGAATCGGTCCAAAAGGCGGATTTTTTTCGGGGGGGGAGTAGTGTGGGTGGCCTACTTTCAGGAGGTGACACAACTTTATTCTCATCTTCCCTCTCTTTCCTCCTTTTCCCTCCTCTCCCTCTCCTTTATTTCCTCCTATCCTCTCCTTCTCTCGCCCTTCCTCATTTTTTCTTACAAGTTTGAGGCCTTGGGGGGAAAGGAGGACATGGCACCGTTGCCTCCCCTGGAGGCGGCTCACCATTGCCTCCAGAGAGATCAATCCTAAAAAATCATGTGCGATGTGTGAATACTTCAATCCTCATTTTCCAGGCGGCTCGAGGGGTAAATCTGATATTTTTTTAATTGTACGATATCTAAACAGCTGGAAAAATTATTAAGTTTTGCCGACGATCAGAATTGAAAATTCTTTATCATTCATTAGCCGAAAGTCACATAAATTATGTTAGCATAATTTGGGGAGTAGCCAACAAAACTTACATCGATGCTCTAGACAAAACACTAATCTTGGAAACAATGCACAATAAACCAATTACATATACAACGGAAACTTTGTATGCTGAAACAGAAATACTTGATATTAGACAACTTCGTTTTTATTCCATGGTCGCAGACCAACATAATAAAAAATTTAAATTGTGCTGAATACAAGTAAGGAACGAGAAATAGATATGAATTGCTGAAAATGTTTATGCCAAAGATCTTATAATCTTCTAGCACCTGAAATTAAGAAACAAACAAATATTAACAAGTTTGAAAAGGAATTAAATAAATGGGTAATATCTGCACCTCGACCTACCTGTAAAATTCATCAGGCTATCGACCTAAACAACACTTACTTGGAATTACCTTTTTCCCATATTTCTGGAGCCAACAAATTGATGTACCACTTACTTCTATCATTCAGGATGTTTACTTATTTCTTCAAATTTTGATATCAAGATATTTCATTGTGTTCACCTTTATATTATATCAAAAAATGCATAAAAATTTGATGTATTGTGAATAGTCACATAACCCATGCACAATGATTCGTATTCCTTTCTATGCGATCGTTCAAATTTATTTCATTGTTATTTGTAAACATTTTAAATAAATATGTATTCTTATTAGTATTAATTCCATTTTCACGATAGCCCAGAAAGCGAACATAAAATTTTCCAAAAACCATGCAAAAATTCTATAGTGGAGTCTAATTTAAATTTAGATAACTGAGGTAGTCTTCTTTGGTATAACGATTTTGTGGTATGCAGATACTGAAACATTTTTAAAAAACTTTTTGATTCCTAATATTCTTGTTATAGTCCTGTAAATATTATAGGCGTATTACATTGTATAGAAAAAAGTGTTAAGATAATTTAGTAGTTTGATGAATAACCTATACGAGGGATGTCTTTTAAGTTTTGCATATGGAAATAAAACAACACGGTAGGTAGTTTTGAATGACTTTATTGTTTTTCGAAGTATTCTTCACGAAGATTAATACACATCTGCATGCGTTCGAACCAATTTTCGAAGCACTCATTCCACTCGTTTGCTGGCAGATCCAAAACGGCATTTTTGAATGCGTCAGTTGCTTCTTCCGGTGACTGGAACCTTTGACCGCAGTCTGTTTATAATATTCGGGAAACTAAAGAAATAGTTAGGACTTAGATCGAGACTATATGGAGGATGGTCCAATAATTCCACGTTTTCTTCCGTTAAATACTGCCTTGTCTTTTGGGCTGTGTGCGAGCTTGCATTGTCTTGGTGGAGGATGATTCTTCTTTCGGGGTTGATTTTCCGAAGCTCGGTGATGACTTTTGGCAAACAAATGGTGGTATACCAATCCGCAGTAACAGTTCTTTGCTCATTAAGAGGAATTGTTGCAATATCCCGCTTTTGACACAAATGTCGCGACCATCTATTTCGAAACACTTCGAGAACGGATGACTTTTGTTGACTTTTCTTCACCTCGGAACACCCAAACAGCCGACTGTCATTTATTTTCTGGTTCATAACAGTAAATCCACGATTCATCACCACTAAAAATGCTGCACACATTTTTTGAGTTTCCGGAATTGAAATGGTCAAGCGTTTTTTGACACCAATTAACCCTGGCTGCTTTCTGCTCTTCAGTCAACAGGTGGGGTATCCAACGAGAAACTAATTTTCTTACTCCTAATTGTTCATGTAAATTTTTTTGAATTAAGGTCTTTGAGATCTTCAAGGACGCCTCAATCTCGCGATATGTCACATGTCTATCTTCAATGATGAGTTTGCGCACAGCATCGACGTTTTCCTGGGTGACTGCCGTTTTTGGTGCACCCACCCTGGGATCGTCGCTAAGACTCACCCGTCCACGTTTGAATTCTCCATACCAACGGGAAATTGTCGACTGATGTAGCGCTTCGTTGTCGAAAACAGTCAGCCTAACTCAGCAAGGCATTCTTGTTGCGATAATTGTCTCTGAAAGTTGTAATAAATTATGGCGCAAAAATGTTCTCGGTTGAGTTCCATTTTTCTAATGACTTGGTGACACTTAAAAATTCACTCTAGTGAGAACACTACACGTATTGTTGTGAAACTTTGAATTTAAGTTTACTAAAGAGTGAGGTTAAGATTCAGCACTGACGTTCGATCCGCGCGGCCTACTATGTTTCTATATGCAAAACTTAAAAGACATCCCTCGTAACAGTTGTTCTATACCTACATGTACAAAAAAGCGTTGTGCTTTTTACGGAGAGTTGACCATTTCGTATATTCGAATTGTTTATATTTTTCTACATAGCTGGTGTAAAACAAGTAGTACCCAGAGCAATAGTTACCTTGTTTCGGTTTCCCAGCACCTTAAGCGGCTAACGCAATCCGAGGCAAGGAAAAATTTCAGCTTTATTAAAGACTGCAGGAAGTCCTTATAGCTATTTATGAAGCGCTGTGTTAAAATTTGATAAAACCACGCCACTAAACTAAAATACAACCTACCTAAAGTCACAGATAAAAAAGTTGTTACAGCCTTTTCAGAGTCTTTAGGCTTCAAGGTTGCATAAGATGAGTCCTTAATGAAACCCTTTATTCCTTTCAAGTTCCATTAAACTTTTTAGCAAAATGCGAACTGAAAAAAGGCTGTTTTATGGACGCACATCACTTCGTCTCACTCGCGAGTTACGAGCAGGTCTGACTCCCCGTGGCAACAAAATTAGAATATGAGGCGTAATAGTAACTTTCGTAATGACCACGGTGATATCCATTTTTGTGAAATTATACTCGTATATACTGATGCCAAGAAAAAGAACTACACGAAATATAATTGTATAGCCAAGTTACATCGACTTATGCTTTAGCTATGATTTAATAATAGTAAGAAATGTCTTTATCAACAGAATGGTAGACGCTTTCTGACTGTCGAACGCAGAGGTACCACCCGGCGGATCTCGTAGGCGGGGCCAGAATGTGTGCATGTTGCATGCACACGTGTTCCCTCGCCAGAGTCCGTGTGGCGTTCCCCCTTTCCAATGTATTCCCCTATAGCCCCACGGTACCTCATGGGTGTTGAGGCCTTAGGCCTTCGTGATCCCAGTTTCGATTTTTTTCGCTATTCTAATACTTCCTCACCATTTTTGACGGAGGAATTGAGGCGGCTCCGGGTTCAGCTGCTGCGAAACTGACACTCCATTTTTCAATATTTTTGAATGAAATTCATACAGTATGTTCAGAAGATAATTATATAATAATAATTATAATAATAATGCCTTAGGAGCATTTTTTGAAATTTTGTTTTTGCACAAGTTTTATGATGGGTTGAACTGCGCACTTTTTCTGTTCAACTTCGAGATTTTTTTAAAAAGAACCTAGTGAAAAAAATGAAAAAGTGGCTCTATAGCACCCTGTGGGGTTTTGTTTTCAGCACACTGAAAATTTCATCCAAAACTATAAAAAAAATAAAACGTCAATTTCGAAGGGCAAATCGTATTTTGGCCGAGTTTTGTCTACTGTTTCGTGCTGCCACCAAGTGTGCGGCGCAATGAACAAATTAAGAAAGGACGTATTCAGATAATTTGGTGGCCCTATTTCATATGATATCGCATAGATAAGTCGTTCTGCAAATAGGTACTCATGATCGCGATCGCTGATACTCCTCGATTTTAGAGCCGTTTTACTTCCCATGCCTGTGGCGAGGAAGTATTGTAATCGCGAAAAATTTCTAAAATGAGATGTTATGTTTTTTTAAGTCATGTGACATCTACATCACGAGAAACTATATCACTCATCATCAACTTGGAAATTACCGCTCGGATTTTTATGAAATTTCCAAACGGGGTTACTAGTATGTCAAAGCTTTGTAGTTTTAGTCCAATGGCAAGAGTGCTATAGGCAAAAAAGAAAAAGTAACAATTGCTGAAACTCCGTTTTTGACGTTACAGGGGTTCCTTATCATTGACATAAAAAAATGTACTGCTTAAAAAGTAGGGGTTGGGGGAAGGTGATTCTAAACGTTGCATCTTTGACATCAGTGAAATACGTTCTATTATTAAGAAATGGTTACAGACAATTTAAGTAACGAACATCCGACGAATAATGTGATCACGATTTGAAAAAATCTTTACCTGCTCTATAGCAGGTAAAGATTTTTGGTGTCAAACCTATAGAGGTTTGACATCAAGAGCCAAAAGATCTATCTGCAACTGCCGCCAGTATGAAAGAATGAATTCGGATATCGCTCCTGTCAAGTAAAGGGGAATTTAGCGTGGAACTTTAAAATTATCGGTATGTCAAGGAAATATGTTTTTGAGAACGATAATTTGGTAGATTTTATTCCTGCATTTTCATCTGAATTTCATGACCCGTGAAATGTACGTATTTCGCCGTTACCTTCAATTTGTGTTCTGAAGATTGTGATGTTTTTTTGGATATAAGCAGAACATAATTGCCTATCAGAGCTTTTTACAAAATTTTGTCTTTGTGCATGGTGGGTTGAAACGCTGCTGCTGACTTTCTTGACATTTTAAAACGATCCTAGTAGATAAAATCGAAAAAGTGGATCGTTAGCACCCTGTGGACTTTATTTTTAGCACACTGGAAGAGTTTTATTTGGAAATAATAAAAAATGAAACGTAAGCTGTAAAGTGCAAATCGGTTTCTGGGCGAAATTCGTCTACTGTTTCGTCCTGCCAGTCCAAGCGACGGGACGGTGCGTTCCGACTAAAGAAAAATGTATTCAACTAATTTGATATCTTTAGTAAAATAAATTCAAGAACTCAAATTCAAATTCGTTTATTCATGTCAATAAACACAATTATGTTTACAAGGTTCATGTGGTACATGGTAACAATTGCACGAGGGTCATAAAAATATCTTATGCCGTCATAATAAGAGGAAACAGTTAGGTAGTTTTTGCAAAGCAATAAACAGGTAGGCTTATACCTGGATTAAGTATATTTCTTGTCTACTGTAATAGGTAGATAGAGGCGATGTTGACAGAAATGGATTTGTGCGATCAATAAACAAACCACAATATTGAACTGCTGTGTCCAATGATTTTTGTATTGCCTTCTTTATTGCCTTAATAGAAATTTCTGTTGGGTATATGATGGAGTTTACTAGAACTTTATAGCTTGTTGTCTGCCATCTTCTACAAACTTCACCAAATCGAGACGCTGTCAACAATGTCTTTCGATGAAGGCGCCACAAAGTACAGTCCTGTGATTTGGTGACTTGTTCGATCTGCAAAATCTCGTCGTCACTTTTTTTAAGTTTCCCTAAAAATTCTTGCTCAGCAACCTCCAAATCAATGTCGTTCATGTCAGGTTTTTGACAGAATTCGCCATAAAACTATTCATTTTCTTCGGAATTGTTATCCGAATTGTTAGTTATTTTTATATCAGCATTTTTGGCCTGAGTTTCTTTTCAAGATTCTTGCGTTTGAGTTTATTCCATCTTAGCGATAAGCGAGGTTGGACTAAGCTTAGAACGCAAATGTATTTGAACCACATAGACAGGCCGCTCGGTATTGTGGCTCACTACAGCTGCAGCACATCTTCCATGGTATGACCTCTTCTTGCAATAATTTATTCGCTGACTCCCCAATGTATACTAAGTGACATATAAATCCGAACACCCAGTTTAAATGGTTTTATTTTAATAAAATTTTGTATAAGTACTTATTGAAGCATAATAAGTAAATGATAAAAATTTCAAAATGATTGCACTGCTTTAAAGCCTTTTGACCTTTAATAATGTGTGGATGCACCCTGATGTGCTACGCATTCTCCAACGCGCCTAGGCATGCTTCTGATCAGGTGGTCAATGTCCTCCTGTGGTATCTCATTCCAGGCAACCACCAACTCCTCTCGAAGTGCTTCTAGAGTCTGAGGAGGACGTTGCAAATTGAGCAATCTCCTACCCATCATATCCCACACGTGCTCAATTGGGGATAAGTCGGGAGATCTTGGAGGCCATGGTAACAATGTGACATCATTATGTTGAAAGAAGTCTATTGTGACTCTTGCAACATGTGGTGGAGCATTATCTTGTTGGAAAGTTGGATCTGCCAGGGTGTCAAGATAGGGTAAAAGATGGGGTTCTAGAACTTCGTGGATATAACGCTGCGCGTTCATGTTACCTCTGATGAAGATTAAAGGTGACCTGGAACCATAAGCTATAGCACCCCAAACCATAACTCCAACAGTGTGATGAACATGTCTTTCAACAAAAAACTGTGGATTCCTCCTTTCACCACGTCGCCTTCTAACCCTGGCACGACCATCGTGCATGCCTAAACAAAATCGAGACTCGTCACTAAAGACAATACTGTTCCATTCCTGAGCTCAGAGTGACCGTTGTCTGCACCACTCAAGGCGATTACGTCGGTGTTCTCGAGTTAAAGGGAGGAACCAGTGTGGCCGGGATGAAAACAAGCCAAAACTTCTCATTCGTCGGTAAACACTTCGCATGCCAATAGGTCTTCCATGTTCTGCAAACCATTCATTTGCAATGGACCTGGTAGTGGAGAAACGGTCCCTTAAGGCCAATAATCTTAGGCGGCGATCTTCACGGTCTGTTGTTCTACGGCGGCGTCCAGTTGCCCTTGCTCTTTGCGTACGGCCTTCTCGAAGCCATGCCTGACAACACCTAACCACAGTGTCTACACTTCTTTGCACTCTAACTGCAATTGCCCGAAAAGAAAGTCCAGCTTCCCGAAGTCCCACTATACGGCCCCTATCAAACTCACTAAGTTGACGAAATCGTACAGGTCTCCGTACTCTAGGCATCGTAACCGATCGTAAAGGATGTCAAGAACCAAAATCCGCCAACGTTGATTCTTTACTGCGGCTGAAATATTCATTTTTAGAGCGTTAGTGGATTAAAAAAAAGCAGTATAAAAACCGGAATGTCCAACTGATAAGGCTGAAAATTTTTTCACTTGTTATTTACAGTAAGATAAATACATTCACCAACTTTTATTAAAATAAAACCATTTAAACTGGGTGTTCGGATTTATATGTCACTTAGTATATTTTGCGATTATAGAGTTGAACTGCTCCACACTATTGATGACCTCATCATGAATTAAACTCAATGCATTCGTGATTAAAATGGTCGCATATGACCTTTTATTGTCCATTATCAACCTTGATAAAAAAGGCACTCAAGAACAATCACACCAACAAGAGTACAGCACAACAATTCAACAACACAACTAAATGATCTCTTGCTGAGTACCAAAATAGGAAAAGAATTACAGGCTAGATCGCTAATCGAAATCCGACTCTGTTATTATAAAAATTTACGTTGGTATGCACCTGCAGTCATCCTTTCCTCTTTTAAAGTAGCGCCGACGACCGTCTAGGGCCAGCCCACCCTCGTTTCCTTTTCACCCACCCATTACCTCAGTAGATGGTGCTCTTGATTGTAGGAGCCCCGTTAATTTGTTTAAAAACAGTGAATGGCCTTTGCACCAACGATTCAAGATTTTCATGCGCGACTGACGCTTACTCATACTTTAGTATTAGAAAATAAAATATCGTATTTCTTCTGATTGACCTCACATAAAAAGCTTGGATTAAAACTCGCAAATTGTTCCAAATTGTTGCCTCAACAATTTCATGTCCGCGGGTCTCCAATTATTCAGCAATTATCAGATGATTTGGGTGGAGCGTTATTGTTAACGGTCTGTTGTCTGACTTAATGACTATGCCGTATATTTGGGCAAGGTAAAAATTGCTGACGTGGCAGATTATTATTTTGGTCGCCTACTGTGTGGCTCCCGGTTGAAATAATACCTTTTGTTTTACTGACATGTGATTTATGAATATGTAGCAAAGCAAAGTACCTACAGTAAATATAGGCATTGTCTTCTAGTCAAATACTCTCTGAGAATATTGTTAGCACGGTACTTTTCGACAATCTTCCCTGTTTAATTTTTGACCATGTGAATGACAGACGGTCAAAGTTCAGTGTCTTTAAACATTGAATCGGAACCCAACAAGCAATCATCAAAACACGTTATATCAATCTTATTTTTACGGAGGATCTATCTCTTTGCTCAATAAAATATGAGACGTTCCGTTTAAAAAATTGCCATGTTTTTACAATCTTTTATAGATGGTATGTTCGATATTTAGTTGCATGTTCAAAGACGATGATTTTTATATTGATTGATGTTGGGTGTTGGTTTAAAAATGACTCAATATTCAAAAACGATCAACTTTGAATATATCTTCTAGAGCTATAAAATACTCATCACTAGCTCCAAAATGACTTTCCTATGATAAAAATGGTATCAAGTAGATTGACTCAAAATTTCTTACGTATTCGGAACAATTTCTAGTACAATAGCATCAAAAATACCTGGATTTCGTAGAGACATTTGGGCCTTTCTTGAAAAAAAAACCCGCAGGTTGCAGCAGTGGGCGTGTCCGTACATGGTAGTATCATTTCTTTGAAGCTCTGGTGTAAAAATGCTTGTCAACAATGTATGATGCCTCACGAAATCAAGTAGGTAACCTCATTAAATTACACTACACGCATAATCTATATGATGATATCGCACCCTCCTCGTATGTGTATAACGCATCACCGCACGGTCTGCTACTTGCTTTTGTAAGTCCTTCGGATCCACTATCAAAGATGCGATATTTACAACCTCGTCTACCTGTTTTAAGGGGAAATGTACCGGGACATCTATGACGTTTGAAGTATGACTAATAGGTGCAATTTCGGAATATTCCATCACCATCACCATCCCCATTTTTTTTCAAAATGATCCTTTAGATCGTCAAAAAACCGGATTCGGGTGTTTTAATCTTTCACACTGCTGGCACCCTGTATATGTATGCAATACAAAATGAATCGATAACAGCAAGTGATTATATCAATCAATATAGAAATCATGGTCTCTGGAACATGCAACTAAATATCAAACATTCCCTTTAGAAAAGATTGTAAAAACCTGGCAATTTTCTAAACGGAATGTCTCATATTTTATTGTGCAGTGAGATAGATCCTTCATAAAAAGAAGATTTTTATAACATGTTTTGATGATTGCTTGTTGGGTTCTGAGCGATTCAATGTACAAAAACACTGAACTTTGCCAGTATGTCATTCACATGGTCATTCATAGACAGAATTTCGCCTTACTAACTTTGCCTGTTCAAAAAAACAGGGTAGCTTTTTGAAAAGTACCGTACTTTACTATAAGATAATGCCAATATTTACTGTACTTTGCTTTGCCAGATAATAAACCACATGTCAGTGAAACAAAAGGTATTATTTCAACCGGGAGCCACACAATAGGCGACCAAAATAATAATCTGCCAGGTCAGCAATTTTTACCTTGCGCAAATATACGGCATAGTCATTAAGTCAGACAACTATCCATTAACAATAACGCTCCACCCAAATCATCTGTTAAAACACGTTGACTGCCGTAATACTAAAAAAAATCGGTCCCTGGGGCCACCTTTTTTTTTCTTCCAAATACTAGTTTCAGTATTCTAGAACACCCGCGCGTGTTTTGTGTTCCCAAAAAAAATTTTTTTCATATTCTTTTTCACGTTTCTTGATGAGACCCACCGCATGGTCACGCGGCCTCAACATATGAAGTTTTACCCAATGGCCGCGTGCAACAAATGTCGTGTCTCACCGACTTGTATCGACCTGTCGACCGGTGCGAGCCGAACAATGTATTAGAAGCGAACGCTATCAGTGATGTCTCAGTCTAGTTTATACGGTGTTCATCAGATGTGTTCCAGTCTTCCTAAGAAGCTATAAAACTTGTGTAGAGGGTCAATCTTCATCCTAAAAAGTAGTGCTCACTCGTGCAAAGGACTTGTTTGACAAGGGACGGACAATTATTATACAAGTATCGAGTTGGCAAGTGCATTACTTGCAAGGAACACTCACTTGGTTGGGACTCTCCGATCCAATCGAAAAATGAATCCTAAACAAGTTGTTGATAAAAAGCTCAAAAAGGAGAAACTGGGGCAGCTGAAAGCAACTCAGGTATAATGATCCAGAAGTGGAAGGACAAAAGAGATGTGCTTACCTTATCCAAAAAACACACCGATGAGTTACTAATCATCAGATCTGGCAATAATAAAGAATTGCAAAAACCTGCTGCTGTGGTTGACTACAACAAACATAAAGCCTATATTGACTTGTCGGATCAAATGAAGTCTTATACCACCTCATTACGCAGAGGGGTGAAGTGGTACCCCAAGCTGGCCATTGAGCTTCTTATTGGTAGTGCATTAGTAAATGCACATGTTTTGCACCAAGAAGTAGCCAACGAAAAAATGTCCATCACAAAATTCAAGCAGGAAATCGTAAACAGACTCTTAGGCTTTGACGTTGATCAGCAAACGCATAGTATTTTTGAAGATCATCAACATTCTTTGGAAGATGTTGGTACCAACAACCGACGTCGATGCGCTTTTTGTTATGAAAAACTTCAAAGAGAATCTGGGCGAGCACATGCTCGAAGAAAAACTCCGCGAACAAAACTAAAGTGCAAGTCATGTGAAAAATATTTTTTCATTGAGTGTTTTTTCCAGGTACATAAGTGCACAAAATAATTGTTGTTTTTATTATACATTTTCATGTTTTTTGTTCTATATTTATGAGAAATATATTTTTTGTTGTATTCCACTTCATAAGGAGGTTCCTTTTTGAATACCTTTCGTTTTATTATCTACGTATATATCAGGCCATGAGTAACCACTTATAGGTCACGGATCCAAAAACCAAAAACAGTTTTAGACATTTACAGCCGTGATCTTTCAGTCCCATATTACTTATATAGGACTGAGACAACCACCCAGGCTCACACGGCTATATTACAGAATTTCTGACGAGACAACTAAGGTGTGTCACTCGGCTGTTATCGAAAACAACCTGAGACGCCACATTTGTGTCTCACGGCAGCCAACGTGTTAATTGCTGAATAATTGGAGACCCGCGGACACGAAATTGTTGAGACAACAATTTGGAACAATTTGCGAGTTTTAATCCAAGCTTTTTATGCGAGGTCAATCAGAAGAAATATGACATTTTATTTTCGAATACTAAGTTGGGTTTTCCCGAAATATCCGTTGTTTCATCTGCTATTATCGCCAAATACGAGGCTCTGTTAATCTGTTTTATTATTTCTTCATGACAAACTTCAAGAATACAATCCAGTAGATCGTTTTGTATTTCTTTCGAAGTTGCTTTAAATATTGAAGCATTTTTTATGTGTTCGCTTAGGGTTGTATCAAGCTCAGCAGAAAAATTAATCAGTCCACGAAATACTCCCGGGTTTTGGGAGCTCTCGGTTTCGTTGTGGCCCCGTAGCGCCAATTCAAATGCTCCGCAAAATTTTATACAATCGATTATCTTAGATAGAACGTACCTGTTTTTTGTAACGGTATCATTATGCTATTGTATATTTCTCCAATATACTGAATCTAACTGAGCTCTGATGTCAAAAGTCCCCAATAAAGCCAATTCCATCGAATTATGAAGATGCGTTTTACAGTTTTTATGCTTCTTAATTTTTTCACTCAGGTGCACTAAATCTGTAACACCTACCTCCGTCCATGCGTTGTCACCGCCAAAAAGTATGCAAGGAAAGCAGAAAAGGGCATTCTTCCTGTTGCACCCACAAATCCAGTCATTTCTGGTGTAAATCTCCCTGCTGAAATGCCGCGTATAGCCCTTGTCCCGACTAACGCCCTGTGTTTCTATAAATATGTCCGACAGCGGCCGACCTGACACCTTCAGCTCAATTTTTTCTTCAAATGTGTATTTACAGAATCGTTTCACGCTGATAAGACTGTAAGCCACATCCATTGTCTTGCACTACCCTTCTACACAGCCACAATCTGAGTCACTAGTCACTCAACGTAAGACCCAAAATACCTAAATAAAAATTTTTTCGCATTCAAATTTTAAGCCAAGTCACGCGACAAGACCAATATACCAATACCGGCGAGGACCGAGCACCGACCGATCAATCAGATATCGTACTTCGCATTAGATCTGTACGGATCTGTATAACTTGCAGCACATGCTTATGCTTAAATCGCGCATTTGATTTTGTAGAGAGAGACAAAAGCAAGCGCTTGCGGCTTGTGTCGAAGTAGTACACAGACTCTTTTGAAGTGGCGCATAAATAATGTTACGCTGCGGTCGCGACGAAAGTGACAAGTACACAATTGGTCGATTATAATGCTTTCTCAGTACAAAACAGACTCGACGCCGTATCTTACGGGGGCAGCGCTGCCGGTATTGTTTCTATTTGTGTGATAACATGGAAAATAAATAATGATCAAATTACTACTGCTTTTTCTGTTAAGACAAAAGTTTTGGCAGTTCTGCAGCTCTGCAGAACTTAAGGGCCAGCCGATGAAACAGCCATATATGTTTTGACGACTGTACTTAAAAGAATACTATGGTGTACTATGTCAAAGGCTTTAAAGAACTCAGAATCAGAGCAGTTGCCAACTGATCATCCACATTTTTGATGATTTTATCGGTAATGTTTCACAAGGCAGTTGTCGTGCTATGACCGGTACGGTAACCAGGTTGATACCGAGGAATCGCTTTGCTTTGCCATATGTTTTTTACGGAACCACCTGCCGTCTTAATTGAAAAAGCTCTTATTTCCGAGTGAAATCAAGTTCTGTGAGCCGCCTTGTACTCTTTAACCTCAGATTGCATCTCTGTTCTCCTTCACCATCCGTGGAAAGCATAAGCAGCCACGAGCAGCCGGAATAATCTCACCACTGCAAATTGTTTCCGCACATTAATATTAAAAGGGAAATGCAAATGTCATGTTACTTCGTTTGCTTTGAAATTCGATCGTCCATTTCCCACTGGAATATTCCTTTGTTCAACTTAAGACAAAAGCATCCCCTTTAAAAGCGTCTATGAAAGTTATAGTTTCACATTAACGGGCTGGACATTAGTCGTTAGATTTCTTGTCCACCTACCTTCTTTGTAATGGGATTTTGAAATAAGTTGCACATTGACATTGCCACTTTTTCTCCTGTACAAGATGGCATGATTAGAATTACAATACGATGTTTCGTCTCTTGTTATCCAGCATCAACTTTATTTTTTCTTACGGACGCCATATTGGATTTTTACACAAATGAATACAGTTTTCAATTTCCAAAAATGTATGAAACGTCATAGACTGTCATTTCCCAGAATTATTTCAAAATTACTTTTTTTCCTAACCTTATCTGAGATAGGTTTTCAAAATAAATTGCATGATCTCACTGTCGCTTATTCTCTTCTATAAGATGACGAAGTCAAATTTTCAATTCGACATTTTCTCTTTTGACGTCCATCATAAATTTCGGTTTTTTCATATGGACACAATAATAATAATCGCCTTTAATACTGTTATCTACAAAGCGCGAGATTAAGCTTGAAAGCTAAGAATGAAAGAAATTAAATAAAAACCTATCTTTACACTACAAACTGACTTATCCTACTTGTTAACCTGCTATAATCCGTGTTACCCTATTCGTAGTCCATTTACGTCCCGGCACAACAAAGATTCAGTGCGGCATCGCGGCAGAAGACTAAGCGTTGCAATAGCTACTGGTCATTCGACCATAAAACTACGAACAAGTGCTGGATTCGACAGGATAGAACTCAGGCTCATAGCGTGTGTTTATATCTTAGCATGTCGCCTACGGATACAGCAGATGAAACTAAGAATATTTCTCCCAATGCTTGCTTCAGCCATGCTTCCTCTTCAGTGATGACTCCTCCCCTCTACCACACAAGAGGCCGCATTGCATAAAGCTGTTGGGTACAGTTGATAACTTTGATCGGAATGTCATCAGACTAAAGTCCATCAATTTTTTTAACGGCAGGAATTTCCCACCATAGAACAAGTATTACAGGATGAAGACCTACCTACTTTCAAAAGGACCACATTCTATAGTTTACTCAAAGAACTTCATTCTGAGTATTGAAAATATGACAGAAATAGTAAAAATGCTATTTCTCTCATATCATCAAAAGAAGTTCAGCCAAGAGATTATTTTACTGAGAAGAAATTAATTAAAATCAATAAAGAAATACCGCGACCAGGGCAGGAAGATTTATTACTTGGATGAAACCTGGATAAATGCAAGACATACAAAACCTAAAGTATGACCTGACTCTGCAATTAAATCAGCAAGATAAGCCTTCTTAGATGGACTAACCATTGGACTAAAGAATCCGTCAGGTACGTGTATCTAATCAATTCGTCATTTGTGTTGTAAACATGGGATCAATTAGACTGGATCTACGAGCTCACGCTGAGAACTTAGCTATATCTGATAGATTTGGAAGCAACACCTGTTAAATATTCTGCTTGTATTATTATTAGTTTTCTTGAATACTGTATGAAATAATTATTTCCAGGAAAAGGGAAACGGTTTGTTTCCTGTCACATTGACAGTGAAGATGACTTTTTGCCCACTGCCCCATGGGTTCTTGAGTCAAAGAAAACGATCAACTAACATGAAGAAATGGATGGGAGTTGATTTGAGCCATGGTTTGAAAAAACGCTCCCAAAGCTAGACGACAATGCCGTCATTATACTTGATGATGGTACATACCACACTACAAAAAACAATTCCCAAAATGTTCATAAGAAAGGCAGAAATTCAACAATGACTCCTATCAAAAGACATTAGTTTCGATTAAAACATGGTCAAAGCAGAACTTATCCATCTAGAGAGGCAGCACAAATATAAATGTAATCTGACAGTTATCGACAAAATGGCTAAAAACCAAAGTAAGACCGCACTGCGAATTAAATCCCATTGAAATGATTTGGGCAAATATATATGGCTTCAAAAAATAAAACATATAAAACTTCTGTCGTGAAAAATTTGTTTTATGAAGCTGTCAACAGTCAGGACACCATCGAAACGAAGATGTGGGATCTGGACAATATGGTCGATATTCAAATTGAACCTGTAATAATTAATACTAATCATTCGGAGTACTTCCAGCGAATAAAGTATTATGAAAAGTATGTGCACTTCTTTCTATAAAAGAAATCATTTATTTTGTTAGATTATCCCAAGACCATTGAGCAAAATAGGGACTTGTACAATCTTTATTTGGACATGTTGTGTTTTGTTTAACCCTTAACTGCTACCTTAAATTTTCCTACCGGTAATTGTTTAGATTCTAAAGGAAGTTAGATGAAATTCTTGATTGGCTGATAGGTAAAACTTCTATAAAAAAAGCTTGATGAGCGAGAAGGCATGTCTACAGATAGTTGATCTTTCATGTTTAAAATATGAAGGTTTGATCTAAAATGTATTTTGTCCTTGAGGTATACTGGATATGTAGAATCTTTGACGAATTTATGTACAAAACCAGTGATACCATGTTGGAATACTACTGGAATTTTTTAACCAGTTCAAGCCCTTAAATTTTTCAGATATATGCCCATATGTTAATAAAGTGTCAGAGTATGGCATCTTTTGTATTATTTGTTTTGAGAAGGAATACCGCGCTCTGATAGCAACGCATCAGTTTATTAGCCTGATATGTTCGAATGGTTCCATTGCTTTTTCGTACAGCTGTTGTTCCGGGGAAGCACCCAGCATATGTTTCCAGGCATCGGAAGCTGTCATACTGCAAGCTGAAGGGCCAAAATCCGGGCAGTAATATAGGGCTCTCTATACACGTGCAGTGCATAAATCAATTTTAGGCCCGGAGATGTGTCTAAACGTCCGTCGCGCGTCGACTGCATATCCGCAAAATCGACTTATTGCTTTTAATACAAACACTAATTAACATGTGAATACCGCATCCTAGGCATGCCATGTTGATGTCGTCTCTGCAGTTTCCGTTAGATTGAGCTGATGCTGTCAGTGCTCAAGTGATGTGGGCCAGATGCGTATATTGGCAAGGGCGGATCTCGACTCAAGGGAAGGGAGTGGAAGGCCAGGGTGTCAACTTCCAGTCAAAGGGGCGGAGAGTCAGTATCGGCCTTTAAAATAGTATAACAAATTTAAAAATAAAGGTTTTATTGTTAACTCTTCGTTCACTTCGTACGTCACGCTCGAGGAACTATTGTAATTGCGAAAAAAATCGAAAATGACACATGTTTTTTGGAATCGTATATGACATGCATGTCACGAAAAACTATGACATTTTCATCGGTCTGACGGTCTGTTTGCTGTCTATCGATCTATCGGCTTGTCCGCTGATTCTTGGCCCCTCGGTAGCTTGGATTTTGATGAAATTTCCACAAAAGATTACGGCGATTCCAAGGGTGTTTTTTTTGGATTTCAGAAGTTCCTGATTATTTTTAGAGGAAAGTTGTAGGCGTTAAAGATTAGTGGTTGGAGGTTGTAAAGGCTGGGAGAGGGTATCTCTCAATTTTTGATATCGGTATAAATATGACCTCAACTGGATGAAACTTGATAAAATGTATAAATGCCAGCACCTAAGTCTGTATCGTAGGGTTGTTTACACAGTCATGTTTAGTAACCAAATTTATATGTAGAGGAAATATACAGGGTGACGGAAAAATAGATGCGGAGCCGGTGGGGGGAGATAGTATAAGCCAATATGAGTCGATTTTACTATACGAACTACTGTCTGAAAATTATCTGTTTTCGAATTATACTAATTTTCAAGATTTTATAAAATTAATGTCCTTTATACGTTAACGAAGTCATAAAACTTGAAAATTGGTTGTATCATTTGATTTTTTTTTGGTTTTACAACAAAAAATATGAAAATTGATCCTCAAATGTACATTATTGACGTTATCTCATGCAGTGAACTCCAAACTAGTTCGATTTTTGTGAAAAATCTTCGTTCATCTCAAAAGCTTCACTTTACTAGAAAAAGTCGCATACAAATTTTTCGTACACAATAATTAGAAAACATCTACGTTTTATTACCTTTCAAATGAGGTATAAAAATCACAAATCGATTAAGAATTGGCAAAAATATGACTATTATAAGAGGAGGAAGGAAAAAGCAATAAAACTACTATACTTACAAAATCATACCTCAATACAGGATAATTTGTTTGAAACTACATTTTTTTATTTTTATAATACATTCCCAATATGGCGCCCCCTATTTCTGATGCACACACGTGCTCTTCTTATGACAGCTGATTTTACTACCGTCGAATTCCTAAGAGAGGCTTGAACTTCTTGTGCTGCATGTATTATCCTGTTTCTGAGGTCTTCTACTGTGGGCACAGGATTTTGATCAGAGTATACTAAAGTTTTCATGTGATCCCATAGGTATGAGATCGGGACTGCGTGCTGGCCATGGGATTGGTCCGCCTCTACCGATCCATCGATTCGGAAACTGCTCATTTAACCAATTTCTAACACTTAGTCTGAAATGTGCTGGGCACCCATCATGCTGCAAGATCATTATGTGCCTTGTGTGTAGCGGCACTCTTCAAGTAATTCAAATAGAACATTTCTTGAGAAATTTTTGTAGGATTCTCCATTTAAGTTGTCGGGTAGCAAATGTGGTCCTACCCAAACAGTTATTTATAATGCCCATCCAGACATTCAGACAAAATCGCCTTTGAGATCCTTTTGGACTCTTCATATGAGGATTTCCCACTGCACGTTCACGCCAATAGTGAGCGTTATGGTAGTTTGTTATGCCGTTTTTATCAAATTTTGATTCGTCGATCCACATAACTTTTCTTGAATAATTGCTATCTTCAACATCAGCGTTTAAAATAAAACGACAAAATTGCATGCGCCTCATAAGATCTCCTTCCTCTATGACGTGCACAGGTGAGTAGTGGTAAGGGTGGAATATGTTTTCATGCAAAACATACCACACTTGCCATTGGGATAATCCAAGCCGTCGAGCCACAGCGCGAGTAGAGAGAGTAGGGTCTCTTTGGAAAATATTTAATGTTTCTTCTTCTTCTTCCACATCATGTCGAGGTCTACCTGTATCACCCGAAAAAAATGAAAAAACAAATAACAACAGTTTTTTGGAGGAAATTGTTACCTAATAAACATAGCGGTAAGACTATGAGCTAGATTTGGCAAAATATTATTTAGAAAAAACGATACACAACGTGTAGATGTTTCCATCTTCAGAGCCGTGTAGATGCTCGTGTTAAAAAATGTATAAACTCTTAATTAAGAAGTTCAATCAACTGTATCAAAACAACTATGTTACAGTATCATCAGTTTAGCCCACAGACCTCCAAGGCTCTAAATAGGCCTTACTGAATGACTGATTATGATAAGTTAATAATTATCAATAATGCAAACTTATCTTAATATCTTACGACGGTACCGAGCTCTCGAACCCGACGGAACGTTTGCCTAAATACGCGGGCGACAGGTAGGCGACGATTAGGAAACATTTCCACATACTCACGACGATCTTCTTCAGCACTGCCTCTGGCATCTGCATAGCAGAAAAGGATTCTTCAGCACTGCCTCTGGCATCTCCATAGTAGAAAAGGATATCGGCATATTCTTCGAAACTGAACGGCCGCCTCCTTTGTTCATCAGCCATTGTTCATCGATAGGTAGATCAACGAACAATCAAGTCACACAGCAGCCAACTCGTAAGGAATCACAGAAAACAGGGTACAGTCGAGGTCGTCAGGAAAAGAATCACACACGGAAGTCCAACAAGAGCCAAGTCGTTAGAAATATCAAAACAGCGAGCAAACAAACACATCCGAACGCAACAAATCGCAAGAGCAGATTGAAGCGAGGGAGGGAGGGGGGTGACTAAGTCTTACTTATCACACTATTCCGGTGGTAAAGTCTGGTGTTTGCGGCTCTACCTGCTTCTTTCACTCATATCTTTGTCAATTCTAAGCCGGTTTGTGACTTTGATACCTCAGTTGAAAGGTAATGAAACGTAGATATTTTAAAATTGTCTTGCATGAAAAATTTGTAGGTGATTGTTTCTAGTAGATTGAGTTTTTGAGATGAACGAAGATTTTTTTTAAATAAAAATTGAACTATTTTGAAGCTTACTGCATGAGACAACGTCAATAATGTACATTTGAGTATCAATTTTTGTATTTTTGAATGGTTTTATTGTATAACAAAAAAAATCAAATGAAAACCCAGTTTTCAAGTTTTATGATTTGGTTAACGTATAAAGGACGTTAATTATATAAAATATTGAACATTAGTATAATTTTCAGACACTAGTTCCTATAGTAAAATCGACTCAGATTAGATTGTACTATCTCCCCCCAACGGCTCCGCATCTATTTTCCCGTCACCCTGTATATGGTATTAATATTGGGCCAGCACAGAAGAGTATATTGTAGATACGGTGATTTTTATACAGAAATTATTATTATCAGTTGTATCAAAATTATAGCACATCAGGGTTGGGAACTGAGTTGGAAACAGGCTCTTGGAATTACTTAACTAAGGATAGATACTATGAATTGAAAATCATTACTATAAAAGTAAATTCGATTCAGTCAACATTAAATATAAACAAAGTAATACTTTATTTCCCTACAAAGACCCACGTACTCTACATTGGCCTTCAATAGCATTCTATTGATATCGAACTAGAATAGAAGTAGTCAAAGGAACTCACTTTTCACAAGTTAGAGTATTGCTTTATATCCCACTTTGGTGCTTCGTCTACAGGAATGTAATAATAGCAAGAATTTATCGGTTTATTCTATCCAACAAATTGGTATCCCTAGTATTGGTACGATTTGTCCTACCAAGGTAAAATCAGTTCAAAGAAATGCAAAGCAAATGCATTACGAGTGAATAGTTTTCACTTGAACTTCAATCAGATAGGTAATAGTGCATCTGTCATTCCTGCTGGCTTATCTTATATCTATAGGTAAAAGCAATTATAGTTTGTTTAAAATGAAATGTGACAATGTAAACTGGGATTCTATAATCAATTCTTCCCAGCCATAAATGTTATTTCATGTAAACTTGTACAAAATATTTAATTATTGTTTACCTTTGAAAAAAATAAAGCAAAAACCCTTGATTACTAACGTCAGCAATTAACTTTAGGTGATTACGTACAATTAGAAAATTTACATCTATTGAGTCTCTTCTTATGAATTTCAACATCTACAGAAGTATTTACCGAATATTAATTAAATATGCCAAGAATGGGCCTTATATACAAATAATTGAATTAGCTGCAAACCTAAAGAAAAATGGGTAATAATTAATGAATTATGTGGAAAGTACCAAACACTAAGTTATCTGCATGATGTTTAGCTATCAGAACACTCTATTCTCACACTCACAAATTGAGGTGGTTATTAACGAATTAAAAATAGTAAGTCCTCGGGTTTAGATGTCATTTCCAAAAGATTTATTGAACACTTGCCCCTTAGAGCTTAATATGCTTTGTCAGACGCTATAAACATATCCCCAACCAGCATTTTTCGTTCTTGCTTGAATATTGCAGTGATTATTCCTTTCATAGATCATTTCTGCTCTGTCTATAATCTCCAAAATTATTGGGACACAGGTTAAAACTAGACTATTGAACCTTTTAGGCAAACAATATTACTAAATGAATTTGGAGTTCAGAGTTCAAAAGGCACTAACGATGCCATTTTTGCACTGACAAAAAACCTTCAGTAGAAACTGAATAAGGAATAGATGGAATTTTTTTCATCGTACAAAACCACATTGATTTGGACTTGGAGTTTTGAATTCATTAAGGAAATTTAACATCTGTCTAGAGAGTAATTTTTCGAATACCTTAGCCAACGTCGATATGAGCGATACAGGTCAATGATTGATAACGTCCATATTATCACCTGTTTTGTAGACTGGAACGATAACATCTAATTTAAAAGCTGAAGGTAATATTCTAGAGTAGGCATTCATTCAAAACATAAGCAAATAGTTCTGATATTTGCTTGGCAATCATCTTCAGATGTTCAGCAAGATCATTTTTTTACATTTCGCCTACTGGACAGGAGAGGCAGTTTGTTCCATTGACTTACTTCCTAATTAGTATATCCCAGATGTATTTGAATAATTTTTAAATAAACACTTTTCTCAATTTTCTCTGTATCCTCCGTATAGTTTGTCAAAATTCCTATTCACTAAAAGTATCAAGCAATGTGACCAACACGGTCTAGATTTGCATCTTATTTATTATTGTCAACGTTACAAACGAATACAAAGATGTTACTTGCTGTTGGTGTACGACAAAACTTAATATATAATCGTGACATAAGCTGTAAATGTTCTGGTGCAAGTGTCTAATAACCTCTGTTATGTTTGCATTGGATTTCCCAACACCTGAATAAATGCGACGCATGCAAAGTTTGCAGACTAGGTGAATCTGCGTACGTGCTCAATCATCCTTTGCTGATGCGAAGAACATAAAAATGTATATTCTCCGCCAGCTTGGCCGAAACTTTGAAACAGCCGGAGGGGTTTTTAGGAACACACGGTCGGATCTTATTTCAAACTTTGATTGTATTAGAATATCCTTCCGAAAAGCTCTTTTTGCTTCCAGATGTACTAGTCGCATCTTGAAAACTTCAAATAATCTCATCCTACTTCCTATAATAAAATAAAACTTCCTGATAATCACCACTGTTAAAAAATTGAGCTAGCAAGAACTAAATTCAAATCTTTCGGTGGAGCAGGGAAATAATCTCTATGGGCCGGTTTGACTGACTTGATCCAATCAATACGTCTATTGTGCAAGTTTTTAAGTAAGTTTAACTTAATATTTTATGAACTGTTTCCAAGTTTGTTACGGTAGCTATCCTTTACAGTTGTAATTTAATTTTAAAACTTCATTCTTTATCGCCATGGCGTATACGGAAACGAGAAAGATATTGCTATACCTGTATTTCAAATACACGTCAGCCTTATTGTGTTTTAGCACCTTAGTACAAAGAGAACAGAAAGTGGAAAAGCTTTACCGGCTAATTCTTTATTTACTGGTAAATACACAGTGGGTGTTTGCAGAAGTCAAAAAAAGACAATGACATTTATCAGCAATAAAATAAAAAAGCAACAATTCTCATGAAAAAATATATACAAGATCAATAAACACCTTTGCAATCCCAAAAATTTGAAAAAGCACAAAAACTACTGGAATTCTGTAAAGTCACTATTGACAAACTCATCAAAGTTGTAGTATGCTGATTACCAGGAAGAAATGGACGAAAGTTCATTTGTACGATGGTTTGATGATAATGCCGTAATTGTACTTGATAATGCTGCATACCACACTATAAAACTAGACAAAACTACCACAATGTCCACAAGAAAGGCAGAAATTCAACAATAGCTTCGATCAGAAGACATAAATTTCAATGAAAATATGGTCAAAGCAGAAGTTATCTATGTCAGGCAGCACAAATATGAATATAATCTTAATGTTATTGACGAAATGGTTAAATACCAAAATAAGACCGTTTTAAGGCTACCTCCTTATCACTGCGAATTAAATCCCTTTGAAATGATTTGGGTGAATATAAAAAAACTATGTAGCTTTAAACAACGGAACATTGAAGTTTTCTGGCGTGAAAAATTGGTCTCATGAAGCTGTCAACAGAGTGACGGCACACCATTCTAAAGATTGCATCCGACACGTTCAAGAGACAATCGAAGCAAAGATGTTGGGATCTGGACAATATGATCGATATTGAAACTGGACCTGTAATAATTAATATCAACCATTCGGACCTTGATTCAAGTTCATACAGCGAATAAAGGATTAAGATTATTCCAAGACCATCAAGGAACGTACGGACCTGCACAATTTCGCTTTTGGGCATGTTGTGTTTTGTCTGAGCGTAAATGGACTAGGAATGGGCTACGAGTATAACTCAACGTCTCCGTATCACAAATACTTTTTGCATATGTGTTGAATGACCACAGCTGAGGAGTGCGTAGGACATCTTAGAGTGGAACAGCTTGTAATATGATGTCAGTAAGACCTTACTGGAAACACAGTTTGTTAAATTTCTCCACATGTAGATGATAGATCCCTGATCATGTTTAATACACGAATCTCCCAGGTCATATGTGCGTCAATATACAAACGATTTTTAAGGACGGAACATATCGGATTAGTTATCGACACCTCCGCTAATGTTGAGGTAATAGACATTAGCGACAATGACCTATGCAGTTGACAGCATTAATTCAACAGCGTTGTCAAAGGGCTCACCAAATTCAGACTAGGTATAAAGGGTAAGTATACGATATGTTTGTTGCCAAAATTATGTACGTATAGTCTGCAGTCAGTTTGACAGTTATTGGTATTTCACATTAAATTCATACTTTTGTGTGGAAACATATACAAGTGCGCGGGTTCCATACAATCCTAGCATTCCAGACTGTAGAAAAATGATGGAGGTTTTTGTGTATTGCTGTAGTTCCAGAATGGGCGGCACCTTGCGGTCACAGTGGGAACTCGGTAGACAATGCGAACTGGGATACGGTTCCAATAAAAATCTTGCAGTTTTCACTTTCTCAGTGGTCGATTCTGGTAGTAGATTTAACTTCGCTGGCTTTCAAGCATTTTAGGCTATTTGGACACTAAATCGCTTCACAGACACTAAGAAATTCACATTTAGGACCTTCCAAAATTTGTTTGGAAAAAATTGTTTAAGCAAACAGCGTTCTGATCGACACTGAAGAGCATACTACAAACATGAATAATAATAATATTTATTTGTCTCAAAAATATACACTATACAGAAAAAAAACTATATCGAGATAACTAAATGAAAAATCCGCAGAAAGGTGAACCTGGTGCGTGGGTAAAAATATAAAAAATCCTCTTATACAATAATAATATAATAATAATAGTAATAATAATAATTTATTGATGTTAATACACAGGAAGAGTTTACACAAGTCAATATATACTAATAGAACGCTTAGAAAAAAGTACATCAGACATGAATAAAACGAGTTAAAAACAATGCGATGCTGCTGCGTAACGGATAATTACTAAAAGCAAATTGGAAAAACAACAATACAAAAATGTCGTCATGAGATAAAAGAAGAGCGCTTAGAAAAATATATGTATAATACAATTAACTATACACATACAGACAAAGAAAACAATAACTACACACAAGTTGGAGAGAGAAATAAATAAATAAACATTTAAGGTATATCAGTAAAGTCATTTGCCAAATATTCCTCCGTGCTAAAGAATGCGTTTTTTATTAAATAATACTTGAGTTTTCTATGAAAAACATCAATATCCAATGTTTTCATATTGTTGGGCAGCAGATTAAAAAATTTAATGCCTTAAAAGTTTGTTCCAACTCTTGATTTTTCTAGACGGTAGTTATTATGACAAATGTTGTTTCTATTTCGTGTTTCATAATTGTGGTTATCACTATGAGTGGGCAAGGTAAAGGAACCTCATGAGTTTCAATATGAAACTACAAATGTATCTTTCAAGATATTTATTTTCATATATAAGTAATCGAAAGTGTATTACATGCCATTTTATGTATCGAAAATAACTTCGGTCAAATGATGTCCTTAACTGCGGACACACTCTTCCAAACGGTTTCGCACATTCCCCATTACGCGCTTTACCATACTCATCGGAATCGCGCTAATTTCATTGCGAATGTTTTCCTTCAATTCTTCATTTTTTTTTTTTTTTGGTGAGGGGGAATGCGTTTACGCACCATACCATAGCCCGAGCTGCGGCGTGTGTGGGACTCCAGGTTGTCTTGAGGAGACCACCCAATATCCACTAAACCCTAAACCTCCGCGTGGCCCGACTCATCAGCGTCTCGGTAGGCCATGTGTTGTGCGTGACCTGCGGTCTGCTACAACGTCTCCCCATGTGTTTCAGTCTCTGGGAACGCCGGTTTGGTTCCCTTTACCTCGCATATTCTATCGATGTCGTTAAGCGATCATCGATAGAGGGTCTGCTAGGTTCTCTTGAAACTCTTGTTTTCGAAAAATCAAGAGTTTCAAGTCCTCTTACCTATATATTGTTCCTGGTCCTGGTCCTGAAGGGTCCTGGTCCTGGTGGGTCCTGGTCCTGGTTGGTCCTGGTCCCGGTGGTTCCTGGTCCTCTGCATCCACGTCGTGGGGGGGGGGGGGGGAGCAACCGCGGGTTCTCCTAGTCTCCTAGTCAAGGTTCCAGTTAGCGATGAGTCCATCGTGCCAAACTCGATCGAAGGCTCGTTCCACGTCCAGCAGGACGAGACCGGTTGCCTCCTGGAGATTGAAGCCGCTGGTGATGTTTTCTGTCAGTCGTAGCGCTTGGAGTTCCGTGTTGTGGGAGGATCTGAAGCCGAATTGCTCTGGGGGGAGAAGTTGTAGTTCTTCTGCCTGCTTCTCTAGTCGAACGGCGATAGCCTTTTCGACTACTTTGCCCATCGAGGAAACCAGGCTGATAAGCCGGTAGTTCTGGGGCAACTTCCGGTCATTGCCTGGCTTGGTGAGCATTATAACCTGGGCTTCCCGCCACCGCCGCGGGAAGTGGTTAAGTCTCAGAGTGGCATTGGCGATGTTGGTGAGCGCAGCAATGCCTTTGGTGGGAAGGTTCTTCAGCATCCTGTTGTTGATGCCGTCCCTTCCCGGCGCCTTTCTGACCTTCAACCTGCGGATGATCAGACGGATTTCCTCTGGACTGGAGGGGTGATCCGTCTCCTGGCCAGGTGGTCGACTCCTCATGATTTCGGCTGCGACTTCCACGGCCTCCTCGTGGTTGTCGTCCTCGTCTTCATGGTAATTGAGTCTGCATTCGGATTCTAGCGAATCGGCGAATGCTTCGGCTTTTTCTTCACTGGAGTAGGCCAAGCCGCGTTGGCCGTGAAGAGTGGGGATCGTGGCGCTGAAATTTTCGCTGCATAGTCCAGGCTGTACCATCCTGGGTCTCTAGTTCTGCACAGGCTGCATTCTATCTGCTGTTTTGGAGTTCCGCGAGTGCGTTCTTCAGAGCTAGCGATGCTTTGTTTCGCGCAACTCTCGACTCCTCTGTCAACAGCTGGAGATGTTCTCGCTTGAGTCTTCTATTCTCCCTGATCAGGTGCCTAATATGGTGCGGTGCTGGACCATTTAGGTGTCTAGGAACTGCCGTAGTCTCGGAGCGGGTGCTGTCCTCGTGCGCTCGCAGGACAGCATTCTCCAGCTCCTCTACTGCGTTGTCCAGTTCCTCCGCTGATCGGATGGTTGGAATTTGAGTGATGTTCCTTTGGACGTTGGATTTGTACAGGTTCCAGTTCGTCCGTTTGGTGCTCAAGCTATCTCGAGTTCTAGACCCTGTGCCAAGTGTTAGCAGAATCGGATTGTGGTCCGACGATCCTTCCACCAGGGTCTGTATCTCAAACTCCTCTCTGATGTTGCGGAGGATGGCTATGTCCAGTACCGCAGGTCGCCCAAGGCCGAATGGAATGTAGGTTGGTTGCTCCGGACCGACGATGACCCCCGCCAGGGCATCGACGTGTTCCTGGAGCTGCCTTGCATTCCTGTCTTCGACGTTGTTGTTCCATGCCGGAGACTTGCAGTTTAGATCTCCGATGACTATGCGTGCTCCTGGGCCTCTCAGGAGGTCAGCGATGTCATCTTCGTCTAGGGCCTCCCCTGGTGGCACATATAGGGAGGTGATTCTGTAGGGACGGTGGTTGTGATGGACCTGGACCGTGATTCCGTCCCCATTGATGTCTGCGGCATCGTCGAGGACATGACTCGTCAAGGTACGTTTGACGAGTAATGCGACTCCTCCACCTCTGCCTCTTCTGTCGTAGCGGTACGTCTGAAGTGCAGGACTCCAATATACGTGGGAAGTGGGCAGTAGTAACACACGGTTTCGGGGACTCACTTTACTCAAACTTTTACAAACAAAAAAAAATAATCTAACAGATCAAACTCAAACACATGTGATACCTTCGACGGTTGCCGGCCGACTGCCGCGTCACTTTCGGTTCAAGGTGAACCACTTTCATCGGCCTTAAGGCTACGGTCAGTCCAGACATTATTAAGGTTACGAAGATCACTCGCGCACTACATCACCCCCCTATTATATCTGAGGGATTACATTCCAGAAGATATAATACCAAACACTAACCTAATTAAACTAAACCTAATTTACAATTGGTCAGGGGTAGGGCAGCGCTTGAACAATTTTAAGTTTCTAATGTTCTGAGGGCCTACATTGACACCTTCTATATTCTTTAACATATAAGAATTGGGTCCAACTATGCGCGACACCACATATGGCCCATCAAACCTCACAAATAACTTTCGGATTTCCGCATTGGCAGCGGAGGAAATTGGGTGAGTCTTCACTAAAACGGAATCCCCGACAGTAAAAGTGATAGCTTTATTCTTGTTTTCAAACATCTCTTTGCGTTTTCTAGCCTTGGACCGTAAATTGTTGGAAGCTAATTGGAGTGATGAGGTCCAATCCGGAGTGGGGGGATTACCAGGAGGATAATCAATCAGTTTAAAAATATCATTAGGCTCTGATTTTCCAAACATCAACATCGCAGGAACTTGTCCGGTACTTTCGTGGACAATATTATTTAGGCAGTGTTCAATACGTGGTAGAACACAAGCCCATTTGGTATGTTTGGTAGAACAGAAACTAAGCAGACGGCCAATCTCTCTATTCATGCGCTCTGTGGGATTACCCGATGGGAAATAAACGGAGGTGTAAATGGATTTTACACCCTTTTTCGCCAAACATTTTATATAGACCGCTGAATGGAATTGAGTTCCATTGTCTGATAACACCGCTCCTGGAGTTAGGATCTCAGAAAAATATCGCTCCAGCTTGTTGACAATACTTCGCGCCGTAGCTCTACGAAGAGCATAAAGTTTCGTAAACTTGGTAAAATTATCTACCACCACAAATAGCTGTGTAGCGCCCCCTCGCGACGGTGGCAGAGGACCCATTAAATCCACCGTGAGCAACTGTCCCGGTTTTTCAGGTAAAATGGCATTATAAGTGCCATGTAGCCCCTTTGAAATTTTAGTTTTCTGACAGAGCTCACAACTAGTAACGACTTGTCGGATATTTTTGTCCATTTTAGGCCAAAAGAAAAGTTCCCTCATATGGTGTAAGATTTTCTTGTATCCAAAATGCCCTAAATCAGCATGTTGTTGCTGTATTAGTGAAATAACGTATTCCTTCGGAATACATAATTTATATCCGGGGAACCCGCGAGACCCTCGTTTGAAAAGTACCCCCTTATAAACAACATACCACTTTCCTACATCAGTAATGTTTCCCTTATTAGCGTCTTTCTCCAGTTGTTTCACAATTCTCGAAATCCAGTCAGATTTTACTTGATCTACAGCTATACCCTTCATATTTTCCCTTTCATCAAACGATTCCGCCTTAGTAACCACTTCTTTTATCTCGAAATCTGTATAACGATGTCTATTCCTATCCTTCATTTGTCCTTCTTGTAGAAAATTAATCGATAACTGAGCCTCATCCCTTCTTTCCAACTGAATTCTCACCTTTAAACTTTTTTCATCAACAGCTAAAACTAAATCATCATAATCAAGTTTGACATGTTCCTTTAAAAACCAATCGCTTCCTAAAATAACCGAACGGTTCAAATGTGGCACCACTATGCAAGGGATTTCAAACACACACCCCCCAATTTCAATTTTCACTAAAACCTGTTGCTTAATTCGCTGTTGCTTTTTACCGACTGCCCCCGTAACTGAGAAATTTACCACCGGCAATACCAATATCCCATTTTCATCAGAATTTATTTTCTTGTAAAATTCATCAGATATCGCACAACATTGACTCCCTGAGTCTAGTAATATGTTTACTTCTTCACCATAAACATTACCTTTCACAGTTGAGGAAATCATCTGGTGTCCTTCATCACCATCTCCACCATCCTCAATTTCACTCAATAAATCCTCTCCCACATCTATAAATCTGATAGCCCTATCCTGATCATTTCTGTTATTTTCTCCCTGAGCATCTTGCCTAAAATTTCGATTACCATTATGATTTGGTGGATTGTACCCCCCTCTCCCTTCATTTCTTCTATCACGACTAGTAGCATCAACCTCATCTAAATTTCTTAGAAATCCTTCAAGTTCCTCTATGGTTTTCATATTTTGAATTAAAACCGCCCTATGAATCTCTGGCTCTTGTGTAAAATGCTGTGACAAAAACCTCACTAACTCACTCTCAGAAATCTTGTCTGTCAAATAACTGGCTAGTTTTGCCATCCGGAGAACATAATCTGCCCTGCTACCTGATTGAAATTTACCATACTTTATTTCATAGTACAATGCACGTTGTTCTTTAACCCCCCAGTACCTATCCATGAAAGCATCAATGAAACTCTGAAATGAGTCAAAAGAATCCTCCTTGATTTCCGCCCACTCAGCAGCCGAGCCCCTCAAACACCCTGTTACTAGTTTTAACCTTGCGGTTTCAGGCACCCCAGCCTCATCCAAGATATGCATAATTTTTCTTAAAAAGTTCATTGGATGCACTGGTCCATTAGGCACAAATGTCAAAGTGTGACCCCCCAGGTCCCTCCACAGACCAACATATTGCCTACTACCCCCAGATAAAGACGTCTGTAACCTTTTGAAATCATCTGCTAAGTTATTCACCATATTTTTTAACTCACTACACTGTGGTGACTCACTTTCATCCAAACTACCTAACAAACTGTTCTCCTCATTTACATTGGCTTTTGGTTTCTTCGGTGCCATTTTATCATTCATTTGAAAAGCGATTTCAATCTAAATACCTAACTCTACCCAATACACAAATTTAATACAGTACCTTGCACTATTGTTTTTTTTTTCTCTATGATACCTGGACCATAACTTTTTCTTCTTCTTTCCGCTCCAACTCTGCTTCTCCCAAACTTCCAGCTCACCTCCTAGGCACCTGGATCTCTCTGCTAACAGTGCCCAACTCTCCGCTTATTTCAAAACTCCTATGTCCAAGTTTAGTTCAAAGCGGCTGTTATACCTCAGCTGATCAAACATCGGCCATTTGTTTTCCACTGCTTTTCCTAGTCGTCAGATGGCAGCAGCGATCAGACACTTTCGATTTCGTTCTCAATGGCCGACCACGCTTTGCAAAACTCAAAATGATTTATCCTTCACTGGCGAATTCCCCAAAACACTACAACCCTCACGTTGTGCGCCAAAATGAAGTGCAGGACTCCAATATACGTGGGAAGTGGGCAGTAGTAACACACGGTTTCGGGGACTCACTTTACTCAAACTTTTACAAACAAAAAAAAAATCTAACAGATCAAACTCAAACACATGTGATACCTTCGACGGTTGCCGGCCGACTGCCGTGTCACTTTCGGTTCAAGGTGAACCACTTTCATCGGCCTTAAGGCTACGGTCAGTCCAGACATTATTAAGGTTACGAAGATCACTCGCGCACTACACGTCTCGTACCGCGGGAACGTCAGACCATGGGCAGCATCCAATTTCGTTTCTTGGATGGCCATCACCTCTGGTTGGTACTGGTCTAGTATCTCCTGGATTTCTGGTTTCCGTGCCCTGAATCCGTTGATGTTCCAGGAGATAATGCGTAGAGATTCTACGTTTTGCCCTGTAGTCATTTCGGGTCTAATGCTTGTCTTGCATGTTGGCCTCGAGTGCATCCAGGAGGGTTATGATGGCTTGCATCATTGCTAGCAGTCTGTCATCGCCGTGTTGTTTCTGCGCAGTAGTTCCAGTAGCAGTGGCGGCTGCTGGGGCAGAAGTGAACATAGGTTTCTTCGCTTTTTGAGCGTAAGAGGTCCTATTTGTGGTGGGGACTGCTTTGGGTGCAGAAGCAGCTTTCCTCGGGGCCTTACTACATCCCTTGTAGTTGGCGGGGTGGCCTTCTCCACAAAGGCAACACTTGGCGTTTCGTTGCCCTGTTGGCGGCGCTGGCAGACTGCAGCTGGTGCTGCTGTGGTCCTCTCCACACTTAACGCACCGTTCAGCGAGACGGCAGTTCCGCTGTGTGCCCGTACCGCTGGCAGCGGTAACATTGGCTGGGCTCGGTGGACTTTTTTCTTCCTCTCGAAGCTGACCGTGAGCAGGGCCAGCCTCTCGATCTCTGGAAGCTTTTCCGGCATCTTCGTCTTGACGAGGAAGAGCGGAAGTGGCTTCTTGGTGGTCCTTGAGGTCATCTGCTGAACCTCGGCGTCTGCGATGCCTTGGCTCACTAGATCCTCTTTGATGTTATCGACTGACATCTCCCTGGGTAGCCCACAAATGACCCTCTGGTCCATCCTGTCCTCCTTCAGTTGATAGGTGAAGAAGGGCCGCTTGATGGAGTCCAGCAGTGCGACTAGCTGACGGTAGTCAGCTGGTGTATTTGTGAACACCTTCACACTGTTACCCGCCGTCCTCGTCTTGGAGAATTGGATCCCCTTGTTGTTCATCATCCTGCTTAAGGATGACCAGTCAGCGGTGCCCTCGATATTGATTGGCGGAACTCCTGTTCCTGCCATGGGGGCCTCGGCGGTCCTGGTTGCTCTAGGACCTCTCTTCTTGGTGGCAGCTGGCATCTTTGGCTGCCTGGATGGTTCTTCTTCGGAGGAGGAGGAGAAAACTCTCACTCGTTTTCTCCTCCTGGTGACGACACTGAAGTCTGCGTCATCGGTCCTCTTCTCGGCTTCCTCTTCGATTTCTTGGGCATCCATGTCCCTGTTTTCCGTAGGCTGCTGGTCCTCGTCTCCCTGGTCCTCACCTTCTTCTTCTTCTACCGTCTTCTTCGCCTTCCTCTTCGCTTTGAGGAGCTTCCCCCTCACTTCCTCTATCTCTTGCCTCGCCTGCTTGAATGCTTCTTGCAGATTTTTCATCCGCTCAGCAAGCATTGCGAAGTTATCCTCCTTCTGCTTCAGCTGGCTCGTCAGTTTTTCTATTCTCGCCATCGTGGATGGCGATCGTATCGTGATGAAAATCACAATAGGCACTGTAAGTCCGAGTGGGTCGCAGTCGCACAAGTGTATACTCACGACGGCTGCTAGCTCGGAACTGAATTCTTCAATGGTCCTTGGGCTCGTTAAATATACCTTGCTTTTGAGATAACCCCATAACCAATAGTCACAAGCCGTGAGATCGGGAGACCTTGCCGGCCAAGGAACATCTCCATTCCGCGAAATGACTCTTCCTGGAAACATTTCTCGCAGTCGAACCATTGTTGCTCGTGCTGTATGCGCTGTGGCGCCATCTTGCTGAAACCATACAGTATTTAAATCTATGTTCCGTCGACGAAGCTTTGGTTCCAAAAATGTTTTTAACATTTCCAGATAACGTTGCGAATTGACCGTGACAGAATTTCCAGCATCGTCCTCAAAAAAATAGGGTCCAAATATGCCGAATCGCGACACTCCGCACCAAACAGTAACCTTGCGACTATGAAGGGGTCGCTGGTGAAGTTCTCTCGGGTTTTCTGCACACCAGTAGCGAAAATTCTGCTTATTTACGTAGCCTGATAACTCGAAATGCGCCTCATCAGACATAATTAAGCCACCTAAAGCGTTTTCATCCAAAAGTTCCAGAAGCTGGTTGCTTGCAGTCAAACGGTTCACAAAGTCTTCAGCTGTCAGTTCTTGAACCATCGCTAATTTGTAAGGGTGATAATGTAAATCCTTATGCAAAATACGCCGCACTGTTGTTTCTGAAAGCCTTAGACTAATTGCTTGTAGCCTAGCTGAACGACGTGGACTTTGCTGCACCGCTGTTCGCACCCTCTCAATATTGGCTGGAGTCCGAACTGTTCGACGCATTCCTGGTGGCTTAGCTTTCATTGCTGATGCAGATCGATGAAAATTTTTGACCCACAACTTAATTGTGTTACGGCATGGAACAGAACCATGACGTCCGACATTGAAATGTGTACGAAATAGACGCTGTGTAATGATCACCGAGTCGTGATTTTTAAAATACGTCTCGACAACAAATGCTCGATGTTCACTTGTCCACAGCTCCATGAAATGGCATCTACTACCGATGTCTTGCCCACTGTAACCGATGTTCTATGTCAAAAAACAGCTTCGTACTATCCATTCTGAAAACGTCAGGTTCCTTTGGCGGACCCTGTACTAATGTTACTTTTGATATATAGGAGTCAACAAAATATACGCGCATGGAAGGGTTAGTACCGCCAATTTAATGAATTCAGCCTTGTAGGGGTCTCTGTATTTCAAACCAGAGATGTATCGTATTCAACGCCTTTGCATGCCAAATACTTTTTGCATATGTGGCGAGTATCCCCAGACCAAAATTGCATATGTCATTTTAGAGTGGAAATATGCATGATACGCAGCTAATAAGACTTTATCAGATACTCTATCCTTTAGACTACATATGAGATATATAACTCTGGACAAACGATCCACCACACAGCGAGTATGCACCTCCCATGTCAGAGTACAGTCAATATGTACCTAGCAATTTCACTGATTGAGCAGATACCAACTCATGACAGCGTAAGCTTAGTATTATAGAACGAGTTTTATCAGTGTTGAGCAATACAATAACACACACACACACACACAATACAAAGGACAACACAGCACGATAGGGGTCTCTTTATTCTAATGTAACTTATTCTGTATCAATTCGGGTAAAATAGCATATATGGAAATATTGTCTAGAACGTTTTTTTTCCTTAACTATCTCTAGTGTCTCAGTTCCGGTGAAAGTTACATATTTGTGGAAATGTTTTTTTCCTTACTTTGGTATTTCAATTATTTTTTAGATCAATAATTTGGTGTGTATGGGGTCTTGGTAAAGTCATTCCAATGGTTTACTGTCTTTTTAAATGATCCAAGTGAGCTTACTTGTTGTAATTCTTCAGGGAGCATATTATAACACCTAGGTCCCAGAAAGCTATAGGACCTCTGTAAGATATTTTTTTCTGGCTTTGGGACTTCTACATGACAAGATATTTGATTCTTGGAATAATAAATTTGTTGGATATAGGTGTGGCTCCATAATTTGTTTTATTATATTTTTATTATAATATATTCAACAATTTACTGAGGGCGTCCCATCTGAGATGAGCGTCCATATACGAGATATATCATTCTCTACACCGATACAATAGCATACTTGGTGTTACCCATTGTTACATTTAAAGCTTTTTAAGTAGGCAAGTCGTTGGTGTAAGGACAGAAGGGGATAACATTAGTTTTGCTGAAATAGTCGGCTATCAAACCATTGCTTGATTTTCACACAACATCTCGTCCTACAAGGGTTTTGTTTCATCCCATCTAGTGGTGTGGTGACGAGCCGTAGTATTGTCAGTAAAACTACCTTGAGGAACACCGAACTCTGCTTCCCTACATTCGTTCACCTCTTCATCAATTTTTACATATTGGGATCTGTTGAACAAGTAGCTCTTCTTTAGTGAGTGAGTAGTTCGCATAAGACCTATACTTTCCAGCACTATCAGAAGCGAGAAAACTTATCCAAAGTGCGAGGCTTGCGCTTCGTGTAAGTATATCTCTGCACGTAGCGTCATGAGTAGTAACATCTTGAAAATAAAAGTTTGAGATACAATAAACATTTTTTTTTCTCAGGTAGTACCACTTTGTGAGTTTTATTATTAATTTGTGTCGATTTTCATGCAGCTCTGGTATGTGCAAACTGTGCTCGGAGAATAAACTAATTTGCTCAGAAAAACAGCTTCCGCCAAATAGGTTTACGCCCCTAAAAACATCCCACAATGGGTTATTTAACTTTCAAACTATATTAATTAAAAGTTGCGTGAAAACGGGAGGTAAGGTCAAGCACTTTGGCGCCAAATTTCGTGCCTGCCCTGATTTGCATTCCTTTGCTACACTTATAGCGGGAACGGAGAGAACACTATGGGGTAAAATAGAATCTCCTTAATGTAGAAAGTATCGGTACTGAGTTTTGTATTGTAATTATATTTGTATAATAAAACTAAAAAAATCAGTCTCAATACTGAATTTACATACCAAGTATGTTCGACCATTCCGCTAGGTATACTCCTCGGTTGTACCGAATATCTCAACTATACAGGGTGTTCCTTAATGATATCCGAATATTCAAGGGTGTGAATCTACATGAAAAATTGTGTTGAACTTTTAGGAAAAAAATGGAAATTAATTAATATTTTCAGAACCGCTTCAGATATTTCACTGATATTTAGAAAGTTAATAAAGTTGCAATGCAAAAATAATTTTTAGCTTTAATAGAGGCGTGCGTACGGGTGTTTTCTTCGATATGTTTTAAGCAAAAAATGGTACGCCAATGGTTTTTTGCCAAATAGAAATAATTTTTGAATTCCCTGTTCAATTTAAAACAAATGATCTCATCTGAATTGTTTTCCTTCGATGCGCCATTTTTGAGTAAAAAAATAAAAATCGTTCTATTGTCCGAGAACATTATTGTAATATTAATTGAAGAATGCAATTTAGCAATAAATATCTCTTTGCTCTGGAATATGGCACTGGCTTTTAACATCTGACAAGTCTCTGTTATTCAAATCTGTTCGCTGTGACATCTTTTTCATTATTTAGTTTTTACAATCTTGTTAATAATAGTGAATTATTCAATTTGCAGAAATGGCGGAAATGCATTACGTATATGGCCTTGCCGACAGTAATGGTGAGCAAGCCAGACGGATTTATCACCAGAGATATCCCGATCGTGCTTTGCTAGATAGTCGTACCTTTTCTAATATTCATCGTCGTCTTGTTGAAACTGATTCTGTCCGAAAAGGAACATCTGAAGGTATACCTCTAAGTGTGAGAACACCTGAAATTGAGGAAGCAGTGCTGCACGAAGTCGAAGAACATCCTAAAACGAGTACGAGGAAGATCGCTAGACACTTAAATATTTGCCATCAAATTGTTTGGAGAATTTTAGTGGATTTTTTGTTATATCCTTACCATATTTAAAGAGTACAGGTATTACTTCCTATTTTCCCATTGATTTTCCGAGGCGTGTGACCTTTTGTCAGTAGTATCTTCAAAAAATTACACAAAATCCGCAATTTTAATCAACGATTCTGTTGACGGACGAAGCTAATTTTTTTCGTAATGCCATTCAGAATTTCCACAATAATCATTTGTGGGCAGAAGAAAATCCCTATGCCATAACCGAAACCCATTTCCAACACCAATTTTCGGTTAACGTATGGAGAGGAATTATTGGCAACCACTTTATTCGTCCATTCTTCTTGCCGGGACGACTTGACGGACAGACTTACCTCAATTTTCTTCAACAACATTTGCCTTTGCTTCTTGACGATGTAAGAAACAATATGTGGTACATGATGGTGCACCATCACTTAAGACACTAGTATACACAAGTCCCATTAACACTGTAGAGGAGTTAAGAGAAAGAATAGTTGCAGCTTGTGATAGAATAAAAAACACTCCAGGGATATTTAAACGAGTGCGCAATTCCATGAGAAGGAGGGCGGAAGCATGCATACTAAGTGAAGGGGGCCATTCTCAACAATTTTGTGATCATTTCGTTGGTTTTAATGTTTTGTTTATGTTGTCAGTTGTTTTAAATTGAACGGGAAATCCAAAAATAATTTCGGTTTGGCAAAAAACCATTGGCGTACCTTTTTTTTCTTATAAAATGTCGAAGTCAATATCCGTACGCACGCCACTGTTAAAGCTAAAAATTATTTTTGCATTGAAAAATATGCAATTATATTAACCTTCACTACATACTGAATATCAGTGAAATATCTGCAGCGGTTCTGAATATATTAATTAATTTCCATTTTTTTCCTAAAACTTCAACACCCCGAGTTTTTGTAAGGAAACGTGTTTGGACCATAGTTTATAAAGCAAACTATCATTAATTTTTCATGTAAATTCACACCCTTAAATATTCGCATATCATCAAGGAACACCCTGTATAGTTCGAATACCTTCCAGTTCAACTAACATTCGGAATATTGGCGAAGCGTCAATGCTAAAACACTCAAAGACTGATCTAAATGTTATGCTATCTGGATGCAAATCGTGTCAACGGAAAATGAAATAATTCAAACCCTCAAAATCTACGTGTGTGTCCATTTTTTAATTCTGCTGCCATGCCAACACTGAAGTGCTATTAATTGTCGCCTATTTTCATGATTCTGTCATGCATAACGTTTCATAACAAATATCTGTCCCAATCCAGCAGCAGTTTGAAAATAGCACTGCCGTTATTCAGCCGTAACGGATCTCTTGACCGTAACGAATTTTTTTCATTAGTTGAAAGTTTTGTTGTCTACGCCAAGCGCGATTGGTATCGATCACATTTAATCATCAGCCAGCCACTATACAGAGATCTGCCTATTTAGGATTAATACCGGGTATTTCAAGTCCGACCTTCACCATTGGAATCTCGGAAACGAAGATTAATAATAAAAATAATATATATATATATATATATATAGGTGAAAAATTAAAGCTTCCGCCTTTTGTTGGGTACTTCGACAAAATTTAAGCAAAGAGGACTCTTTATACTTTTTTAATTCTCTCTAGCTTTCAATGGACTTTGCCATCATCATCAGGAGCTGCAATTACAATGATAACAGTAGCAACAAAAGTGTAAAATGAATTTAAATTGACTCAACTTACAGTAGTATGTGAGGATGTTGCTAATTGTTGTTTACGTATAGGATGAGGGAAACGTCCAGTAACATGGTGAGAGCTGGATAGATGGTACAATGGTCAAAATTATATAAAATATGACAAGAACAAGTTAAAAACAGATTAAAAATTATTTAAAAACATTAGAGCATTACATCGTGAAGCCACTTGATGATTGCACAAAATGGTGGTCATGGAATAATGGTCTAGACGACAATGACCACGTCTCAAGTTATAATATATATATATATATATATATATATATATATATATATATATATAGGTGAAAAATTAGAGCTTCCGCCTTTTGTTGGGTACTTCGACAAAAATTTTAGCAAAGAGGGCTCTTTATACTTTATTAATCTCTCTAGCTTTCAATGGTCTTTGCCATCATCATCAGGAGCTGCAATAGAGAAGAATAGCAACAATTGTGCAAAATGAATGTTAACTTACAGTAGTATGTGAGGATGTTGCTAAATGTTATTCACGTTTAGGTTGAGGGAAACACCCAGTAACCTGGTGAAAGCTGGATACATGGTAAAAACGTCAACATTGATATAAACTACACACAGCTGTATGTCAAGAACAAATTAAAACGGATTAAAATTATTTAATACAAAAGTTAAAAATTACATCGTGAACCACCTGATTGCACAAAATGGTGGGCATAGTATAATAAGTAAGATGAACCTTTGACAGATGGCAGAAGGTTAGTAGTGTCCGTGTAGATGGATGGAACGAAAATTCTTTTGGTGTGTGCTATGTTGCCAAATCACTTCAGATGCTGTGATTTTCAACATATGTTGGGTAAGAACTTCTCTGTATACAAAGCACTAAATTTGAAAGACAGGTATTTCTTTAACCTCCGAAACTGACTAAAACACAATTTATTATACGTTTTTTCACTTCCTACAATGAGAAAGGCTACAGAGGTATCGGCAAAATTTCTTCAAAATCTGTGCTCTTAATAATGGCCAAAACAACATGAGGATTACATTGACATATATTTTAGAAAACTATACATAGAAATGGTAAGATTCTGACATTAATTTACTTTCTAAATGGTTCAGTATTGAATACCAGGTCGGTAGGCTTACTGTGCGAAGGATCGCTACTTTTAGTAGTGTTGAAAGATGACTTGCGTAGGGAGCTGGATATACTTATATATGTGATATTATTTGATGTGTTTTGTGGACATTTTTATGTGGTCGTATATTTACCGGTGTACCCGAGCAATAAAAGAGTTTTTATTATTTTCACCACCTACAATTTCTCAGCCATTGAATTTCTAGGTATCAGGGAATGCTCCCTGTCGTAACATAGTTGCGTTTTTTACATATAGCACGAACGATCAAAATAAGTCGAATAACGTAGCATGTAGATCTTACAGGTGTTCTGTGCATTCAAGAGTTGGTAGGACACAGTTGTGCTTATTGGTAAATATGAGAAAAAAAACCTTCTATTTAGATGTTGTTGAATAAGATATAGTCTTCAGAATAATGTTTCTAATTGGGAATATGCCGTTTGATACTTCTTAACCTTTAAATGATAATGAAGCTCCTTTGTCTCAGGTTTCCAAATATAAGCATGTCCCTATTGCTGTTAAAATATAACTCGCATTCATCTTAAGACTTTAAGTCTTAATAAGTATAAAACAGCAAATGACCAAGCAAAAAACTTATGGAAAATGGATCCCAGTCGATTTGCCTAAAAGTTCAGTGTGATATATTTCTTGCCTTCCGAACAGAAGCGTCCATGGGATCAAGTAATTCTATGACTAGTTTCTGAGAAACGGGTGGATAAAATTTGCCTGATTAGCAAAAACGGTGAATCGATTGTAGTTCTCAGACCGAAAGCTTCAGTATACTAAAAGGAATATTTTGTTAAAGGGATGTTGAAAGATGTCATGTTGATCGTGACTATGCCTTAGCCTTACAGGCTAGGTTTCAAGACAAAAAAGTGTTAAATCACATCCAGATTAGAAAGATACCTTTTGTACGGCTTACCAATATGTAGTCCATACGCCATTCAAAGTCCTTTGGTACAAAACTTTTCTAGAAAGCGAGTTTTTGGCCTAAGCCAGACAATATGCACATTCACCATTTTTGCAAATCAGCAAACATTGTCTATTTCTCAGAAACTAACATGGAAACTTGTTCGGAAATGCAAGCAATATATCATACTTTTCAGACCAATTGACTGGGACCCATTTTCCATATGTTTTGTGTTTGGTCCTTACCAATAAATTGGAGCAATTATTCTTAAATCCAGTATCTGTGCGAAAATCTACAAGAACACTGCACCTTTCCGGCATCAATGGAGGTTATTAAAACAACAAACAGACTAAAAAAAGGATTCAAGTCATGAATGAAAAACCAAGGACCTCGGTCATCAAGCTTGCAGACATTAAAAATCATTATTGAACTGTATTTATGTTTGAAATGTATTTAAGGAGAAGTATTCTAAGCACAATCAGCTTAATGCCAAAAATTGTTTGAATAATTTAGCTGAATCTCAACTTCATTGTAATAACTGCATTATTTAACGTTGACGTTCTTTCCCATTTCTCACAAGCACAAGCTCAAACCTCTTTGGATATTCTATGCTCATAGTAAAATAACGATTTTGTATACGTGTATACGTTATTCCAGTAAAAAAATATTACTTGTCCTTATGTGGTTCTATGATTCGGAACCTATTAATTTCTTGTCCGACTTGAACGCAAATAATACTGAAACTTTTCAATGACAAAAATTAACAAGGAAATCTTGTAGTTAGCTTCGCATCAACATCAAAGAAGATAAGCAATCTGTCATGACTGTCAGCAGTCGTATTATTAAATTATCACGGTTCACTTTAGTAGTCTTACAAACAGTTTTTTCATCAAGACTCGTTATTTACTGTTACTGTCACACGTTATTTTTGTTGAACTAAAAACAATCTGATAATTAATAATAAACACAGATCTTTAGGACCGGTAACGACTTACCTCACACTTTCTGTAAAAGCTACGTATGTCGAATTGAAGCAGACCTAATTATATTCTCTGCACACGAGGCTCCACAAATGATTTTCGTCCGCTGATGAGCACTTCATGCCTTAATTATACCTTTGTTAAGCTGCACGAACAGTGTGGCGTACTAGAAAGCGTTTTTCCTTTAATAGACTGCCGAGCTGAGAGATATCATGATTGTGTGACATTTTGCGCTGCAACTAATGGAAAAGCTTACATCATGTCAGTCACCTATCTGCAAAGCTTCTTTAGAAGGCCATAGGATAGAAGCTTACGTAAGAGAGCAGCTTGTCCCAGTTGATCACTGGTGCCGGAAACCATACGACCTATCGCTAAACAGGCTGCGTGGTTCGAGATACTTTAGACCCATGACCGTGAGGCTAACAGACTTTAGAGCTATGGGTCGTTAGTTGTAAGGGTCGGTCGTAGGTCCCTTCGTTAGGATGGACATGAGCAAATTTTATATTTGTTGATAATAAGTTATTGATGTTAATATACAAACAAGTATTTACACAGGTCAGTATAAAAATGCTAAGAGTACATTTAGTATTAAGTCCATTGGACATGGCAAAAGATTACAATTCAAAATAAACTGCAATGCTGCATAACGCATTATTGTTTATGAGAAACAAGACACAAAAGTGGGACAGTAAAACAAATGTAGGTTTCTTTGCCAATGCTTGCGTTGCTCAACTCTTTTGTCTAGCTTAATTGTGCACTTACTTGCGTGCACCCTCCAGTGGTTAAGTAGAGTAGCTGTTACCTAGACTGCGCCACTGGTATTGTATTGTACTTTTGAAACCATAATATTTTTGTTTATGAAAATCAATAAAGACGGTTTACTATTATGATTATATATTTTTATCAGTTTCCATTACACCATAATCTTAAGATTGATGTAACCGATAATGTTAATAACAAGTTTTTCCCTCATCATTTCACGTACATTCAAAATTTCATCACAACCCGAGCAGCTGCTGCTGAAGCTGCGAAATGACAAAACGCTAACGGGCTGATGGAGAAACCATCAGTTATTCAGATCGACAAAAATATACAAATGTCCAGAATTACAGCCAGCTGTATCTTCTTCTTCTTCCTACTTTATTAATAGGATCATGCCTCTTTTACTTCGGTTTCTAGCCTCAATTGATGTTGTCTGACCATCTTTTCCTGGGTCGTTCCATTGATTTTCTTCCATTTGGCGATTTGTCTCTTGCTATTCGTACTGTTATATTTTCTGTCATTCTTTCTATGTGTTGATTCCATTCTATGTTTCTTCTTTTGGTCCACAGGTTTATTTCCTCTATACCAAATCTCGCTCGTATTTCCTCACTTCTTACTCTGTCTCTTGGAGTTTGGTTTGTTATTTTTCGTAAGACTTTAATTTCTGCTGTTTTCAATAATCTTTGTGTTTTCGCCGTATCTGCTCTTGTTTCCGTTGTGTACGTCATTATCGGCCTTATTGTTGATTCATATATCCTAGTTTTCGTTTCCGTTGTGAGGTATTTGTTTCTCCAGATTGTATGGTTGAGACATCTTGCTGCTCTGTTCGCTATGTTCACTTGTTTTTGTACTTCTTCTTCCACTTTTACATAGCTTGACAGTTTGATTCCCAAGTATTCCGTTTCCATCACTTGATCTATTATTTTGCTATTTACGACCAGTTTACATCGTCCCGGTTCCGTTGATATCACTATCTATTTAGTTTTCTCTGCTGAAATTACCATGTTGTATATGAGCACCGTATCTTCGAATTCTTTAATTAACCTTTGTAGGTCGTCGGCGTAGCATATTATCAGCATTTCCTTTTCTCCCATTCTATATCCTCTTCTTTTTTTAACTTTCTTTATGATTTCATCCATTATCAGATTAAATATTAGTGGGCTCAGCGAATCTCCTTGTCTAATGCCAGTTTCATACTTGATAGGTTGCGAGAGTTTTCCTTTACATCTTATCGTACCATAGCTACGTTATCTTTATATATATTCTCAATAGTTTTTACTAAATCCAGTGGTATTCCCCTGTCATATAATAAATGTATCGCGTCCCGAATTCTCACTCTATCAAACGCTTTCTTCAAATCTATCCGGTATATGCTGGTTTGTTGTATTCCCGACTTTCCTTTTATTTGTCTTATTACAAAAACTGCATTCGTGCATGATCTTTCTGTCCGGAATTCTTGATGCAGCAAGAACAGCAAGCCACCTTTATGAACAGTAATATTATTACGATCACAATTTCTGTCTTGCTGATGCCTGGGATGTAAAATTGAACGGTAGCCCACATAACGAAAATAACAAACAGAAAACGTCTTCAGCTGGCTCCCCAGACTGATGGATACATGCCGCATAAAAATCGCTGTAAACGAAATTACCTGTATTGAATGCCATAAAAAGGACATCAAGCTGCTTGATAGCATTAATATGCATATAAAAAGTTCGTCATCGGGGATCAAAGGATGTCAAAGGATAACCGATGTTCAGGGTCGGCTTCAGATTTTTGAGGCACACATTTCTACAGAAGATTAAATTATCTAAGTTGATGATATACACACACTTAGAGGTCTTACCCCAAAGTTCAAGTGTTTTCTTGATTTTTTGAACAAACACCATCTATATATTCTCTTCCACGATCTTGTCTACTCTATTCGAACAAGTGAATACTAAAACTTATCCTTCATGAGGAGATTATATATCCAACTGATAATCTTTATTCAGAAGCTCAACTCCCAGACGTTAGACAAATCTACTTTCACAATGGATTGATGTACCACTTCGAAAATAAGATGCCTCTTAAACCTATCAAGCACAACTATCAAATAAGGCCTAAGCAAAAACCAGTACCTGTGCGAAAATCTACAAAAACCATCGGTCAAAGATCTCTTCATATTCCGGCGTCAATAAATATTATTAAAACATCACAAAGATTTAAAATCAAGTCTTAGATTGTACAGCAACCACGGAACTCGATCTATAAACTAATAGACATTAATCATTATCATTGAACTCAAAGTAATTTATCAATATTATTTGTGTATTTATGTTTGGTCTGCAATTAAGGAGAAATATCCTAAGCCAATCAGTTTAATATCAAAAACTGTCTAAATAACTTAGCCGAATCTTACCCATAGAAAAAAAATATAAATTTGTTTATCTACATTGTGATGCATTCTTTAACGTTGGTGCACTTAACCGTTTGTTTTTTCTATTCTCATGTGAACTCAAGCACAAGTTCAAACTTCTTTGGACATTTTATATTTATTGTAAAATAACGATTTTGTGTACGTTATTGCAATAAACATAATCGTCACTATTACTGGAAAGAATAAAATGAAGTTGAATTCGCAGATCTGTGTCATGTTTTGACAGTGACTCATTTCTGAGATACGCTTATACGGTGAGGTACAAATTGTATAATAATAATAATATTAATATTAATAATCATAATAATGATAATAATAATAATAATGATAATAATAATAATAATGATAATAATAATAATAATAATAATAAAACCTACACAAAACCAATGTAGATAAACACATGTCCCTGGATTGGATGAAAAGTACAGGACTGAAGGCGGAGACTGAAAGTCTACTGATTGCTGCACAGGACCAGGCACTTAACACGCGCTACCATAGAAGAACGGTCCTGAAACAGAATGTCGACAGCAAATGCAGAATATGCCATCAATGTGAGGAACATATAAGCCACATTATTTCAGGCTGCTCAACACTGGCACCAATAGAATACACCGAAAGGCACAACAACGTCGCTAAATACATACACTGGGCTATCCTCAAGCAGCACCAAGTACCAGTTAGCAACAACTGGTATGATCATTCTCCTGAAGCAGCAGTAGAGACAGACGAAGCATTAATTATGTACGACAAAGGAGTCATTACCGACCGTACGATTTCCGCCAACCGACCTGATATTATTTACTATAATAAAACACAGAACACATACCTGCTAATTGAGGTATCTGTACCAGACGACAACAACGTCAACACCAAAGAAGCGGAAAAGGCCAGAAAATACAAAGACCTCGAAATCGAAATAGCGCGCATGTAGAAGACAAAGACAAGAACGGTACCCGTGATCATCGGAGCTTTGGGGACTGCCACTATGTCATTCAAGAACAACATAAAAGAACTCCCCGGAGATGTTTTTGCAACACAAGTTCAAAAGATAGCACTGCTAGGAACAGCCCACATCTTGCGGAAAACCCTTTCCCACTAAAGACCTTAGAACTCAGGCAGAGTTCCGGTCAAGCTACTCCCTTCCTCTAGGAGTGAAATACAGAATAATAATAATAATAATAATAATAATAATAAAATAATTATCGTATCATTAATGATAGTCAGAACTGCGCTGCTGACCCGCTAACTTAGAGAAATCGACAGAACAACACGCAAAATACTCACCATGCATGGTATGCACCACCCCAAATCCAATGTCGATAGGCTCTATGTAAAAAGAAGGAATGGAGGTCGTGGAGTAATTAAGATTGAATCTGCGTACAAAATTGCCATCGTCAATCTCAGCAAATACATTTCAAACAAAACCGACCGTATGATAGAATTGGTGAAACAACATGAAGCAAATAAGGCAAAATACTCTTTGCTAAAAATATCTGAAAGTGTCCGTGCGAAGTATCTCCCTGAGGAACAAGCTCCAACCGAAGTCGAAACAATAGGCGAACAACTTGCTCTCAGAAACAACATTGAAGAGCACAGAATCGAATCAATTAAGCGCAAACCACTTCATGGTCAATTCTTCCATAGTCTGGAAAAGCCTTACATAGATAGACAGAACACGCTATCTTGGCTGCACAGTTCAGATCTGAAGGGAGAAACCGAAAGTTTGCTCATAGCAGCCCTAAACACAAGATACCACCAGCGCAAGATTCTGGGCAAACCAGTCGATAGCAGATGTAGAAGGTGCAACACAAGAGAGGAAACAATTCAGTACGTCCTTACAGGGTGCACAGTTCTGGCAGCAACTGAATATCTACATCGGCATAATAGGGTTGCTACATATATTCATTGGAAAGTTTGTAAAGAACTCCAGATTGACGTGCCTCGAACATGGTATAGTCATAACCCGCCCCCGGTAATCAACACACGCACAGTACCGTGGGACTATTCAATTATAACTGATCGCACCATATCAGCTAATCGTCCCGATATCGTCATTCATAATAGGTCAGATAAAACTTGCATACTTGTGGACGTAGCTATCCCAGACGATCAGAACATTACTATCAAGGAGGCAGAAAAGATCTCAAAATATAAAGATTTACAGATAGAAGTACAGCGCATGTGGAAAGTAAAAGCTAAAGTTATAATTGGCTCATTGGAGGCAATTAAAAAGGGAATGCATACGTACTTAGATCAAATACCAGGAAAGCCAGATATATATGAACTGCAAAAGATTGCACTGCTAGGATCAGCCCACATTCTGAGAAGAGTATTAACATAAGAGCCAGCTAAACCTCAGAACCCTTGTTGGGTTCCAGTGGCTAATACTGTCCGATCAAAGGAGGTCGATAGTATGTAATTGAAATAATAATAATAATAATAATAATAATAATAATAATAATAATAATAATAATATTAAAAACGTTTATTAAGAAACAACTCTAAAGGATGACATTTTTCAACCCTTCAATATTAATATAAATAGATGAATTGCGAAAGAATAGATTAATAATAGAAATCAGTCAAATATACACTGCCACACAAAATTAACCGGACAAACAAAATTTTGTTCAAATTAAATTTGATATAACCTCTTAGCCTTTGCATCATTTTCGTTAATTTTTCGGTCAAGCTGTAGGTAATTTCATTGTCATCATTATCGACTGCCGATCTTGGAAAAACATTGAAAAGGTTTGTTGTATAAGGGGTGTAACTACAAGGAGCATTTTGCCTTGTGGAAACATTGGATTATTGAATGATATGTTTTTGTATGAGAATTTTAAGCATCAACTTTTCTCAACAGTTGTTTTTTTGATTCATATCAATATCTCAATTATTGAAGAATATATGCTGTTTAGAAGAAAATCATGCGAATCATAACCATAAACAGTTTAACTTCAGAAATTGCAGTGACTTTGGTAATTAGAAATTGTTATCAAAAACGAGTATTTCCTCCTCGGGCAACTCTCGTCCTCTCTGACATAGACTCAATTAAACCATCTATTGTTTCTTCTGATATTTGCTCCCACACGTTTACCAATGCCTGTTCCAACGCCGTAATAGTTTAAAATTTTCCATAGTTCTGCCTAAGCCTTCTTCCTAGTGTATCCCACATGTGCTCAATGGGGTTGAGATCCGGACTCCTTGGCGGATAGTCTAGTACTTGAATTCCAACATCGTTGGGGTATTGCCAAGTCATTTTGGCTATATGCGGCCGACCATTATCTTGCATTAGGAGAAAATTTTCTCCTATAAAGGCCATATGAGGAACCACATGTTCTTATGTACCTGTCGAAGAAATATCGCCCCATACCATCACTCTGGGAGCGAAACAAGTTTGAGTTGAATATCTCGCGAAACGAGACTCGTCTGTAAAAAGAACGTTTTTTCAGTCGTCCATATCCCAATTTGCACGAGTTCGAGAGAATACCAAGCGCTGCCTTCGATGATCTACATTCAATAGAGGACTTGTAGCAGGTACACACCTTCGGAGTTCGGTATCAGGTAAAACTATGGTACCATGAACATCACCCAAACTTCGAGTCAAAGCTGTAGCAGAAAATACCCTTTCTCAAAGAGCTTGAAGTCTCAGAAACCGATCTTCAAATGCGTTTGTTGCTTTCCGTCTTCCCTGCCCAATTCTTCTTGAGTAAGAACCAGTTTTTCTAAATCTTTGTGTCGCATCGAAAACCGTACTGCGTGGAACGGCAAGCCTTTCTGCGATATACCGAATAGGACGACCATCATCTTGTAAAGCTACAGCTTGCGCTACTTGTTCGGGTGTCATTTTTGTTGAGTATTGCTTGACAAGAATCTTTTTGACATTCCATAAAAATGCTAACAGCCTACTTGAAACAATTTTTACCGGGCAAAGCCTGCTTCAAACAATTTCTTGTTTATGGCTATGATTCTCATGATTACAGTACATGCAACTGACATAACAACATATAGTCAAAATCACGAAAGATGACTATTACGTCATAATAACATAAATTGTAATTAATCAATGGACGTACGTCGATGATAAAATCACGATGTCAGGAATATAATGACAACAAATTTATATTATGATTTTGCGAAGTTGGTTTATTTCACCGATTATTTTTATTTTTATTTTATTTCATGGATTCCAGTGATACCTTAATAATAATTTTAGAGGGGAGTTTTTGTTTTGAAAAAAAAAATGAGTAGAATACCTTGAAACAGGAACACCAAAGACCAAAGTATTATTTGAAAACAACCTAACCTGCTTTAACATAACCTAACTATTCATCTTTCAAATATGACCGATCATGCAACATGAAAACATCGTCTATCTTTGTCGGATACATGAAAATTAGCAACACAGTTTTTTTGGGCAATAAAATTCTGTTTGTCTCTGTCTAACATATCTGAAACTTCATTAAAAATATACACAAATCGCTGTCGTTTGTCTTTACTACAGTCTAAAATGATGACGTAATCGTCATCTTTCGTGATTTCGACTTTAGTATTAGTACACACCGTTTTGCTATTTAAGAAGATATAACCTGTAGTATTTTTTATGCTAGAAACGGTGCGACGATAGCGTTCGTGGCTTCGTCACTCTGATTGCTGGACAACGAGGTGCTTCTGTCTGTTTCTTGCATGCTTCTTCCACTTCTCTCTCGAGAACATTACGTCAGTGGTGCTTAGTTTTCAGTATATGTATACGAATGATAAAATCTTTCGAACATAATCCATCCTCCGTCGACTTTCTCTTCACACATCCAAGCGATCATTAGACCTCGCGACTCTGTTACAGCCCTGCAGATGAGGGAAAGCGTTTGCTTAGTACATTACACGGCAGCCAATTTCCTGTTAGCAGCGACTAACTTGAGCTGCTACGCTTTGATGTTGCAAATTATTCTCGTGTATGTCTGATAATGTATTCCACCTTTTTTATATTTTATTATCGGCTTGCCTTTTTGTCCATGTAGTTGTTCCTCAGAAAAATCGCCGCTATTGATACCAAGTACTTACTATCAAAATCAAAGTGATATGATGAAACTTTCGTTTTCCGCAAGAAAAAAAAAGTCTGACGCACGACTTCTGAATAGGCGGTAATTTGTTCACTATATGGTAGAGCGAGGCCGTAAATAGTATCATAATAGCCGATTTTTGACATGATGTTTGATACAGTTTCAGTTTTAGTGGAGTCATACCAACCAGAACTTTTGGAACAGACCTTAGACAACATGCATTACAACGGAGACAGAATTTGTGGTTTCTTCATGACGGGGTACCACCACACATTTTTAGAGGCGTCATTCAGTATTTGAATAAACATTATCCAAATCGCTGGATCGGCCGCAAAGCTCCTGATCCTCGAAAATGGCCAGCAAGATCTCCTCACCTCAATCCGATGGATTTCTGGTATTGGGGAGAACTTAAAGGGATGGTTTATGGGGCCCAATAACAACTGAAGCACAACTTCGAGAAAAAAAATTTAATGCGGCTGAAATAATAAATGGACAACTTCGAGGACCCAGAGTAAGAAGAAACTGGGTTCGTCGTAATGAAGCTTGTGTGGAAAGTGGAGGACGACATTTTGAACACTTTCTCTAAATACAAAAAAAGTGCAGTGTGGGTTTTAAAAATAAAAACAATGTATGTATCAAAATTGTGTTCCCTATTTATAAGTGGATTTTTTTAAGACATTCAATAAACTTTCACACACAAGGTGAAGCACTCAGACAGTTAGTGGTAAGTCCGTTTTTTTAATTGTTTGCATTTTACCAGTACATTATCAAATAATGAAATAATACCTAAGAGCCAAAAATTAATTCCATCTTTATTTACACTGCGTTCCGTCGTAATTTGCATCTGGCATTGCGGCGTTGTCAGATTTTATTTTACTTTAAAGTCACTTTTCTCTAAAAAAATGCGGTTTTGACCCCCATGTTACTTTTTGCTTCTTTTAACCCCCTCTATCACCCATTTAAATAATGACTATCATAACGTTTACACCCTGTATAGTATTTGTTTCTATGTAAGCTATGAACAATTTTATATTCTAACGGATAATCAAACTAAACAAAACTTGTAATACTTCATATTAATCTGAATATTAACATAACATTAACTTCGATATCGACCCCTTAATAGACTTTTACATTAAAGGAACTGCTCAAAATGGTAGCAATTTTCTGGAACGGAATGTGGACATAGGACGGTTATTCTCTTTAAATCATTTAAAACAATTATGGCAAGTTTTGATATGCCGGATTGGGGACATTATTAAGCTCGTCTATTGTCTGATGACGGGTAGTATAAATCTTATTCTTCAAATAGCTCCACGGAAAAAATCTAGAACGGATAGATCGAGCGACCGTGGAGGCCATCTAATTGGTCCATTGGTACGAAACCATTTTTGCAGAAAATTATTGTCTGAACAATTTTGAACAATTTGGACATTGTGGGCGAGCGCACCATCCTGTTCGAAATTTATGACGTAAAGATAAGCTAAAGTAGTGGTCGCCAACCTTTTCAGTGTGTTGAGCTACTTTGATAATTTTAGAATAAGCAGTGAGCTGCCTAGTCGTAAGCAATGTAAGCCAACTTAAATAAAATTATACACAGTTGAATGCGGCATATATGTATTCATTTTACTAATACTAATACATACTAATCAACTTAAATAAACTAAAGCTAATAAATACTACATAAATACATCCATTCCTACCAATCGTAGGTGTTTGAACAATAAACAAAATTTTTCATCAGCTACAATGGCATGTCACATACGATTTAATAAAGGTAACTAAAAATAAAAAAGGCAACGCAGTATTTTAAACAAAAACATGTTCAGATGAAAAATGCGTGTTTAATGAGAAGCCTGACACTCAAACTCACTGAACATTTTTTAATGTTTGGAGTATAATTTGATACCGCCATACGGATACAATTATCCAAATGTTCGACTGTAAGTCGATTACGGTATTTGTTTTTAATAGACTTCATATTTGAAAAAGATTCACACAAATACTACTAAATGACGCTTCCATTTTCAAGTCAACACGACATAACACTGAATATTTATCTTTACCTACTGAAGGCCAGATACATTTTGTATTTGAGACTAATGATTTTAAAGCTAAATCATTTTGAAACGCATTAACTTCCATTTCTGTCGCAGCGATGTCTTCGCTAAAGTTCTGCGTAACAGAAGTTGCAAAGTGTTGGATATCAATTTCCATGAAACAAATTGCGCCATTAAAGCAATTTCATTGAATACCTTGAAACGATTTTTGAAGTTATCCTTCAAGTTAGAGACTATTTCTACATGATATTTTCTGTCATATGGTTCTAATGGACTTTGAGATATCTTTTCTGGCGGAACAGGAAAATGCCTGGTATCGCCATTGATTAAGTTTTGTTCCCAAAACTCCAGATTTTTCATAAACGCTTTTATATCAGAAATTATTTCTGATAGTTCTTTGCCTCTCTCCTGAATATGCAAATTAAGTTCATTTAATTTTTCTGTAATATCCACAAGAAAACTAAAATCTCTAAGCCAGATTGAATTTTCCAGTTCCGGAATCAGTTCATAACGTTGTTTGAAGAATTGAACTATGGCATAGATGATATCATTAAAACGTTTCAACACTCGTCCCATGCTTAACCACCGGACTTCAGACTGAAGAAGTAGTGCCCCATATTGACAGTCAAGGGTTTTGAATAATCTTCTTTGTAACGCTTGAGCTCTAATGTTGTTCGCATTTTTTACTACCAATTTCATAACGTTGTAGTTGTAGAAAATGTCCACATGATGCTTGTTGACGGATAATGCAGTGGTATCAGAGAAATGGGAGAAAACTTCATCTGTACGACATAACCCCACGAGACATTTATCACGACCCACCATAGACGGAGCGCCATCGGTTGTCAAGCCTACCATTTTCGATATTGGAATTTTCTCAGAAGAAATAATATTTTTAAAAGAAGTAAACAAGTCATGCCCAGTAGTCTGTCCTTTTAGTGGAATAAACCTCAAAAGATTTTCTTTAACCGTAAAATCACTAAAAACCATTTTGACGAACCCGGCTTTCTGAGAGGTGTCAACGACATCTGTGGATTCATCCAGCTGTAGTGAAAAATAGGCACAGTTATCGAAGTCATTTCTTAACTGTAAAGCTATATCATTGCTCATTACTTCTACTTGTCTCATCACTGTATTAGCAGAAAGTTGCATAGATTTTATAGGAGACACTATTTCGTCTTTTTTTCTAAAGTTGGCAAATCATGAATCTACAGCTTCTAAAAACGCCTGTTTTATGATTTCCCCGTCTTCATAAGGTTTCTTCTTCTTCTGGGACACCCGGTATGATGCTTCAGTTGCAGCCTTACTTTTGTCGATTGTTTTAAACCGTGTCTGTTGTCCAATTAACCGAATATTTAATTGTTGAACTGCTGGACTTTGTGCCGTTCAGTTTTAAACTGAGAGCACTGTCGCCGCGCCTTGCGTATTTATTCCGTTCAAAATAATCGAGATCGTTCTCGAACAGATCGCTCACCGCAGTGTTGCCGCTGCTTGTGTTTATTATGAGAATTCACTCGAAAAGTAGGCTTTGTATGACTATATATTGAAGATCTGACAAAGTTGTTATCGATACGAATTTGTTCCAAATACCGGTTTCAAGACAATAAACACCGTTCTGCATCACCAGGATGCAAATGATTTTAATCTTGTATGGTCAAAATCTATATTTGGCCAATACTCTTTGAACCTGAGTCTTGGGAACAACAACTTCCTGCTCTAGAACTCTACACATGCCAAAACGTGGACTTCCTCCGTATCGCGATTTTCTTTATCATAAGTTTTTGTTCGCGGCCGGATAAATTGAAATGATGTTAAAAAAATAAACCCACATACGTCAATAATAAATAATATTTAAAAAACCTATTGAAATATAACTGGGAAGCTTCACAGGAGCTTTCGTTGTATAAAGCAGCTCAATATCTGATACTTTTCAAAATGTTGATAATTTTCATTTTCAGCTATCGTAGAAAATATGATATAATACAGAAAATATAAATTTCGACAAGGCCTTAGTATATAATCATTCCATTGTTCTACTATCCACGACCTACTTAATATTTATACAATACTTACCAACAGTATCACATTTTGTGAATTTTAGATTTATTATTTGAAATTCATATCAAATGTGATATACTTTTGTGCAGCTTATACATTTTTAAATAAACGATAACAAAAAATCTGACTGCGCCACTAGATTTTACGTGAAAAATAGTATGTATAGTTTTTTTAACTGAGATACGAGGGGGTCACGAAATGGAATAGTTTCAAATTCTTTCTTTTCCAAAAAAAAAAAAGTAAAATCGCCAAACTCCTGAACAATTATGGACATACTGATGTAAGACATGGGTATCTAGGTTGAGCAGAAAAATAAATCGCATTCCGATTACAAACCCTGCTCGAAGTTGATGTCAGGATAAACCTCTCTGCTTCGCGCACAGCTACCAGGTATCGTATCGATATATTGGTGCGCGATAACTAGTTTGCAGGGGGGAAGTTTGTTGGTGGTCTCATTAATCCACTTCCAGGTACCAGCAGTTCAACTGAAACTAAGCTGCATGCACGTCGGAGTCGATATTAGTAAACCATCTACTCGTATGTATGAGGAGCAATCTAACAACTTCAAAGGATTTCATTAAGGGAGCCGGCTCCAGGAAATGCAGGATAAATAAACCTTTCAGGAAATCAAAATGATACCGTAACATATAATATAGGGAGATTTTGATGACATACACAATTTATTATTGGTACAATAAACGCAGAGCGATCTGAAGTAACGTAAGTCAGTAGGTCTGTCAGGTCTGGTTTTTAAATACTCCCACCTAAAGATGCAGTGTCATTCTTTTTTTGAAACTTTTACCGAAAAATCGCGTAGTCCTTCAGTCGGCTTTGTTGGAGTTCGATGAAAAGCAGCATGTAGGGCCGTATCGTCAGTCGTTTCTACAATTTAGTTAGGACTCCTTGATTTTCATAGCTTTCCTCACTGCGAGTTTCTTATACCGAAGATACACTCTCAAAGCTATGTGTTGAGGTAATTAAAACCCGCCTTCGCAACTGAACAACTGATACAAGTTTATTTTGCTAAAGTGGATTCAAGATTAAGATATGGGGTATGTTTCCAGGTTGGTCAAGGCGCTCTGAAGATGAATTTGTACCACAAAAAGGATGCAAGAGACATTTTATAGATTTTAACATTTTAACTCTCCTGTCGTTGTTTATACATGGTGTTCGTTTGAAAACCTTCCACTACGGATTTATTGAGAACCTCTGATTTAAAGAAAAAATGCCGGTACGCGTCAAAAGATTTGTCAAGGAGGATAACCTTTCAACCAAAAACTACTTCACCTACTTTCACCCTGTGCCCCCAAGGTCATCTCATTAAAAAATTTAAATGACAAGGGGTATCGAGTAATATCTTGTCTGAAAGGTCTTTCGAAGTTACTTATTTTGACGTTTAATTTTTAAAATCGGTCGATTCTTTTTCAAGAAAATTAGAAAAATCTTTATTTACCTTAATTTGCACAAATAGAAAACAAAAACACGAAAATATCACTTTTTATTTTAATAAGTGTTCAAAATGTTGCCCGTTATGTGCCAAACAATGATATAGGCGATGGCCAAATTCTTGATGGACATTTTCAAAAACACGTTATGGGATACCATGGCAGCTTTCGATGATGCGTTGACGAAGTTTATCCGAACTTTCAGGTTGGTAAGTAAACACAACAGGCTTCAAATGGCGCCATAGAAAAAAGTCTGATGCCGAACCGGAAGAACATAGTGAGGAGGAGCGCCGTCTTGCTATAAATATATTTCAGCCTCAACGACTAGGAATAATTTATACATAAACTTTAGCAAGTCTTTGGATCTGGACAAAAGTTGAAATTTTTACTAAAATAATGACATACGGTATGGTAGTCATTATTGAAATGGGTAATAGGGGGGGTCAAAACAAGTCAAAAAGTTCATATGACCCATGGTCCAAAAGTCAGTGGTATTTGCACAAAAAGATTGAAAATCCGGATTTTTTTAAAAACATTCTAGCGACGGGCGAATGTACTTTTACGTGAGACGGGATATTAAATTTCTATAATACTCACACGTGGGCCCAAGAAAATCCTCATACCATTCATGTAGGTCATTTTCAACAACGCTTTTAAATAAATATTTGAGCGGGTATTTTTGACGATCAGGTAATTGGCACTTTCGAGTTACCCCCAAAGTTGTCAGGAGAAGGACACCTTAGCTTTCTAGCCAATAACCTACCAGAACTTTTGGAACAGACCTTAGACAACATGCCATTACAACGGAGACAGAATTTGTGGTTTCTTCATGACGGGGCACCACCACACATTTTTAGAGGCGTCATTCAGTATTTGAATGAACATTATCCAAATCGCTGGATCGGTCGAGATGCTCCTGATCCTCGAAAATGGCCAGCAAGATCTCCTGACCTCAATCCGGTGGATTTCTGGTATTAGGGAGAACTTAAAGGCGTGGTTTATGGGGCTGGTCCAATAACAACTGAAGCACAACTTCGCGAAACAATTTTTAATGTAGCTAAAATAATAAATGGACAACTTCGAGGACCTAGAGTAAGAAGAAACTGGGTTCGTCGTAATGAAGCTTGTGTGGAAAGTGGATGACGACATTTTGAGCACCTTCTTTAAATACAATAAAAGTGCAGTGTGGGATTGAAAAAGAAAAACAATGTATGTATCAAAATTGTTCCATATTTATAAGTGGATTTTTTTAATACGTTCAATAAACTTTCACACACCAGGTTAAGCGCTGAGACAGTTAGTGGTAAGTTCGTTTTTTTTAATTGTTTGCATTTTATTAGTACATTATCAAATGATGAAATAATACCTAAGAGCCAAAAATAACAAACTCAGTCTTTATTTACACTGCGTTCCGTCGTCATTTGCGTCGGGCATTGCGGCGTTGTTAGATTTTATTTTACTTTAAAGTCGCTTTTCTCTAAAAAAATGCCGTTTTGACCCCCATGTTATATGAAACTTTTTGCTTCTCTTAACCCCCTCTATCACCCATTTAAATAATGTCTATCATAACGTTTACACCCTGTATAATAAGATACTTTTAGCATTGATTGACTTATTCCACCATGTCATATATATGTTGGAAGAGGTCAAATCGTATCGATGAGCGCCTCAAGATTATACGCGAAATCATGCTATATCTAACATGATTTGATGTAATTTTCGGCATTCTTAGATTTTGCCTTCCTTTTGGAAATTTGCTACCCCTCGCTCTTCGAAAAGTTTTGGGGACATGTACAATTTAACAAAAAGGTTGTCTCTTGCCGATGATCGTCCTCCTTCCTGAGAGAATCATTGAGAAAAACGCTTCATTAGAACTAAAGATTGTGAATATACAAGGTGTTCCTTAATGATATGCGAATAGTTAAGGGTGTGAATCTACATGAAAAATTAGTGTTAGTTTGATTTATAAACTATGGTCTAAAAATGTTTCCTTACAAAAACTCGGGGTGTTGAAGTTTTAGGAAAAAATGGAAATTAATTAATATTTTCAGAACCGCTTCAGATATTTCACTGATATTCAGTTCGTACTGGAAGTTAATAGAGTTGCATATTTTACAATGCAAAAATAATTATTAGCTTTAACAGTGGCGTGCGTACGGGAATTGGCTTCATTATTTTTTAAGAAAAAAATGGTAACGCCAATAGTTTTTTGCCAAATTAAAATTATTTTTGAATTTCCCGTTCAATTCAAAATAAATAATCTCTCTTGAATTGTTTTCCTTCGATGCGCCATTTTTGAGTAAAAAAATAAAAACCGTTCCATTGAACGAGAAAATTAAAGTAACAATAAATATCTAGTTGCTCTGGAATATGTCACTGGCTTTTGACATCTGACAAGTCTCTGATATTCAAATCTCTTCGCTGTGACATCTTTTTCATTATTTAGTTTTTACAATCTTGTTAATAATGGTAAATTATTCAAACGCAGAAATGGCGGAAATGCATTACGTATATGGCCTTGCCGACGGTAATGGTGAGCAAGCCAGACGGATTTATAACCAGAGATATTCCGATCGTGCTTTGAAAGATAGTCGAACCTTCTCTAATATTCATCGTCGTCTTGTTGAAACTGGTTATGTCCCAAAAAGGAACATCTGAAGGTAAACCTCTAAGTGTGAGAACACCTGAAATTGAGGAAGCAGTCGAAGAACATCCTAAAACGAGTTCGAGGAAGATTGCTAGACACTTAAATATTTGCCATCATATTATTTGTAGAATTTTAGTGGATTTTTTGTTATATCCTTTTTTTCTCGAAATGCCATTCAGTATTTCCACAATGATCATTTGTGAGCAGAAGAAAATTTCTATGCCGTAACCGAAACCCATTTCCAACACCAATTTTTGGTTAAACTATGGGCAGGAATTATTGACAATCACTTTATTGGCCCATTCTTCTTGCCGGGACAACTTGACGGACAGACTTACCTCAATTTTCTTCAACAACAGTTGCCTTTGCTGCTTGATGATGTTCCGTTAGTAATAAGAAATTATATGTGGTAGATGCATGATTGTGCATCAGCGCATTCCAGTGTAGCGGTTCGTAATTATTTACAAACTGGTTATTCAAATCGTTGGATTGGCCGCGGTGGGCCCCAAGAACGGCCACCAAGGTTCCCAAACCTCAAGAGTCTAGATTTCTTTTTGTGGGGCTATCTTAAGACACTAATGCACACAAGTCTCATTAACACTGTAGAGGAATTAAGAGAAAGAATAGTTGCAGCTTGAGATAGAATAAAAAACAATCCAGGGATATTTCAACGAGTGCTCAATTCCATGAGAAGGAGGGCGGAACCATGCATACTAAGTGAAGGGGGCCACTTTCAACAATTTTTGTAATCATTTCGTCGGTTTTAATATTACGTTTATGTTGTCAGTTGTTGTTGTTGTTCATTACCGCTAATGTGTTTAATTTTTTCAATTAAATTAATAATAATTTTGCAAGTTAGACAATAGAATGGTTTTTATTTGTTTACACAAAAATGGCGCATCAAAGGAAAACAACTCAAGAGAGACTATTTGTTTTAAATCGAACAGAGATTTCAAAAATTATTTTTATTTAGTAAAAAACCGTTGGCGTACTATTTTTTCTTAAAAAATATCGAATTCAATACCCGTACGCATGCCACTGTTAAAGCTAAAAATTATTTTTGCATTGAAAAATATGCAACTTTATTAACTACCACTACGTACTAAATATCAGTGAAATATCTGAAGCGGTTCTGAAAATATTAATTAATTTCCATTTTTTTCCCAAAACTTCAACGAGTGTTTTTGTAAGAAAACATTTTTGACCATAGTTTATTAAGCAAACTAACATTAATTTTCCATGTAGATTCACACCCTCAAATATTCGCCTATCATTGAGGAACACCCTGTATTATAGCATGATAAAAAATATATTTTCCGGCAGTCGAAAAGCTGAGATTCTATTACTCTAGACGTTGGGACTCTACATTGACTTTTCCAGCTATACGTCTACATATACATTCTTTTCAATACAGTTTATCAAAATCGGCTGGAAGGCTGGGTAGAATGATCACTACGGAATACTGAATTTCAAAAATATGTTTGACTCCTCAGGCTAAAGTTAGTCGTCATCTAGAGACGTCTTTATAGTGTTCCCTTTTTTGTTTCAGGGTTGAGGGATGCTTGGGCATGTCTTGCTCAGCGTGATATTTTTCTCGCAAGAGTTTGCATGGATAGCAAGCGTGTCGTTGAACCAAGCAGTTAAGGTGGCTCAGAAGAACAATCATCAAAATATCTCTGTTCTTCTAGATAGTCTTCTTAGTGGCTACGATAATAGTATTAGACCGGATTTTGGTGGTGAGTTTTTTACATAGGTCCCTTTATACTCATATTTACGGAGAAGGTCAATAGATTTTAGAAATTTTTAATTTTTTTTTCAATTTCCTTTTTACTTCCTACGTCAGATGTAGTGTAATCGCAAAAATTTACGAAATTGAGATATACCTATTTCTTTTTGGTGTTATTATGTATCCATCGAGGAAACAGACCAAACCTAAACATATTCACGTATAATCCACGTGATCGCGCTCCAGAACGCCGAGCACGTTACAGGGCCGTACTAAGAATAGATGATTTGTGGTTCTACGACACGATCAACAAAGTATGCAGAATTACTGCAGGCATGCATAGGGTTCAAACGTAAACTTGGAATTAATGTATTTTTTTTATTTAACTGTCATGACTAAAAAGAAAACAACTGTCTATTGTTGTTTTTACTAGGCGTGTTTTATCAAGAAATTATACTCGAAATGTGTCCTAAGGCACATTTATAAAGCAGGCTTTTAAAAAATGTCTTGAGACATTAAAACGATAATTGCATATGCATACGAGTATACCTAACCACCGCTTGAACAGGGATGTCAGTGTACAAACAGTTAATCTAAATATTAGACTATAAAATCAATAGATAGGTGGAGTTGAAAGAAAAAGGATTTGAATACATAATAATATATACTAAATATTATACAAAAATTTATTGCACAGACATTTTACCTATAAAACCGGAAATACATATATTTGAAAATGAAAATCATTCTAGATCTAAGGCCGTGGAACTCGCACTGTCATCAAGATTTATGATTGAAGGGGCAACGTGAGTATCAATGATACCGCCTAATTCCCACATTTTAGGATCGACCTTTTCTTTTACATGCTGATACATTTTCCCACTTATTCGGTGTTATTCTTTGTATAGCATCATGCAAAATATTTTTAAGGTCAAAAATTTAAAACATTTATTTTCTGCTGCAACATATTGTTTTATGTCTGCCCAAATGAGCTCAGTTGGATTGTGCTCACAATGGTAAGGAGGCAGTCGTAAAACAGTTTTATTTTGTTTGTTAGCTGTTTCATCAATTATGTTCAGGTTATATTTATTTTTATGCGTCTTAACAATACTCAATCTTTTTATTTTTGAGGCATCCTTGAATTTCAGATTTTTTGGTGACGTTGTTGGGATTTTCTCTAATTTTCTCGTGTGAAATGAAGCATTATCTAATACTATAACCGAATTATCTTCAAGCTTCGTTAGAGTATTTGAGAACTAATTTTTGAAAGAGGCTCCATCCATTTCTTCATGGTAGTCTCCCGTTTTTTTTTATTCAAATGTCCATAAAGCATCGGACACAAATCCATCTTCATTGCCGATGTGACAAATTATCAATCGCTTGCCTTTTTCTAAAAATAATTCATTTTGGACACTTTAAAACCTCTCCCATTGAAAGCATTAGAAACCCAACAAAATGATTGCTTGATTTCATATCTCGATATAGTTTAAGCATGTACAAAACAAAAATTAAATTCCTCGTCTTAGAAGAATTAAAAAATATATAGGTGTCAGTGTTGCAAACAATGTCCTGAACACTTGAGTCACTCCTTCCTTGCATTTCGTTTTTATAAATGTTGATTATTATTTGTTTTTCGCTAATGCTAAAATGAAGCCTTTTAGCTCTTTTTTAGGCGGTGTGCAGCTTATATCAACAACTTCATCAGTTGTATCCGTATCAGGCATTTTGAGTTCTACGAAATTAAAATCTAATAAGCCCACAGTAATACCAGTATAAATCTGATGCCAACTCTGTACTGTACGGCCAGTCACCGGGCCAGCCTGCATGCACGGTCGTATCGTCACCCACTCCACAATATGGTTTGTCATTGGTTTTGTGTAAAGCCATGTACAGATATGGAACAACACCGCGAACCGAACCTCGCGACGAACCGCAGCGCGCGCATTTTGGCGAACAACATTGCAATGACGATCCAATTTTGACGTTTGTCGTTCAGTGAAAGATTAATACTAACTAAAATGGATACAGCAGTGGCAGCAGCTGCCTATAATATTCACTATCAATTATCCAAAAGCAAGTGATGAAGACGTCCGAGACGATGGTAGCAAAAGCAGTTATATACCAATAGATCAGCACATGGCTGCAACAATTTGATAGAGGAATTGCCATTTTCCGTTTACATAAGCCAGATGTTGTTCCCATTGTGGACGTGTGCTCCCAGACATCATTTTTTTTTAATTTATTGTAATGCATGGTATGTTTTGCACTCCACAACAATTCCGCTGTTCTGTAATGCTCTATAAACAAAGGCGTTTTCTCGTCCGACCATTCCATCTTTTCTTCACGGGGTCTATCCATTTGCAGAGATGAGCGCGTACTCACCGCACCGGTATGCCTGTCCAAACATATGCAACTTCGTCGCGAGCCAATAGGTACCTTTACATTTACACTCTTTCCTGCGGGATTGGAACGTCCCGTTCCAATCACGCGAATTCTCGCGCGTCCAAGCGTGGCGCGTCCTAATACGAACTGTCTTAAAAGTTACAACTGCTTATCGCACGGTTTGAGTGTGTGTCGTGGAACGGTATAGGATAAAAGTGCAAATGTAAATCAAAAACTGTCATCTTTCGCGAGTGATATTCGTGGCATGTGGAGTCTTGAAATTTTCAACAGTTTTCAAGGCGGTTTTTATCTTCATAATGGATAAAATAATTAAGAAACGGAAAATAAGAGCAGCTTTGTGCTTGGCTGTGTATCTAAATATTCCAAATAAGAGACAAAGAAAGTGTTGGGTGAAAACATGGTTGGAAAATCGCATCAGATATGGACATTTGCCTCTGCTTCATGAGTTGCGTGATAATTATCCCATGGATTTTAGAAACTATTTGAGAATGGATTCTGAATCATTTAGAATTTTGTTGGATTTGGTTTCTCCAATGATTTCTAAACAAGACACAAGATTGCGGGAGAGCATAAGTGCCGAAGAAAGACTAACAACTACTTTGAGATACTTAGCTACAGGTCGTTCGCTTGAAGATTTGAAATTTTCAAGTGGAATATCTGCACCATCTTTATGTAAAATTATACCTGAGACATGTAAAGCTATATATGAAGTATTAAGGAAAACATATTTAAAGGTAAGATTACTTGTTTTATTGAAATAAACTTCTTGTGATAACAAAACTTGAATATAAACTAAAAAATTAATTACTAAAATCCTGACTAGCTTGCTCATAGTAAGCTGTTATACTTGCTGAATCTAAAGCATGTAATCGAGATGTTCTTTCTGGACGATGTAATGAAGAATTTGATGAAGCAACACTATATGGGCTAGGCGGTGAGAAAAGTGGAAGTGGAACTGGTGATTGTTGCATAATTATCGTTGTCTCGGTTAATTGGTTTAATAATCCTTTATTTACAACTTGATTGATAAGCATATCTGCATAAATAGCCTGAGTTGGATTCATCTTTTTAATTTTTTTCGCCCACGAAATTGCGGCTGCATCAAATTCATCAATTTCATTTTTGCTTTCAAGCTGATTCTTGCAGTAATTCATGAAGTCTGTTTGGGTCTTATTTTGTTTAGAAGTCTTACTTCTTTTATTTGAGGCAGGCTTGAAGGCAGTTGGACTTGTTGGACGTGCATGAGATGTTGAAGGCACTTGTGATGAAACACTTGCAGATTTCTAAAAAAAAATATTATTTTAGTTTCCATCTACGCAGCAGGATTGGCTGGAAGTAGCAAATGGATTTGAACAAAAATGGCAATTTATAAACTGTGGAGGAGCTCTGGATGGCAAGCATATTCGTATTGTACCTCCTCCTCATTCAGGAGCACAATACTATAACTATAAAAATTTTTATAGTATCATTTTAATGGCTCTCGTCAATGCTGACTACGAATTTATTTTTGTCGATGTAGGCAAAAATAGAAGATTATCTGATGGAGGAGTAATTGAAAGCACCAAATTTTATCATAAGTTAATTCATGGTAAGTTGTTATACTTGTATATATGTAATTATGAATAATATAATTTTGTGGTTTTAGGCCAGTTACATCTGCCAAATAACACAGACACAGAAAATAATTTCAATTTTGTATTTTTGGGCGATGAAGCATTTTCTGTACATGAAAACTTTTTAAAACCGTATCCTCAAAGAGATCTTTCTTATAGTAAAATAATTTTTAACTATAGACTATCACGAGCGAGAAATGTTTCGGAAAATGCATTTGGCCTGATAGCGGCAAGATTTAGAATTCTGCATACACCAATACATATGAAGAACCCGGAAAACATCTGTTACGTTGTACTTGCTATTTGTTCTCTTCACAATTTTCTTAGGAAGCGTGATACTTCTTATACAACATCAACATCATTTGATCAAGAAAATCTGATAACTAAAGAGTTACAGGTGGGTGATTGGAGAAAAAATGCCGTTAATATGACAAAATTAGAAAGTCGTAACAAAAAAGTAGCTACCATAGCTGCGAAAACTAATCGAGATAATTATACAAGTTATTTCAATTCAGATGGAAAAGTTGATTGGCAGGATGAAATGTTGGCCAAAGGAAAAGCTTAATGTATATTTTTGTTTTTAATAAATAAGTACCTAAAAAACTTACTTGTGTATTATTTACTTCTGTTTTCTCTTGAAATTCAACTTCTTCTTCAGTAGAGTGGTTGGAATTTTCTGTTCCTTCATCTTCCATGTTACAAATGCTTTGCGTGGGTATTTCCTGATCAATAGTAAACTGGAGTAAGTCGAAATACCATAATGTGGGAGTATAAATTTCATCTGTACTAGCTCCACTTCGCTTGGATTCCTCTATCTTTTTTAATTCCTTCCGAAAAGAACCACGAAAACTTTGTATTTTCTTCACAACATAATCTCGATTTGCTTCTGGATGTAATTTTGTACAAAACTCGACTAATTTGTCGTAAGCAGCATTTTTCAAATTTCTGTTTGTATATTCTCGGGATTTGATTTTCCATAAGCTTGATAAGATTTATATATTTCAATAAACTCTGAAACAACTTCTTTCGACCAATATCGTGTATCTGCCATATTATCTACCTAACAATTAAAATAATTGAAACTTTGTATATGTATATACAATAAAATACTTACCCACGCTAGAACACAATTTACGCACAATTGCCCGCGCGAAAGTAAAATGTAATCAAACGTCTTACCTGCACGAAAATCACTAGCGACGAAAATGCGAGTTTGAACACGTCTAAAAACCGAGCGATTATTTCTCATTTACACTGGCATGCTTTCGCACACGATTGGAACGGGGCGTTCCAGTCCCGCAGGAAAGAGTGTAAATGTAAAGGTACCTATTGATGTTGCGCTGAAAAACAGACAGAGCCTGGATCGGGGCGAACGGCGAGCTGTAACGCTAATTAACATAGGTTCGCGACGGCGGACGGCGTTCTTTTCAGCTGTCTACACTAGCGCAGCGCGGTTGGTCGCGTGGTTCGGTTCGCGGTGTTGTTAAATATCTGTACAAGGCTTAAGGGCTCGACCTATTCTGCTCAATAACAGTTATGCTCCCTCTCTCTTGAAATATATCAGGGTACTGGTCACGCAATAATCACACGATGATCACTGTTTTGTTTTAGTCACTTTCTTCGATACATACATAATAGAACTAGGTGCTCATGCAGCTAGTCACTAGGCATTTTATGAATGATGGAGCATCGGTTTAATTTAAATTACATCTTTTTCCAAATTGGAAGTCTCTACTGTTAGAGTGGTATGATGCTAAGAAACTTGACGAAATTGAGATATTTGACGTTGCATGACTTGTAGATCACGAAAACCATGTTAATTTCAGTCTGTCTGTCTTCTAATCCTTGATATAACTTGGGAAATACCGGTCGGATTGCGATAAAATTTTCACTCAGGGTTACTACTATACTAGGGATGAAAAAAATGTAGTTTTTGAAAATCGGCTTAGTAGCGGCGGAGTAAGGGGCGAAAAAGAAAAAATAAAAATTCGTTTTTTGACGCTCCAGAGGCTCCTAATCATTTTCGACAAAATTTTTGAGAACCTCTGGCCCATTAAAATTCTAGCACTCCGCGAATATAAGAAATTGCTTCATGTATCGCGCAGTAGACTAGTTGACAATATTTTTAAGTAGGTCTTAAGCAGTTAAAATTTCTTCTATTAGAACAAAAGAATTAATATTATATTTTTTGAGACCCAGACAATCGTAAAACTTCAATTTAAAAATATATTTTTCTTAGACAAACAAAAACGCTGTCCGCTATGTTTAGCACAGATAATAATGTGCTCTGAGGTCATGGCATTTGTAAACCACAGCTGACATCAGCATAACCTCTCAAACTTTCAGACATATAAACATAACGTCTACTAGTTTACATGAAAGATATTGTAAACGTAGTTATTGTATCATCCGAGAATGTTAATACGCATCGCAACACCTGGATAAGACTTGTTCGAAGGGATCCTGAACCTTCATCGGCTGCAACTCAAATTTATTTTTGCGAAGATCACTTTGTTGTAATATTGGATAAAATTATGCAAGAATATTACTTATTATTTCTTATGCCTATCATTATATCAGACTCACTGTACTCACATAAGAGCCTAGGCTGAAGCAAAAAATTACCAATCATCAATGCGCCAGTTTTCGGAAAATTTGTGCTTTCTGATTGTTTTTGTCAATAAACCTGGAAAACGACAACTTTTTATATTTATTAGGAGTTTAATAGAAATGATGTCGTTGCTTTGTGTACGATATGTACGACGTCACATCTTCGCCGATAGCGCTTTCACCGTTTCAAATTAAAAATAAAAAACATATTTATCAAATTGGACTTCCATCTTGCTCTTTATAAAAACTGAAATTGATATATTTCGCTTTCCTAAGCTGAAAACTGACAGAAATACTCATTTATTCTATGAAATTAGATATGAGTCAAGTAGCCTATTATTAGAAGTTGATTGTTACGTCTATTTCAGGGCCACCAGCAATTGTTGAAGTAGATATAATGGTTAGAAGTATGGGACCCATCTCCGAAATTGACATGGTAAGCTTTGACTTTTTTCCTATAATAATAATAGTAATTACAATAATAATGTTTATTGGTTTAACTACAAAGTTTTCGTATGATTAATAACGGCAGTGTTCAATAAAATAAACAATATAATATACCCAAAAAAGTGTACACTTGTGAGTTTTAGCCGAACTCGAATTATATGAATACAACAAATTTTCTTTAAGTATACTACTCAAGCGTATAAATTAGCATCGATTTATTATCAAAAAATATATTGATTCTTAATGTCTACAAACTTACAGATTTGTAGAGTGATTTAGGATCCATAACTTTAATTCAATTTTTAAACGTTTATATGTTTAAAGTTTTCAGCAATAACATTATAAAATTTTGAGCATAGAAAGTAGAATTATCTTTAGTTGATAGTTTTATTTAGTCTAGGAATTATTGCAGATATTTCCTTGAATCGCGTTTGATTGTTGTGGTTGATAGAATGTAACAATTTTGGACTTTTTGTTAAATATACAGGGTGTTCCTTAATGATATGCGAATATTTAACGGTGTGAATCTACACGAAAAATTGATGTTAGTTTGCTTTCTAAACTATGGTCCAAAAATATTTCCTTACAAAAACTCGGGGTGTTGTTTTAGGAAAAAATGGAAATTAATTAATATTTTCAGAACCGCTTCAGATATTTCACTGATATTTAGTTCGTAGTGAAAGTTAACAAAGATGCATATTTTTCAATGCAAAAATAATTTTTAGCTTTAACAGTGGCGTGCGTACGGGTATTGACTTCGATATCTTTTAAGAAAAAAATGGTACGCCAATGGTTTTTGCCAAATCCCGTTCAATTTAAAACAAATGAACTTTCTTGAATTGTTTTCCTTCGATGCGCCATTTTTGAAGAACAAAATAATAACCGTTCTATTGTCCGAGAAAATTAATGTAATAATTGAAGAATGTAATTTAGCAATAAATATCTAGTTGCTCTGGAATATGTCGCTGGCTTTTGACATCTGACAAGTCTCTGTTATTCAAATCTGTTCGCTGTGACATCTTGTTCATTATTTAGTTTTTATGATCTTGTTAATGGCAGTGAATTATTCAAATGCAGAAATGGCAGAAATGCATTACGTATTTGGCCTTGCAAACGGTAATGGTGAGCAAGTCAGACGGATTTATCACCAGAGTTATCCCGATCGCGCTTTGCCAGATAGTAGAACCTTTTCTAATATTCATCGTCGTCTTGTTGAAACTAGTTCTGTCTGAAAAGGAACATCTGAAGGTAGACCTCTAAGTGTGAGAACACCTGAAATTAAGGAACCAGAGCTGCACGAAGAACATCCTGAAACGAGTACGAGGAAGATCGCCAGACACTTAAATATTTGCCATCAAATCGTTTCGAAAATTTTAGTGGATTTTTTGTTATATCCTTACCCTATTTTAAGAGTACAGGCATTACTTCCCATTGATTTTCCAAGGCGTGTGACCTTTTGTCAGTGGCATCTTCAAAAAATTACACAAAATCCGCAATTTGAATTAATGATTCCGTTCACGGACGAAACTAATTTTTCTCGAAATGCCATTCAAAATTTCCACAATAATCATTTGTGGGCAGAAGAAAATCAATATGCCGTAACCGAAACCCATTTCCAACACCAATTTTCGGTTGGCGTATGGGCAGGAATTATTGGCAACCACTTTATTCGCCCATTCTTCTTGCCGGGACGACTTGACGGACAGACTTACCTCAATTTTCTTCAACAACAGTTGCCTTTGCTGCTTTGCTTTATTTTCCGTTAGTAATAAGAAACAATGTGTGGTACATGCATGATGGCGCACCAGCGCATTTCAGTGTAGCGGTTCGTAATTATTTACCAACTGTTTATTCAAATCGTTGGATTGGCCGCGGTGGGCCCCAAGAACGGCCACCAAGGTCCCCAGATCTCAAGAGTTTAGTTTTTTTTGTGGGGCTATCTTAAGACACTAGTGTACAAAAGTTCCAGTAACACTGTAGGGGAATTAAGAGAAAGTATAGTTGCAGCTTGTGATAGAATAAAAAACACTCCAGCGATATTTCAACGAGTGCGCAATTCCATGAGAAGGAGGGCGGAAGCATGCATACTAAGTGAAGGGGGCCATTTTTAACAATTTTTGTAATCATTTTGTTGGTTTTAGTGCTATGTAAATGTTGTCAGTTGTTGTTGTTCATTACCCCTAATGTTTGATTTTTCCAATTGAATTAATAATAATTTTGCAAGTTAGACAATAGAACGGTTTTTATTTTCTTACTCAAAAATGGCGCATCGAAAAAAAAATTCAAGAGAGATTATTTGTTTTAAATTAACGGGGAATTCAAAAATATTTTTTATTTGGCAAGAAAGGTTGGCGTACCATTTTTTCTTAAAAAATATCAAAGTCAATACCCATACGCACGCCACTGTTAAAGCTAAAAGTTATTTTTGCATTGAAAAATATGCAACTTTATCAACTTCCACTACGTATTAAATATCAGTGAAATATTTGAAGCGGTTCTGAAAATATTAATTAATTTCCAAACACTCCGAGTTTTTGTAAGGAAACATTTTTGGACCATAGTTTATAAAGCAAACTAACATTAATTTTTCATATAGATTCACACCCTTAAATATTCGCATATCAATAAGGATGTATTATAGCATGATAAAAAATATATTTTCCGGCAGTCGAAAAGCTGAGATTCATGTGTAAATATTTTTCGATTAAAAAACTGATGAAATGTTAGATTTTCGGAATAATGTGTCTTAATTTTCTTATTAAATTTTCAACGTGATTGTTATCTATGAATACCCCTGAAAATTTGAAATTGTCAACCGATTCTCCGCTTTTGCAGAGATTCAACGTTTTAATTTGGAGTTGATTAAATTTTGGGGAAGATCTGTTGTCGCAAGAACTGACTGTTCCGTGGAAAAAATTGTAATCTTTTGAAAATCTAATACAATTTTTTTTAAGGAGCCCAATCTTTGTATTAGTAAATGATTGCCATATCGTCTGCCAAACCAATAATTTCTTCATCGCTTTTTCACTTAAAAAGGTCATTAATATACAAATTAGATAAGTTAGGAGATTGTGGCTTTTATAACAATACAATGTTGCGGTCGGGAAACCTTAATGACCTTCCATCAAAAAATCTAATCATTTCTCACTACGACTTTTATTTCGCAATTCCTCCGTGCTGAAATGTGTTGTTGCATTTCCGCGAAATATAAAATGAAATATGCATGTCTTGCATGCGACTATTTGTATCCTACGCCTGTACCAATGGCTGTACTGTGATGAATCACCACGGAAAAAGCGAAAAGATACCAGTTGCAAAGACGACATACCAATGGTCTTTTCAGGTAACAAAATCTGTAAAAAATCTGGAGATTCCATGTGGTTTCTGAGTTTTCAGTAATTAATCCGTATATCTTAACCCATTGCGAAAATATATTATAGGACCCATGGTTACAGGAGCCTTTCCCGTCATTTTTTCATCTTGTTATAAGTAAGGTGACGGAGAGGTGCATAAATTGGGGGCTTCTGGAGTTCATCGAATGTCACGGCTTCATATATACGTACATCCAGAACTGGCCGAAACGACCGCTCCGTTGTCCCAAGGGTATCGAGACTGTGTAACAATTCTCAGTTCTACTAACCTCAGGAAGTCCAAAACACAAATTCTTCAAGCTCCTTATTGCGGCCGCGGTGTAAATTTTTTTTTTTGATATTTTTACGCCCTAGATATACAGGGTGTAAACGGTATGGTAGTCATTATGGAAATGGGTAATAGGGGGAGTCAAAACAAGTCAAAGAGTTCATATGACCCATGATCCAAAAGTCAATAGACTTTTGTCTAAATGGCTTTATAGTTTACAACTTTAGGTGCTTTATATCGACCAGAATCACCACAAACTTACTAATTTTTATAATCTAATCAAAAACGTTTCTAAATTGTGTAATTACCAAATAAATGGAATTAAGTTTTTCTATGTTGAGCCAAAATTTGTAGTTAGTAAGTAAGTTTCATTAAATTAAATATTTGAAACACACATGACAACAGCGCGTCGATCTTTCATCACTCTTATCGAACCGGCAATCGATCGCAAACGGTAACAGTGGTTAGTTATGGTTCGCGTACGTCGTCGTGTTTATTTACGGGTACACCCAGACAGAAGGACATTTGTGCAAGTGTACCAAAGACTTCGAGATACAGGAAGTATTCAGCCCACTAATATTCGCACTCGTGAAAGACAGGTTACTGAAGAGCAGGAGGAACAAATTTTAAATATCGTGGAAATCAATGCAGATATCAGCACTCGGGAATTAGGCCGCCGCGTAGGACTATCGCATACCATAGTCCAAAGAATCCTACGGGAAAATTTGCTTTATCCCTACCATGTACAACAAGTGCAGGCCTTATTACCAGAAGACTATCCTCGCAGACTAACATTCTGTCAGTGGTTTTTGCACAAAAACTTTGAAAATCCGTATTTTTTTAAAAACATTCTAGCGACGGATGAATGTACTTTTACGCGAGACGGGATATTAAATTTATATAATACTCACACGTGGGCCCAAGAAAATCCTCATACCATTTTTGAAGGTCGTAATGAAGCTTGTGTGGAAAGTGAAGGACGACATTTTGAACACCTTCTTTAAATACAAAAAAGTGCAGTGGGTTTTAAAACGAAAAACAATGTATGTATCAAAATTGTGTTCCCTATTTATAAGTGGATTTTTTTAATACGTTTGGCAAACTTTCAGACACCAGGTGAAGCCCTGAGACAGTTAGTGGTAAGACCACTTTTTTTAATTGTTTGCATTTTACGAGTACATTATCAAATAATGAAATAATACCTAAGAGCCAAAAATAATAAACTCCATCTTCATTTGCACTGCGTTCCGTCGTAATTTGCGTCTGGCATTGCGGGTTTGTCCGATTTTATTTTACTTTAAAGTCGCTTTTTTCTAAAAGAAAATCCGTTTTGACCCCCATGTTATATGAAACTTTTTGCTTCTTTTAACCCCCTCTATCATCCATTTAAATAACGTTTACACCCTGTATTGCCACGTGTTTATGAAGCATCCGGTAGACAAAATTTTGTCAGATGCATATGACGTCCCATCTATTCCGCGCAATTAGCCGAGAGCCCAAAATCACCCCGCCAGGTAGAAAATCATTTTTTGTTAATGTTCGCTAGCCATTTTCCAAATCCATCAAGTCCGTTTTTCCTTCGCTTTCACTCCGGTAACGTTTCCTCCCGGATTGGCGGTTCAGGGAAATTAGCTCTCAATCTGTCGATCTAGAGCTCCCACAGATATTCTTCCCTTTCGTTCTGTTGGTTTAGCTTAATATAACAATACGATTTGAAGTTCAATGGGTGCAGGATAGCCTGTGGTTATTTTAGACGAAAAAAGCAAGGGTGCAAAATGTCTTTTTTTCAACTAACTTCTCTTACCGTAATTAGGGATGAGGGTTACCAAATGATGCGAATTTCCCTAATTTTAGCACTTGACCAGGGAATTAGTCTGTATTATTATTTTTTCGGAAGATCTACCGATTTCCAGTCTTGATCTAACGAACTACCTATTTGAATGCAAAATCTACCGAAGAAGTTATTTAGGTGTCCCAAAATTGTAGGATAATCCTGCAACTGTAGACAGGTCACGTCATGGTCTACTAGATGGCAAAATTTTATTTTATTTTATTTTATTAAAAGTATTAATAGCTTTCGAGACTTTCAGCACAAATTCAGACTTTGGCATTACTTTTATGTGGGTTTTTCGCCATCTCAAGAAAAGATAATGCTGGACGAGATGAAATGCTTAATTCTGAGTGTTTTAAAATAAACCTGGTTCAAAAAAGTTGATATCTGTAGAAATAACATGGGATTAACTGAATATAAGCCAGTTTAACACCAAAATTGAATACTGAAAATCTCAAAAACTATAAGACTTTTAATAAAACACACTCGTAATTTTACCATCTAGTAGGTCATAACGTGACCTATCTACAGTTGCCGGATAATTTTTCAATTTCGGGAAACCCTGTATATAACTACAAAACACTATTATTACTATAGTGCAGATATTTTCCATCATTGTCTCAGTGATTCACCCGTCAACAGTTTAACAGTTACCAGTCAGTTACAACATTTTTATATGAAAGTCGACTAACCTTGTATTTTACACTGCAGGATATCGGAATACACAGTGTTTAATGTCTCCTATATGTCTTCGGGATAATATGTCACCACTTTAATAAATATACCGCCTTAGGCAGTAAATATTATTTACTACATTTCTTAAATACCACCAACTAATTACAATTACAAAATATATCATTGATCACGATATTTAACAAAAATAGTTATTTTTCCACTTTAACAAATATTTCATAATACATTTCCCATAAAACCCGAAAATCAAATTATCAAAGAAAGCAGTGGTTTTAAAAAAACACTACTATTATTCTCTATATGATGCAAGTACTGTCTTTTACCCTTTCTAACCTACTATGATCTTTACGTATTTAGTTTTTATATACGAGGGTGGTTCAAATCTGATCGAGACAAATAGTCTGACACGTTTATTTACTATCGAAAAAATTTACAAAAATATACAGTGTTTCTAGGTACGTTTCCTCACTAGTTATGCATTTTTTTCCACCTTTCCGAAAGCTTTTTGATACCGGTATCGAAGAATTCTTTGGGTATCTCGGACAGCCATGTGCTCACGAACTCTTCTACCTCGCCGTCGGAGTTGAATCCTAGACCTCCGAGGGCTTCTTTTAGTGGTCCAAACATGTGGTAGTCGCAGGGTGATAAATCCGGACTGTAGGGTGGGGGGGGGGGGGGGGGGTGGTGAGCGTGAGACGCATAATATGAGGGCGCGCGTTATCCTGGTGAAGAATCGCACTTCTTGCTGGAATGCTCCTCCGTTTCGAGCGATAAGCAGGTTTCACGTGTGTTTTCAGGAAGTTAGAGTAATATGCAGCATTGATGGAACGTTGGGTGCGCAGGAAGTCGACGTACAGCAAGGCGAATGTTGTCTGGTGTGATGCTGGTTCGCGGTCGACGACCATGCGGCTTATTCTTGATAGTTTCGCGGCCATCCTTGAATGGTTTGGCCCATTTAAACACAGCAGCCTACTCAGGCACTCAGTACCGAACCGATTTCGCAAACGTAGAAAAATTTCCGTGTTTTTAACGCCTTCCCACATTAAAAAATGAATGACAATACGTTGCGCAACGGCGGTCGTTAGCACGCGTGTGAAACATGCGCTGCCGACGAAAGTTGTGCCACTCTGTTCGTAAGGGACCCAGCTATCACATACTCAAGCCACGACCTTCAAGACATACATGCGCGCTATCTACAGCATTTGTCTCCATCATATCCGAACCGCCCTCGTATATAGTAATTCTATAATTTTTGAATAAGTATTTATCCTTTCAGTTTATTATATCATTAGGGTGACTTCGAAGTCGAGTCATTTATTTTAACAGTAAGTAGATCTGATCAAAAGAAATGTTTTTTTCCTATAACATTTTTCTGGTAAAATTAAAGTAACAAAGTTATAGTCCTTTAGAAGTTTGAGTACCGCCCTGTCTCAATAATAATATTATGTGCTCGTGTTTGGCAACAAGCCCAGCTCTGCGTCGAGCAAAACGGAAATCATTTCGAACAGTTTTTGTGACATGCTTTTGGGCGCACAGGACCGCACTGAAATACTTGTCGGGAGGATACTTTATAAAACAAGATAAACTTTTTTTTAATTTTATTTTATTTTTACACACATATTTTGGTTTAACTTCCTTCTACAATTATTATCTGAAAATTAATGACTCAACTTCAAAGTCACCCTGTATATTATTATTATATATTATTATCTTAAGTGAATGTAATTATCAAATGTAATTATATAATTATTAAATCGAATTATTAGACACATGTTACGACTTTTTGATTTACGGCAATTAAAGCCGGAGTGTCATTTATTTTAGGCCGCAACAACAATTACGATCCGAAATTACATGCAAATGACTGTCTGTAGAGTAATTAACCTTTGCCATATTCATTCATCTTTGTTCTTTCGTAATAGCATTATTTTTTCTGTGACGGGAATAAAGTTTGACATTTTATCTCTGTTGACAGGTAAAAAAATGTCACTTTTTATTAAGTTACTTGCTTCCCGGGGAAAAATGAGTACTTTTTACCCGGATATTTTATAAACACATAAGCAAATTTAGATATTTAATTTAAGAATATTTTATTATGCAATAAAGTTACATTTCCTTTATATCAAAGGTACAATTATTAAATGTGAATTGCATGAATGACACGTTCCTCAAACTAATCGGTACAATAGTTAAATTTTCTTGGGTTGAAATTATGTTTTTCTGCTATCACAATTCCCGTTGATGTACGGTCGCAACTTCATCTTCTGGCCTCCAAAAATACTGAACTGCAACGCCGCATTAGCGCCTAAGGTGGTTAAGCAAGTAGTGGCGAAATGATATGGACTATAGAAGAGTAGGGTCACTCCGTCGTTGAAACAGTTTTTGGCGAGGTGTCTGAAATTACATTGTGGTATACCAAATCCTACATGCAGTTAAACTGTGATGGCTATGACATAGCAGCTAGTCAGGAGGAAGGTAAACATCCAGTAATGAAGGTCACCTGAAGGTAGTTGACCGCAAAACACCGGATTGTTTTACGTATTGCGAAACTAGCAGGAAGTGGGGTGCTAATATTTCGATGCTCCGCTAATGATGTAAAGGCGACTATTGTTATTCTAACATATTTGGAATTTGAGACATCGTCGCTTAAGTTGTAACACCACTAAACGCAAAAAATAACTTATGTATTTGCTTAAAAAAGCCACCGTGAATGCCGGAATGTCATCAGTAGGCACTATTAGCTTATGAGGTTCCATTTGCGACTACACAAACATGGAGGATTATAAGATCATTCGATAGCGACTCCAAAGGCCCACCGTTCTTTTATGCTCTCCTAAAAAGTTGTTAGTTTAAAGTTACATCGTGCTGGAACTCTTTATTGAACAACTAAATTTTTGTGATTCATGACTGGCTGGTACCAAAAAGAAGAAAATACGATACAAATTTGTTATTTAGTTTTGCATTCTACGTCAATGATTATTGCCAAACATTTCCAAAGTAGATCGTTCAAGTATATTGCGAGAAAATAGAGGTGATGTTCCATTTCTTTATTTAATTTTATACTCTTCAGTCTACATTATTCATGTTTCCTGAAAAATAAATACGAACATACAAAAAACAAAGTGATTGTTTTCATCTACACTGAAAAAGCTTTTAGGATGTAAGCACACAGTTTGTAAAATCTGCTTTCTTTTCTGGTTACTAAGTTTAGCGCTCATTTTCAAACTTGTGACCGAACAATAATCCATTCCAACCACTGTTAGAATCAGTATAGTAGTTACTGATATTGCACAATGTTAAGGAAACCAGAACGACAGGTGGGTTATCGCCAATGGGTGTAACGCTAAAGCACTCTATTTTTCAAGCCTATTTTCCAGAAAATGCTATTTATCATATATCCTCTAGATAGAAAAATAATAATATGTATTACCCTCGATTACTCTACGATATGCCAAACTAGGCATTACTCTGTAGAAATCAATAAAATTAAAAGTAGGGAACCCATTCAGGTGAACCATCCGCCTGTAACCTATCTTGCCTTTATTTGGATATCTTGGTCGCCTTCAGGCAGTAAATCATAAACAAAAAAAACTTATAGTATACCGGCATGTGTATGGGTGTATCTATCCAGTTGAAGGGTGGATGTAAAGCTGGACATACACGCTAATAGTATGCTCAGCAGCCTGGTTAACTAGTATGCATATTCAGATTCATGATTCCGCCACAACATGATCTGTATGAATATTTTGGTGAACAAATCATAATCAAATGTCTCTACCCACACTCCGCCGATACACGACGCGAATTCGTACCTAAAATCTCCCAGCGTTTGAGAAGCTTCATTCCAGCAGGGCCTTTGATTTCCTACCTTTCATCTTTCACTCATTCGCAATTGGTCTATAAAATGCTCAAGTTGATGATTTCTTTATTACCAACGGCATATTTGAGAGTGGAAGGATTTGCGGCGATTTTTAAGATAATGATATATCAATTTTCCTATTTTTAAATCTTCAGAACACAACACTTGAAAATACAGAATATACACACTCCTTGTAAAATCTCTCTAAGAATTCTAGTTGCTTCGCTCAAAACTCTTATTGTTATTGTAACCTGTTTATGGCATGTCCTTTCGGTAAACATTACCGTGTATGTTTAGCTTTTGCTCAGACGGCGGTAAAGGAGAAATAAACCGGCAATAAATTATACAGGAAAAAAGAGGGACGCTCTACATAAAGACAGGTCGAGGAACGAAGTGTTTCTGCTCCCCTGATTACTCATTGCCGACGGCCTGTCTGTTTCATAACTGGTCCCCAAACAGAGAGAGATTGAGAGATGAATTTTTCTATGGCAGGTCAAACATTTGGCATTCAAGCCAAAAGCCTAGGTTGCGCAAACAATAAATTATAATCCATCAGCTCATTGTTATAATAAGGTAGTGAGTGGTACGATAAAAATTTAAATGATTATCGAGTATATATAATATAGTATAAAATAATAAAATAAAACAGTTAATCCCATGCAATTAAAATAAAAATAATATCCTTTAAAATACAAACAAGTATTAAATCAATCTAGAATTCTAAAAAAAAAAACAGTTTCTGTATAAATCCATAAACAAAAGTAACAAATAAACAAAAGCATTTTTACAAAAATCTAATACGGGCCACGTAGCATTTTGAAAAAAATACATATTGTTATTCAAAATAGATTTCCTTTATACATACAATGTTTCTATACTATACACTGAAAAAAATCTCCGTCCCATCCCCCAAATTGGGAATATCATTTCAAGGCGAAGGCTGCCTAAGTAAGTTTTCAAAGAAGCTTTGTGAAAACAGTTTAGCTACAGTTTGCTTCCAGTGACAAAAAGCACAACACGAAAATGAACAAAAAATCAGGCCGAAAATTTGTCTTAGTATGCGATTAGAGGTAATATTAGCCAGCCTTCTAAATGCGTCAATGTGTTTTAGGGGTAGTAGAAGAGAGAAGGGGTATCAAATGATTGACAAAATCATTTTAGTATTTTCCACCATGTTTTTGCGATACCTCGAGCAATCACTGTACGGAGCCGATTTTAATGCATGATATATAATAAACACAATACGCTATATAAAATATCTTACCAATATGCGATAGGATGACCTTCTGCGTCTATACAGGATTGCATCCTAGTGCGCATGCTGTCCACAAAGTTTTGGCAGACATCCGTTCCCCGGAAGGATTCCCGTATCCGCCTACAATGGGTGTCTAGAGTATCCCGCCTATTGGGGAGCGATCCGCCAGTGCTCCACTTCTGGACCACTATACCCCACAGGTTGTCTATTGGGTTAAGGACTGGAGATTTTGCTGGCCATTGTAATCCTCTTGTGCAAGATAATTTCGCACCATGTGTGACGTATGAACGTCGGAATTATCTTGTACAAAAGTGATTCTACTTTGTGGATAGAGAATCCGGTATGATGGGATAAAACTATTATTCAAAATGTCCACATATTGTTGCGAGTCCATTCTGTCTGTAAATAACAAGATCATCTTATGAGGGACCGAGGTATACACAGGGTCACGACGTATTTCTTCCAGGCAGCAGCGGTGGCCGCAGTAATAGACTCTTCGGTCTCCTGATCAGTCGCCGTGCGCTGTGCGGGTTCGAGTCCCGTCCTAGGAGAAATTTTTCTCTTGGCTATGGATGTTGTGATTGTCCGTAGGTGGTAGATGGTCTCTGACTCTCGATCGCGGAGGTACCACCCGGCGGTTCTCGTAGGCGGAGCCAGAATGTGTGCATCTTGAATGCACACGTGTTCCCTCGCCAGAGTCCGTGTGGCGTCCCCCCCTTTCCCATGCATCCCCCTATAGCCCCACGGTACCCAATGGGTACTTAGGCCTTAGGCCTTCGTGGTAGTTGGAGTATAAAAAAAAGGATAAGAAAAGGGAGCTAAAATGCAATATATTTCGAACACCAAGTGCGTGTGTGTCTCTGTGTGTGTGTGTATGTGTATGTGTGTGAACATGAAATGAACAATTTTAATTTGAGGGAAACTGAGAACGAAACCTCAAGAATTTTTCATACATGTTTTTACAGTTTCGGGTGATGCTAAAGAAACCACAAAAGAAGATCTCCAAAACTGGGGATTTTCGTGCAATGCATATGTTATATAGAGTCTATTTATTGTATTTTACTGTAATACCTAAAACTCATTTTGTGGTTTGGGTCTGGGCAAACCACATATGTTTGAATTACTTTTTCACTGACGTTTCGGACACCACTGTGGCTTTTTTGGATATTTCTTAAAATAGATTAGAACAAGTAATTTAAAACATAATATATGTGGTTTCGTCTGGTCAGGTAATCATGGAACCTTATTGCATTTTCTGTCCCCTACCAAGTCCTAGGAGGGATATGGTATAATACCTTTCATAAAAAATTACCTTTTCCAAGAAATTATCCGATATCAACAAAACCATCTATTGTGATCATTATTTAGATGTTAGCAATTTTAATACTGTTACTTAAAAGCCTACTGCAGTGACATAGATTAGTCGTAAAAAAATACTCAAAAGCAAGAGCTGCTATTTTGTATTTTGAATTTTGATGCAGCGCATTCGGTAATTGCAAATGGTTTTGTATTTTATGGGTGGTGCAATGCCGGAAACCATCAATTATGCAAGGAGTAAAATAGATACTCGTAAAATAATGAGCACGCAGCGCTACGACGAAGTCGATCAAGTGGTTCCACTAGCAGCTCTTGCTAACTTTAGAAAAGTATAGTTGTAACTTAATTATCTCTTACCAGTTATACTAACTAAATCCCCTGGTCCATCCGCCGTCATCCACCCCCAGTATCCCATTGTCGTGGTTCTGTTGGGGATTATGTTTGCTGGGTCGTATCTGGTGTTGTTCCGACGCCATACCTATTGTAATTTAAAATACTATTTTGTTTCTCAAATGTCTGGTAATATTTTATGACTAAAAACAGGATAGTTTCTTTGATTAATGCATTAATTTGTAAATTGAATCAAGAAGGACTTATTCATTTCTTATTTACTTCGTCGCCGCCGCTGGCTGGGTGCAATCCCAATGATATTAGAAAGAAGCGCAGAACTCTTTGAGCTAGGCTCACAGACCCCACCCCATGCCTCTCTTCCTATTCTGGTATGGGCTCACCGGCGTATTCATGCCCAACTAGCAAAGTAGTTGTATAAGCTTTTGGTAAAAGAACCGTTCAGCCATAAAAGCTCTCTATTGTTGTTGCTGGCTTAATGTTGTGTGGAATGCAAATTTGCTTTCTGCAACATATTTGCTCTAAAATGAGGTGTTTAAAATATTCTTATAGCATAGTTATACAACACCTTATAGGGCAAAATTTTAACTGTTGCATAAACGTTTATACAACTATTTTATACGGCATATTTACACGTTAGTCAAAATGGTTGTGTTGTGGCATCCATGGTAACATTTATAAAACGAGCCTTGTTGTTTTGCTGTGCAATTTACTACTTTAGCCAACAAATTGCTCCCAACGGAAGCACTTATACAACTGTTGTTTAGTAACTGTTAAAGGCTGTACATAAGTATGCTAAATATGTTGGTATACAACTTCACCATAACCTAACTTTCTGCTGTCATTTGTTAAAATGCCATAACCAAAAAAACAACGCATGTATATTGGTTCAAAATGTTTTATCAACTGTTCAAACAGAAGATATAGATCTGGTACAAATTCTGGGTGAATCATTCGACTCTGTCGGTATTTCATTTCAGACATTTGTAAAATTGTTGTATAACACCTGCAGGCAACACCAAAATATTCTAATAACCTAAAGACAACATGGACGATGCCATGATTATACACAACCACCTGCCATATTGGGCAAACATTTATTCTTCTATTTAATATTAAATAATTATGTTTCAGTTCGAAATTGCAGATATAAAGTGATAAACATTAGTGTAATTGTGTCTAAATATAGGATTTGTGGAAGATTTAACGCAGATAAGTTCAGTTTTCCATCTTAAAAATCTAGACATACTTTTGATCATTATCAAAATATGAATGAAATATGATGCCCGTAGAAATTGCGTAACTAATTTGCACGATAATCACAATAAAATTTGCTGCGCAAGTAATTCAATAGCCCTATATCACAGTGTAGAAGTTTATCATATACCTGTGTACGAAATTGACAATGGCCGATATGTAAGTAAACAAGCTGACTCTAATGTGTTAGTTATATATTCTTCTTCGTCTATACAATTCATAAGAAATAGTTTGGTTGCAATAAAGTAGAATCACGTAACAGAATAGTTGTATAGTTGACAAAAACTGAATCTTGCACTGACGCGAATGTCCTATAGCGGCTGCAAGAGGCTTACACTTTTGTTGTATAACTGTTACCAGCAGCCGTTATACTTAAATGACTGAAGTGTCCTATTAGGTGTGCCCATTCCGCTTGTGTAGCAGTTCTAAGAGGGTTTTGCTAATGTTCTTACAGTATACAATGCTGTTTAAGGAATACTGTATAATCATTCTTGCAACTCTATTAGGAGTGATAATTGTTAGTAGGTTGGGAGGGCTTTGGGGCTCCTTGGAGTCTACCCTCCCGAAGCGCAACAGCTCATTACGCTCTTCTACATATTACAGCATGTTATACCTTCTGTGAAGTGTAGCTACCTGGAATAAACGAGTCCCCCCCTCTGCTATGCAGTTTTATGTCTCCAAGATACCCCTCCCGCACCGAGACGGAATTTTCGTGTATCACCCTGGATCTTGAGCCTCCCCCCAGATCTTTTCCTGGATAACACTACTGGTTGAGCAATATCTCAATCTACAGGAAACAATTACTATCGCGAAATCAACCACAACAGTGGCTCCTACAAATCATTTTTATGGGCACATTTCAAATTTCCGTCATCGGATTAAACTAGGAAGTCACAGATGAATAAAATTAACAAATCAAAACTGATCATAATTGTTTGTATTAGCATTGGGAGGATTTCTGGAAAAGCAAAAATTCTATATACAGGGTGTTTCAGTTTATTGTTGCATAACTTTAAGATTCAATAGAACTTTTAAAATTAATGCATAAAGTCTATATAAACATGGGTCGAAAAATGCGTGGCTTCCGAAATACAGGGAGTTTAAATTTACTTTTTAAAATAGTTTTTTTTAAATATTTCGAACAATATTTGACTGTAACCGCTAGAGGGCGCTCTCTACTGTACCTGTAGTGTATTAAAATGACCGAACATTTTTTCTTAGTGCAATTTTTTGCTTTTGGAATAAAAAAACTGATTCTTCGCACTTTTCTGCATAAAAAAGCTCTCCTGTGAGTTTTCGTTATAGTTAGCCGTTTTTGAGATATTTCGATTTTTAGGGTTCGATGCATTTTTAATTATTTATGGGACAATAATATTTTTTTTTACATTTTCGATTTGGGCATTACAAGTAATTAAGCTGATCGTTTAGATTGTGTTTTTAAACACAGCAATAATTCCTAACTCCAAATAAACACAAAAAACAATATTAATTTGTTTAATTTTCCAATATTATTTTAACAAATTCAATTAATTATTTACAACTAAAATGCTAGTGGATAGTTAGGACAAACATACAAAATCTAAAATAGTTGCTCGAAATGTAAACCCAATTGTTCAATACACAATTCACATCTACGAATGATCGAACGTGGTATAGCATTATTCAAATAAGGCCTTATTTCATCACATGCATTCCTGATTATGTCTATTAGCATATCTCTTGTGGTTACAGGAGTCTGGTACACTTTTTCTTTTAGAAATCCTCACACAAAGAAATCTAATGGATTTAGGTCAGGGGATCGTGGAGGCCAGGCGATTGGTCCTCCACGGCCGATCCATCTTTCTGGATAATTTTCGTCCAGCCAGTTTCTAACTTTTCTCGAATAATGAGCTGGACAACCATCAAGCTGGAACCAGGCCAATCTTCTTAGATCTAACATAACAACATCCCACATATTTGCATGTTCAGCCTTTAAAAATTTTAAGAAGGTCGCAGCATTTAACCTTGCAGGCAAAAGGTAGGGTCCAAATAGTCGATTACGGTAGATACCAATCCACACGTTCATACTAAATTCATGCTGAAAATTTCTTTCCCGAACTGCATGTAGATTTTCATGCGACCAAATATATTGATTATGAAAATTTACCACTCCACGTCTAGTGAAGCATGACTCATCGGTCCATAAAACGTTACTTAAAAACTCCCTATTATTATCAGTTCTGTCAAGAATCCACTGACAAAATGTGATTCTTCGTTCTCCATCCCCTGGCTGTAGTCCTTGTACAGGTTGCAAATGGTAAGGACGTCTATAGTCATTTCTAAGAACACGGTTAACATGGCTTGCTGAAATTCCCAAGGCACCAGAAACACTCCTAACACTTGTGGTCGGATCTCTATCAAACTCACGCAGAATCATACGGGTAAATGTGCGCTGACGAACATTTATGTTTTGATCCCTTTGGAGATTTCCAAAACCATTTTCAATTATTTGGCGATGCACTCTTACAAATACTGAGCGAGTTAGATGTCGTCTGTTTGGAAATCTTCGTGCTTATTCTCTGGCTGCTTCTGCTGCGTTTCCATTTACAAAGCCATACACAAAATGAATATCCGCTAACTCTTGATTGGACAATAAGAATGGCATTTTTATAAAACTTACAAAAAAAAAACAGGTAAAAGAAACTAAATTTCGTGCATTCACAATTGCAAAAAAACGTTTCACGTTTCAACAGACAACAAAACTAATATCTTCTGCTTTCAATTTCAAAAATATTTGCAGGCACAGCCTACTTCTAAAAATTAACGTTATTTTATCATAAATAATTAAAAATGCATCGAACCTTAAAAATCGAAATATCTCAAAAACGGCTAACTATAACGAAAATTCACACGAGAGCTTTTTTATGTTGAAAAGTGCGAGGAATCAGTTTTTTTATTCAAAAAGCAAAAAATTGCCTTAAGAAAACATTTTCGGTCATTTTAATACACTACAGATACAGTAGAGAGCGCCCTTTAGCGGCTACAGTAAAACTATGCCCATGGTGCGTTTTGTCGTACCAAAAAACCCTTGTATACCAATTTTCACTGTTATAATGTATATCAAATATTGTTCGAAATATTTAAAAAAAAAACTATTTTAGAAAGTAAATTTAAACACCCTGTATTTTGGAAGCCACGCATTTTTCGACCCATGTTTATATAGACATTATGCATTAATTTTAAAAGTTCTATCTAATCATAAAGTTATGCAACAATAAACTGAAACACCCTATATTTGGTTTCTGTCTAAAGTGGCGAACCTACCAGTATGTCTACAAAGTAAGAAGCATGTAGACCAGAATGCAGTTTTGTATAGGCACAGAAAGTGGTTAAAATAAATACTGGTGAAATACTTTTCAGAGCTAATGAAATTAGTTGCAAGAAGGATAAATAGCCAGCGCTAATTTCGTAAACTAAACGTTTTTCATATTTATATTTTATACGAGAATGTTCAGTTTCCAAACGTAACTATGTTCGGTAGCCTAGCACTTACGGCTTGTCTATTCAATACCAAACATCCAACCTACCATATCAGAACTAATCAAACAACCTGCTTCTCCCTGAATATTGAAATTTGAAAGAAATATTTTGCTTTTCACAAGCCTGGAGATATATTACATATAAAGATGTAATCTGCTTTGAAAATCACACCATATTGGGAATTTAATTAAGCCTACACCTGATCAACAGCAATAGCCCACCGCCACTAGAGACAACCATTTTTGGAGGCCAGAAGATGCAAGAGGTATGTGCAAGTTGGATGGCTCATCTTTGTACATTCGGTAAAATTTAGTATATTTTTCAGTAACTACAAATCTCCTATTTGCATCATTCTTTGTTTCCTTAAGTTTCACAATTAACAACGTTCCCGAATCTTCAATACCATCCAATGTTACCTGGCTGATTTCACAAATTTGACAAGCCTCTGCAATCCCAAATACAACAACAAGCTTGGCCATCAAATAAACTTCATCGGTAGTATTATTTAAAAAATCACTAATTTGTGTACTCGTGAGCATCGCAGCTTTCTTGGGGTTGCAACCTTTCCCATTTTGTTTCAGAAGTGTAATTAGATTGAAATATTTTGAAATGTCTACATTATTATTTTATCGTAACATACATTTAATCATTGAATAATTCGACCACACTGTTGATCGAAGTTTTTCTTCATCTTCCATTCCATGAATCTTGAATACGCGGCTTCGTAAATTTTCCGCGATAATTTTTGTGACGCTACTTTGGCTACTTCTACTAATTCCAGTGGAGTCAAAGAAAACTCGGAGTCAGACATTATATACTTTAGAGTATTAAAAATAACTTCTAAGCAACCACTAATTTTTAAATCAAATCACAAAATTAATTTAAATAATTTTGATTACTTTAAAAGTTTCCTTAGCAACGCAGGTCTAATTGTCGCTATAAGTACAACATACCCTACTAATTTCAAAATTCAAATTTCACATCGATAATTTTCTGACTTAAATATTGTAATAATATAATTCTTCAATATTAAATCGTCGTTTTTCCCGTCATAGAAAGAAATTGTGTATTATACACGGGAAAAATACTAGATTTTAGCTAAAATCTAGTACTTTTTTCCCTTGTATAATACTATAATAACTATTTCTGGTTGTAACACTTTTAATGTCACTGAGTATATTACACAATGTCTTTGGATATTTACAAAAAATTCTCGTTTGATGTTGTACCTAATTGGATTCAATTTGAACTCTCATTTATGCCTCTTGATCTTAAAAAAACTTATGGACTGCTTAAACTAGACAATCACTACTGCTTTTATTCCTGAACTCTGAATGTCCAGAACTGCTCGTATAACTGATTCAAACGTATCGCCTCGCCCTTTCACGAGAAGCATCTCTAAAACGGCACCGTACAAAAAAACTCCATTATTTAATTTACCTTTTCACGCAGACCTACTCGATGGACTGCTATTTCCGCCAGTCCTGGGTGGACCGACGGCTGGCGTTCTCCGGGGATTCCCGGGAGACTCTGGCCTTGAGTATCTCGATGCTGGGAAGAATCTGGAAGCCAGACACATATTTCTACAACGGCAAACAGTCCTATCTGCACACGATCACGACGCCTAACAAGTTCGTGCGGCTGTACCAGGACGGGAGGGTTTTGTATTCTTCGAGGTAAGTGCAATGTCATATTACAGGGTTGCCACGACTACTGATTTTGTCAGTAGAACTAGGGAGAAAATTACGACAAAAATTTCATTCTTGTGTTGAGTAGATGAAGTTTTAGATAAAGAATAAATATAAAGAAAGATTAGATAAAAGTTTTGGCAGAAAACTCATTGGCGTTTTTTTTAACAAACACAAAATAATATCAAGTTGCCTTTGGGAATAAACGTTTGTTTACTTACCTCACTGTTAGTTGACATTTATTTATTTTAAAGTTTTCGCTTTAAGATGTCGTATAAATTAGAAATAAGAAAAAGTGCCTACAAGTTGGTACCCAAAGCTGGAATCTGTCGAATATTCCAGAATGAAAACATTTCACCCAGAACCATTTATCGAACAATAGAGGATGAATCACCCAAAAAAGTGCATTTATTACACAGAGGTCAGAGAGATTGGCGAGAAGAGCAAAAAATCAGGTTGGAATGTCAACAAGGAGACTGGCTCGTTAATAAAGATCTTCTAAGAGTGCGATATCGTTGGAATTGAGGAGGAATTGATTTTAAAGCTCTCAAGCGCAACTCATTCGTATACCAAGATGTTGTCGTCAACTGACGCGGTTACACTTTGCCAATGGAAAAATCATTATTTTAGATGACGAAAAGTATTTCACTTCTGAGAAACTCTCTCGTGAATATTGAGGGTGTTTGTAAATCATGGACATAAACCCAAGAGATTCTTTGGACTACTCAAAAACCATTTTGCAGTTTGATAGAAGACGGCAACACTTTTGATATGTTGCCTGCCATATTAGCTGAATATCCTAGCAGGGGATATAAATGATAATTTGTCTACAGTTTGTAACAACTTGATTGAATGCCTTGATTCTTATGATCTGTAACAGGGGATATCTGAAGTGAATGAAGTCTTAGGAGTGGCACCATTAATGCTGATATGATTACCGATCACTATTTAACCTTATGTGATATACGTGTTACTACACTTCCTAAAAATCATCATAAATTTGTGACATTCACCTAGAGCTATCGGTTAACGAAGGTAATAATAATATGACTTGCCAATTATAATATAAATAGAGTAAGATATTTTATGGAGCCCTATTAATAAAACAAGACAGTTATATTGGATTAAGCAAACTATTTGTTTGATGTCATGAATAGTGAAGATTAAAAAATAAATGAAATGAAAAATACTTGTTTATTATACAAGGAAAAAAGTACTAGATTTTAACTTGAGGTTGTATTTGACTACTTCTACTAATTAAGGTAGAGTCAAAGAAAACTGCGAATCAGGAATTTTTTATTTTATAGTATTAAAAATAACTTCTAAAAAACCACTAAGTTCACAATTTACAAATCAAATCACAAAATTAAATTGACAGCTATTTGATTACTCTAAAAGTTTTCTTAGCAACGCAGGTGTAATTGTCGTTATAAGTACAACATAGCCTACTGATTGCAAAATTCGATAATTTTCTGACTTAAATATTGTAATAGCGTCACATAAATTATTGCCAGCTAAATCGCGGAAAACTTACGAAACCGCGTATTCAAGATTCATGGAATGGAAGATGAAAAAAACATACAGTTCTTTGTCGGTGACGGTGTTATTGGCTTATTTTCCGGAATTGGCACGACAACAAAAGTCATCGATAGTGTGGTCGAATTATTCAATGATTAAAAGTATGTTACGATCCAATAATAATGTAGACATTTCAAAATATTTCAAACTAATTACATGTCTGAAACAAAATGGGAAAGGTTAAGCCTGCGATTTTTACGAGTACACAAATTGGTGATTTTTTAAATAATGCTCCCGATGAAGTTTATTTAATGGCCAAGGTTGTTGTTGTATTTGGGATTGCAGAGGCTTGTCGAATTTGTGAAATCAGTCAGGTAACATTAGATGATATTGAAGATTCGGGAACGTTATTAATGTAAATCATTTTGTGTGTAAAAACCAGTTCTATAAGGTTCCCCAAACAGTGGCTAATTTTCTTCAACTTAAAAATGCTAACTCATATGCATATTTCGAAGATTGTCTGCTACTCTTTTAGTTGATTCTGGGGGAGACTTGGTGACATTAAAGGAACATGGCGGTTGGAAGTCATCAACGGTCGCTGAAGGGTATGTTGATGAATCGGTAGCACACAGGACAGAAATAGCTAATAAAGTAACATCAACGGGAGTTGTGATGGCAGGAAAACATATAATTTCAACACAAGAAAATGTAACTGTTGTACCGAATAGTGGAACGTATCGTTCATGCAATGCACATTTAATAATTGTACTTTTGATATAAAGGAAATGTAACTTTATTGTATAATAAAATATTCTAAAGTTAAATATCTACCTTTACTTATGTGTATATATTCAATATCTGGGAAAAAGTACCCATTTCTTTTCCGGGGGAAAAAGAATTTTGATAAAAAATGCCAAACATAAATACATTTTCAAAGACTGGCTTTTATTTAGTTGTTCATAAAATTAACTGAAACATTAAAAATATTTTTTTACAATTGAAAATGTTTAAACAATAATAAAGCTCCTCCATATCAAGTTTTCAAATAAAAGGGTGTTAAGTGATAGTCGGATATAAAAAAGGTGTGACACTCATTTATTTAAGAACCTGAGATGAAGTAGCGTTATTTAGTTCGTTACACGAACAGCTAAATAAAATCTTCTTTTTGAAAATGTACTGCTTATATTATTTATACGTTATTTTATTACCATGAATCCACGAGTTCTAACTTGCAATCTTGACTCGTTCAAAAAGTAAGTTGGGGGACGTTTTTGAAAACCTGTTTTTCTAACACGTACACTCTACAATTTTGCATGACTTATTTTTTAAATAAATAAATGAATTATTTACTTTCGCTGCCAGTATGAAATGTAGGTACCTATAGCTATTGTGTCACTTTGAAAAATAAGGATATGACATTTGGATGATACATTTCAAAACTCTGCTTAACACTATCAGGATACCCAAGCATTGTTTTTTAGGAAAACGAATATCAGCCAAGAGACTTTTGCTCCCCATAAATCAGCTTTATTACCGTACTTTCGGAAGCTGCAACCGCTGGACAATCGCCTTTTTTCCTAATTCACCGAACATTTGTGTTCTCGGCTGCAAATGGAGCCAAGAGATTTTCCTAGATAAGGTTGGAAGTTATATCGTTACATACGAAACATCATCGATTCATCAAAAAGTGTATCGTAGTTAGAGCCAGTATCGCCCAAAGAAACTACCCGAGAGCATATTTGAGAATTTTTAGCTCAAATTAGTGAAATGGTTGGTTGGCGCATATACAGGGTGTGCCAACCTAAATAGAAAGTAGTTTTAGGAGCAAAAAGTAATCGAACAACTGTTTTTGTGGCAACCTTGATATGTTACTGGTGCATACTTAAAAGTTATTTTATAACTTCATACCATAGTAAACATATATTTTTTTAATACATATGGTTTCGATTGTCAATTCTTTACATATTTAGTGAAATGCTCACCTTTGACGTCTCGCAGCTCCGTCATTTTTCAAGATATTTACATAAATCTTAGTTCACAAAAACCTAGTTATCATCGATTTTAAGCGGATCTGTGCTAAAATTATATTCTATTTATACAGGGCATCTTAAAACGCCGAATACACGTTTTACCTCAAAAATTTCAAATGGGACACCCTGTATATTTCTACATCGTTAAATAGTTTTTTTGGTGAACTTTTCGATACGAGGTTTCTACGACCACTTTCCAGACGTTTTTGCGTTGTTGTTATTCAATAAATTTCAAAATAACCAAATATAAGCATGAAATCAAATCTTCTAACAAGCTCTTACACTGATCTGCAACAAAATCCTCCTTCAAATAATTATGACATAAATTTGAAGATTTTATATAGCTGAAAACAAAATTTCCTCTAATCGGTGACGCGAAATTGAAAGAAGGAATTTCTGTAGGTCCGCAAATACGAGAACTTATGACTTATGAAGTTTTGAATTTGAAGTTGTACAAGGCTGTCACTCAAAATTCATTTCTTGGGCTCGCATGTAGATTTCTTTCCAGAAAATCTCGGTGCCGCATCACACGGGTATGGTGAAAGGTTTCATCAGGTTATTATGCATATTGAAAGACGCTACAATGGAAAATGGTCAGCAGCAATGCTTGCTGATTTTTGTTGGTCGATTCGCCGAGAAACTGCGATGGAAACGATGAAAAGAAAAAAAAACTACAAAACAAATTGAATTATATCATCATATTGAGATAAATATATTGGTATTTATTTAACTTGTGACTGTAAAATTAGCATATTTCACTGTAAAACTTAGACCGTAGTCTTTTTTCACTTTTTTGTAATTGATATTAATTTGATATATTTTCTTTATTAAATTGACATTGTATTTAAAATCTATCATCTGTACTTATTTGCATGTTAAATTCCGAGCTTAGAGCATCGAATTTGATGTTATTGTGCATGAAAACATTCAGAAGAAAAAATTTTTTTTGCACACCAGTGTTATTAACATAACAAAAATAAACTCAGCCTAAGGCAATTAATCGTTAATAAATTGTTTGAATATAATTCCTTGGCGCAAAGCGGAAAACGTCAGCGTGTCCCTATGGCCTCTTTATGAGTGGATTAGAAAAATCATTCATAGCCACTTCAATGCTGCCTTGATCCGTCTACTGCAGGTTGGCATATTTTAGCCGTAATTTTTGAAAAAAAAAATGGTAGTGGATCTCGGTTATGTTGAGGCTTTGGTAAATTGTTTTATTGAAAATTTCATATGTGGGCTAGTAGCACGTAAATTCTCGGCCGATTATCTATAGGAAAGAGCATCTGGAGTACCTGGTCAGCAGGATTGATGCTACTTCTTGACATATCGACTTGTGTATTATGAAAGAAATCACTTTAATTTAGAAAAGAGAAGTGCGAAGAAAGGATTGATTGATAGGCTCCTCGAGTTGGGATGTTAAAGCTTTTCCAGCACTGAAAAGTCTGTAAAAGAACAAGATCACACTGACTAGACAGATTATTAACTTTCACTTTCCATTTGATAGGTAGACAATTCCGGTTTTAGTGTAGAGCATAGAGACACACTTCTCTTGATTACTAGCTTTCTTCGTAGTCAAATAGAAACTCGGTATTGAGGAACTGTACGGTTCAAGTCAAAATGGTCTTAGTATCCTTTCCTGCTTACTTCGCATAGAATGCTTAGCGCGGTTATTTAGTAGTTTTGCCTGAAATGTTCTGAAAATCAGATTTACACATGGATTTCGATGTACTATTTTTCAATGTTTTCTTTGATACCTGATATACTCATTTCCACTCGACCTTTGATAAAGATAGTCAAGTTATACATACATAATGAAATGATAGGTAGTATGGACCGAGATCTTGTCCATATTTCAAAATAAAAAAGCCTTAAAATCATTTTTTGCGGGTAAAATTACATATATATTTAACATCACATATCTCAGGCACTATGATTGAAGCAACTTTGAGAAGGGTAAGTCCGGGGGAGATGACCGCAGTTTTTGTCAGACGTTACAAAAATGAAACTATTAGTATTTTTTCGAAATTTTTATTTTAGACCAGCCTTTAATCATTTACGTATAAAAGAAAACAAGGAGAGAGATGGCCATGGTAGTAAGGGAACGATGGCCAGTAGTTTACTCCGCTCTTTTTTAGTCTTCTGCTTCTCTTCTCATCTGTTTTTTTTGGCCTCACTTAGAACGCATGTTATCAAAACCTTGCCAGGTGGTTTCCTTTGCACGAAGTGGCTTCGAAGCCATTCTAAAAAGAGTGCAGATGTTATGTAAGCTGACTTTTCTGACATGAAAACTTGGGTACCTGGAGGCATTCCATCTGAGTATTCAGATTTTTTATTTTCACCTTCAAAAATGCAAGCAGGTGGCAAAAAAAGTTCCTCCGGCATTGCAACATCCAATAACAGTGATAGTTTCTCATTTTTCGGTAGAAGTTATCGTAGATACATATTTTTAACATTTTTTTACTACAACGTATCCTGGGCGATTATTTAATTATTATTGTTTCATCCATATAAAAAATACAGTTAGCTTTTCCCATGAGATCATTAACTGTCAAAATCTGCTCCAATAACTTGAAATAAGCGTCGACTTGTACTCTGTTCAAAGCTTGAGATCTAGCCACTGAAACTTCTTCAGACTTTCGTAATGAAATATCAGAGTTTATTTCCAAACCCATTTGCATCCAATCATGACCAGCTTTTTCAGTTTCTTTTGTTTGTTGAATCTGTGAGATATGTTTAGTCGCTCTGCAAATGTCTGCATTGTCCTGACATCATCAATAGTGAATGCGAATCCTTTACTTTGCATGGTTTTTATATGAGTCTTTGTTCATTTTGTTCTCCAAGGATAGAAGATGGCCCCATAGGAACTTTTTTTATCATTGTCATTTTTGTATCTTTGTTCCAATATTTCACGTGGAACGCCGTAGGTTTTAGATGTAGAGTAAATGGTAATTTCCTGATTTTTAACAGAATTTGTAGTGGCCTTAAGTGATTCTTTTGTCCAATTACCGTGCTTTGTAAATATTTTTGTCTTGTAGTGAAACATTTAGTTAAAAATTAAATTTATAATAAGGCCACCTTTACCGGGCCGTGTATGGATCTCTCCTTATTTGACCGGGAGAGATGGCCATATCAGAATAAAAGTGAAGAACTCTGCATTACTTACAACTTTGAGCTTAGAATGCAAAAAGCAATCATGCTAAATGTGATAAAATATAAAAACTACAAGTTTCTACTGATTTTTTTTCACCATAAGGTAAAAAGTGAACCCTCTGAACATTGTTTACACATTTGAAGAAAAATAAATATGTTTTTACTTACTTTTTTATCTAATTTCACATCAATTTTGCAAGTGCTCCTAATCGTCTCCGCTGGCAGAAGTATAAGCCAGTGCCATCTGGCTATTAGTTCCGAAAATAATCTCTCCCGTACGGCCATCTCCCCCGGACTTACCCTGACGTAATACTAGTCGGATGACTATAATAAGCATACCAGCATTTTAAGCTAAATATTGGAATGTTTGCCCATGTACAAAAAAGTCAATGTATGGTGTTTAATAATTAGCAGAATGGACTGTTTTTTTTTCTTTTTTAGTTATTCAAAGATCTCATTTCTATCAGTTTATGTGACCCAAAACTCAAAGTAGACGTTATCTACAGGGTGTAAACGTTATGGCCATCATTATTGAAATGGGTAATAGGGGGGGGGAGGGGGTCAAAACAAGTCAAAAAGTTCATATGACCCATGGTCCAAAAGTCAATAGATTTTTGTCTAAATGGCTTTATAGTTTACAATTTTAAGTGCTTTATATCGACGACAATCACTACAATCTTACTAATTTTTATAATGTAACCTAAAACGTTTTTAATCTGGGTAATTAACAAAGAAATGGCCTTAAGTTTTTCTAAGTTAAGCCAAAATTTATAGTCAGTATGTAAGTTTCATTAAATTGAATATTTAAAACACACGTGACAACAGCGCGTCGGTTATCATCACTCTTATCCAACCAACAATCGATGGCAAGTGGTTAGTATGTTGTTTTGTTTTTGTTCGCGTACGTCGTCGTCTTGATTTAGAATGTTCTCGAATCAAGAGTTCGAGGACATGTTGTTAGTATACGGTGAAGCTCGTCAGAATTCAAATCTTGCAGCTCAAATTTATCGCGACAGATTTCGCCAACGGATACACCCAGACAGAAGGACAAGTGTGCCAAAGACTTAGAGATATAGGAAGTGTTCAGTCCACTAATATTCGCACTCGTGAAAGACACTACTGAAGAGCAGGAAAAACAAATTTTAAATATCGTGGAAATCAATGCAGATATCAGCGTAGGACTATCGTATACCATAGTCCATAGAATCCTACGGCAAAATTTCCTTTACTCCTACCATGTACAACGAGCGCAGGCCTTGTTACCAGAAGACTATCCTCGCAGACTAACATTGCTATTTATAAGTGTATATTTTAATACGTTCAATAAACTGTCACACACCAGGTGAAGCGCTGAGACAGTTAGTGGTAAGTTCGTTTTTTTTAATTGTTTGCATTTTACGAGTACATTATCAAATAATGAAATAATACCTAAGAGCCAAAAATAACAAACTCAATCTTTATTTACACTGCGTTCCCTTGTAATTTGCGTCTGGCATTGTGGCGTTGTCAGATTTTATTTTACTTTAAAGTCGCTTTTCTCTAAAAAAATGCCGTTTTGACCCCCATGTTATATGAAACTTTTTGCTTCTCTTAACCCCCTCTATCACCCATTTAAATAATGACTATCATAACGTTTACGCCCTGTATTATTGCTACATACATTTTTATTAACAAACATTTGTCAAAGTTGTGGTTGTTTGCTTTGGAAACATTTATATTTTTAAGTTACCTTGCCTTAAATATACATATCTTTGGAAATTTGGCGTGTCTCTCTCTCTCTGACTTTGACTCATCTCCTCGTCAATAAAGATCCGTTGAAAAAAGTGATTTGATGATGTTTTGTCTGTTTGGCAACCTTGTTCGGAGGATTCTCAAATGTTAGTAAAGTGGTTTTATTTTGACCAAAAAAATGTAGAGGCTATTTTAAAAGCTTTGGACATTGGCCGTAGGCATTTACAAATTTGTAAGTTCTTTTGTCTTTCTACTGGAGATAATTTGACAGGCAGGTAGTTTATACGCATTATAAAAAATTCAAAACTCACGTTGTACATTAATTTTCAATTTAAGAAAATGATCATATTAGTATGTGTTTCGAACAGCTGAACTGGTTGAATGTTGTGTAAACAAAATCCTACATACTTCGGTTCCTTTATTTTTGAAAAATACATTTATTCACGAAATATCCGATTGACTGACACTTCAACAACAACAATGAGAGTATGACAATCAAGGAGGCCATAAATGCGCCCTTCAATTGTAGGGACGACTGTTGATACGGGCCTTAGACCCGTATCGTCAGTCAGTTTATGGCCTCCTTGATTGTCATACTCCTTTCTCTCCTTCAAAAATTTCTAGATTAAACTTGTCCCGTGTCAGCGTCAACGCTCTCCTATTGTAAATATATGTTTTCTTTTTAAATCGTAGGAAATTTCAGGCTGATAAAACATGATATAACTCACACAATTTGATGCAAATAGATGTTTGTGACATAACCTCAAAATAGAGCGCTGACACGGAGAAGTAGAAAACTATGACAATCAAGGAGGCCATAAAGGCGCCCTACAATTGTAGGGACGACTGACGATACGGGGCTAAGTACTTGTACAACAGGAATCTTCAAATTAAACTAGGTTTACGTCTGAATCCACGGTTAATGCAACAGGCCACTAGAGGTACTTTAAATGTCTATAAGCTCCTTACCGACTTTTTTAAGTTGATCCTTTGGCCCGATGCCAAATGACAAGCATTAATATTTTAGGAGAATTTAAGCCTCTTGCAGACAGTATCACTTCATTTTTAGCATGCACTCTGTATATTTTACCATTTTTCACGTACTCTACCCCATATGCCTTCTTCATTAAAGGTTTTATCAATATTTTTGTTACGTGGGCACCAGTACGTATCTTTAGATTTTTTCTGTCTCGAAATGAACGGAGGTACGCGTTTTCTCCATCTGATCTCAACCCGTTTTTCAATGTTGCTTGCATATTTGATATCTGCAAAGCTTTTATGCATGGACCCTATATACCAGGAGAAGCTGTCCGTGATGTAAAAAGGACCCAGAAACTAGACGCCTGGAGTACCAGTTGTGCCATGATCGTGATTTTCCCCAAATTCAACTTGGAAAATTCTTTTGGGGCCATAATGTTGTGGGTGATATCACTAGTTTCGCAGACAGAAAGCATGTCTCCGGTCCTTGGATCAAACATTTTCTTTGCCATTAATTAATTGTGATTTGGAAGATTTTTTTCGGAAAAGAAGCATTCCTGAGTGATTTTAGTGCTCGTTGTGGGGAAATTCTGTCCGACCCATCTGGCAACGCTGTGCTTTGACAGCCATAAGAACACCAAAAAACAAAATTTAGCTCATTGTAAGTTAACTCAACTATTTTTGCTTATTTCTGTAAATCCTTGGTGTAATCTGTTGGAAATTGTTTCTGTTGTTTAGCTATCAGTGAAAAAAGCCTTTGTACGGTGATGAATTGTTTAACGAGGGGCAACAGCAACAGTTCATTGTTTAGCAATCTTGGTATTCTTCAAAATTCTGGTGGAAAACACAACCTTTGGTCCAAATTTATGGTCATTGGAGATGGAGTCGTTGATAGAATGATATGCAAGGTGATTTAAAAAAGATGACGTCTTGAGAAACAAAAATGGTGGAACTAGGCATGTAGAATCCCTGTGTTTTATAACTGTGAAAACAAAAGTTATTTGTAAAACTTAAGTTTGAACTAGCTGATTAACCATTTAGAGATTTACATTTTTCCCAACCTCAGATACATTACGCATGAGTAGCAGCAGGTAACAATTCGATCACTGTGTCCTCAGTTAGGCGTCAAGTTTTGGGGTCGTTTTTTCTCATTTTGCCTGTTTTCCTGGTATACCGGCTCCATACATTGATGGGATAACATGATTCTCATAAATCCAGATGGCGATCTTACCCCTATCTGTCGCCTGCCATCATAGTCCACATAAGGATGTCCAGCTTGTTGGGCGGCATCGACAAAAACGACTGATAGTTTGGTTCTGAAAGAAAGATCGCTGACACCGACAGGCCCTCCTTGCCTACGGTATTCAGAATCATTTACTGCAACATTTGCATCTTCTACTTTGAGGAAGTATGGCAGCAAGTCTTTATACGACCATCCAGGATTATCTAAAGCCTCCCAGTTATCTAATCCATTTTATTTCCTCTGGTATATACCATAAAATTGATAACAGAGCCTCCCCCCAAGCATTTTCCATGAGCCATACTCAAAGCTCCATTGGGACAGCCTAAAAATACCATGACAGCAATGAAATTAATAAAACAAAAACATTAAGTACAAGCTTATTTTAGCTGTTAATAAAATGAACCAGAAGTTTAAAAATATTTTTTCGATTGGAGACATTTTTTACTTCACGCATTTTTTAATTTTTACTTCGAAATTGAGATATTATGATTTTTGGATGTTATGTGACATGTATATCTCGAAAAACCAAGTCACTCAATTCCGTCGGTCTATCTGTCTGTTTGTCCGATTATTTTATAACCTCCTATAACTTGACAAGTACCCTTCGAAATTTTATGAAATTTTCACACAAATTTACTGCTATGCCAAGAATGAAAAAGCTTTATAGTTTTGGGAAATCGGTCCAGTGATGGCAGAGTTAGGAGAAAATACTCGAAAGAAATAACAATCGCTTGAAGCTTGTTTTTTGACGCTTCACAGGCTCCTGAACATTTTCGGATTTTTTTGTAGGGGTTGAAGCTTGGAGGTTAGGGGGTTATAAATGTAACGTCTCAAGTATTAGTCCAAGACGTTGTATCAATAAGAAGTTTCTTCCGTTTTGCTCATAATTCAAATAGGCTTAAAATGTGATCACCTTAATCGGTATAGACGGCATCAGAATTGCCAATTAACGTATTAAAAAAGTCATGACGGTTTCTAGGTAATGAAACGTTGTACTAGAAATATGTAACCTCTATCTGGCTAGGTAGTGCGATCATATTAAGCGAAAATATACACTTACAATACACTACACTTTACAATAATTATAAAGCTCGTTTTTATTGATGCAAGTTATTCAAGGGGTATTTAAAACGTGGACGCATAAAATGGGAACACCAATTTTTGTGGTAGAACGTTTAATTCGACAACAAAGAATGAGAAAACGGATTTATAAGTGACAACAGGTTGCTTATTTTTTGAAATCTGTTAAAAGAACGTTGCAAATAAAACCGACGGATCATATAGTTGTTCCATCCTGTGAACTATCATATTTTCAAAATAATGGTGGACCATTCGCATATTTAATCATTTCCTATACGATAAACGAACTGAATTGAACAAGCACCTGAGCAAAAACTTTCTTGTCGTTCAGCGTAAGTTCCACAATTATAGTCTGTCGGGAAAAGAATGGGGCCTGCTATTGGAATCTCTGTCAAAATATTGGGTTCACCTCCAGCTTCGAGTAGAAGAATTTTCCATCCAGTTACCTCTGAAAGTCTATTTGCTATTACTGATCCGCTAAGACCGGCACCTACTATCACAAAATCGACTGCTTCGGGGTCCCTGTGAGGTGAAAAGACTGCAAGAATATACAGCATGTTACCAGTAATGCTGCACAGCTTAAGCGTTGTAGGAGTGATGTCAGTGAGAACACGATTTTTCTCCATTTTCTCTAAAATGAGCTTATGAACACTACCTGCTCAAAAAATTGAGGAAGGAAGAAAAAGATCCGGATTTGTCGGTGATCTTTGGCAGGCTGTGAAAACTGTTCATATCGAGACTACGAAAAAAGAATTATGAAGCTCTAGATTCCAGTTTTTAGTTTTTTTGCCGAAAAATTTTAGGAGTGACGGTTCTCATGCAATTCTAACAGATAGCGCAAGAACAAATTTTAGCAAAATTTTTGACTTCTTCTTTTTAGTCAGAGGACTTGAAATACTTTTGTCTATCAGGTCACCGCATGGATCGGATACAGCTGATATTATATTTTTAAAATCTCGGTACGATCATTTGGCCCAGAGGTATCCGATTTTGAATGAAACTCATGTCAGATAACCAAATGATCGGATCGAGATTTCAAAAACATGATATTGAAGCTGACTTAGTAGGCTATCCGAACAATATAATGGCCTAACAGAAAAAAAATTAAGCCCGTGGACTAAAAAGCGGGAAGCAAACATTTTGCAAAAAATTATTCTTGCGCTAACTGTAAAAGTTGCATAAAAATCGTTGCTTTAAAATTCTTTTGGCTAGAATGCCTGAAACCTAGAGTCGCAAAGCTTCAAAATGCTTTTTTTAAAGTCTAGATACGGCCATTTTTCACTGAAATACACCCTCTCAAAAATCACCGGAAAATTTGGAGTTCCTTCTTGCTTCCTCAATTTTTTTTAGTAGTAGTTACACTAACAATGACAAGTACAGTGTAACCAAAGATTATTAGTTACACTGAGTGTGACTCAATGTTAGAACAGTTTTATCTTGAACATTAAAATTCGGTCTCATACACCCGATTTAATATTTCACTAGCTATTCCAGGACGGCGGAACTCCTATAAGGGGTTATTGATCAAAAGCTGAGATGTAGACTTGTCATTCAAGGCCCTAAAAAGGACGAACAACCCTTTCTCATCAAATAATTTCAGATAATAAGCCCGTACAATTTCGCATACTTGGTCTGAACTATCCATATTACCGTCATTCTGCTTATATGGGGAATGCTCTTCTGTTATTGCTGCAATTCCGTCTATCACTTTGGTAGACAATGTTCTAAGAAAGTCCATATCATTCAACGGGATACTTGAGATAAGTGTGAGAATACCCACTACTGTCGTATGTAATACTGACATCTGAAAAAGAAATTACTAGCAATCAAAACATAGTATGTCAGTTGTGATCAATTGTTGAAAAAATGATTCATTTTGGGTTAGATCACCAAAGAGCAATAAATAAGAGAACTTGGCTGCAGAAGAGTTATCAAGTACGTTGATGAGAAATTTTTTTATACCAAAGATCAACTTCGAATGCCATTATTACTATAACTCACGAGGGTTGTCTCAAAAATAGGGTTTCCACATTTTTTTCAGGTACAAAGAATCTATCATTAGAAACGTTGATCTTTAAGCAATTCTTCTAAATAGCCACCATTTTTTTCTACGCATTTTTTTAGTCGTGGAATCCGCTTTTCCACTACCGCCTCAAGGAAATCCCGCCAGTCCCCTTGGAAACTTGGTAACTGATCCTTGCAACTCCTGGTTCCTCTCGAACCATTGACCGGGTGCTCCTTCAATTTTGGAAAGGCTATGCCAGGACTGTAATGGTAAAATAGCTCGATTTAGTCCTTCGTTGTGTTGTGAGACATGAGGATGCGCTATGTCATGCAGTCTTTGGAGAGTTTTCCCCTACGACGATTTTGGAGTGCCCGTCACAGCTTTTTCAGACGTCTCGGGAATTTCAACCGCTTGCTCCCGGATCGTGATTCGGCGATATTCGAGCAAGATTTCCTCAATCTTTGCCATAACTTAATCGGAGATCGAAGGCCTCCTGCTTCGTTGTTCATCGTGGATGTCTATGCAGCCGTCAAAGAACTGTCTTCACCAATTGAGGACATGTTGATTGCTTATACACGTTTTCCATATACTGGGTGCCATTGCGCATGGCTGTTAGACTGCTACTGAGCGTCGCCAATAGGCGCTACTTGTTGCGGTCGATGATGGAGGAGCTAACAAACATGACAGTGTTGCCATATTTCGCATAGCATCACGCGCGGCAAAGCCACACCGCTGGGAACCATATTTTTGAAAAAACCCTCGTAATTAACTAAATGACGGGAAGCTCATTTTGTCGGAACTACCGTTTTTAAGCCATATAGAAACGGCGATTAAAAAAAAAACATCAGAGGAGGAAATATAATCATGTATCAATTGCAAAAGTTTGACTGTCCACACTCAAGCGGTGGAGAGGGTGCGAAATTGATAATTGAAGCTGCAGGGTCTGGTGCTGGTGTAGAAGCTTGGGAAGGATGTATTGCTTGTAAATTCAATTCTAGAAGGATAATACCTAAATTCAACCAAAAAGAATTTTAGATAGCGTCACTTGATATGCAGAGAAGTTGGGAGAATGCTGATTTTTGTATGTTGTATTATCATCAGTAAGACTATCAGAAACAAAAAACTCATTTTTAGTTTATTTCAGTAATAGAATTTATAACTAAACTATTTGAAATATATTCTGCAATAAAAAATAAAAAAACTAGAGACTATACATATACCATAATTTGATTTTTCAAACTGTTTGAGCTAACCGAATATATTTAAAAGAGAATAACGTTTAAAAAAAAATTTAAACCAGCGAAAAATTGTTATTTTCGTTGCGAACAAAAAAGGTTCTCGGCAATTTTATTCCAAAGTGGACCATTTTCGAGTTATAACGATTACATTCTTATGCAGTTCAAAAATGCACAACCTTGAAAAAGTATCTGCCTCCGTTGTGCTGTGCCGAGTGCTCACACCAACAAAGAGTAAGTCCGAAGCTGCACGCATGCGCAGATCACGCTAGCTCAATCTCTTTTACTCCCATACAAAGGATCTATAAGAGAATTTATCAATCCTGACGGTCCTAATAAGGATAATGGGAAACTGGTATCCGATTATTTCATAGTCCTCGGTCTTTGATAGGTGTGCGAAAACTATGTTCTAAGATTCCGTTACATACATACATACATTCATATAGGCCAAGCTAATAAAAGCGTGTTAAAAATAATATTCCCCGCAATGCCTTTAGAAGTAGCCTAAGCATTTTGATGAACAGGCCCTTTTACATCACATATGGAATTTCGATGATAATCCACCCCTGTTTGTTTACTACCATTGTAATCCACGTACGGATAGCCAGCCTGCTGAGCTGCATCTATCCAGATGTGTGACAATTTGGTATCTTCTAGTTTCATGAAATATGGCAGTAGATCCTTGAAACCCCAGCCAGGATCGCCCATTGCATCAAAGTTGTCGGAATCCATCCTGTTGCCTCTGGTATACGCCATATAATTGATGACTGACCCTACTCCCAAGCATTTCCCGTGACCAAAGTGCAGTCTTCTGTTGTTGAGACAACCTAGAGAACTAGACCACTTGAAAAGCGGGTGTTTATGGCCACACCAAGGGGGTAAACAAGTTTTCTTCCGAAGACGCAAAATTCCATCTAAGGTCTACTATAGGGTGAGCAAAAAAATGTATCTAGAGTAGGGTTTGAGTTGACTTAAAAATAAACAAAACATCAAAAAAACATAATCAAAAACGGTTTTTTGCAAGCAGATCGCTTTTTATGGGCTTAATGATATTTGCATTTATTTTGAATAGTGTAGATAGTAAAATTCTCTACAACTTTCGTTCCATAGATTTTTTCATACAATTACCCGCTTTACGATTAGTTAGAAGTTTGCTAAAAATCAGGGAACTACAGGGTGATTCTGTGCCTATAAGGCTTAGCTACCCAAAAAAGAAAAAAACATTGCAGAACCCAAACGAAGAATTGTGCCACAACAGACTTATATTTATTGTACAGGCCCCATAGAAGTAGATATCGAGGGTATACGTTTGCAAATAATCATGGGATTACAGGGACTTTCGTTGGCATAAATCGTTCGGGTTCTGCGGATTTTTTTTTCAGTTTTGAGCACTAGTAGTTACAGAATTACCCTGTAGTCCTACGCTATAACATTCTTCATTTGGGATCCGCGAATTTTATTTAAGCATATATTTGATCAATGAAAGATATCAAAAATATAATGTAGTAATGAATGAAAAAGCTGATTATGCATAATTATATATTTTTCAACGATTTATAGACTTAACACCACGTATTATTTATCGAAACTAACCCTACCAAGAAGTTTGACTTTTCCTTTAATATCTGGATACGAATTTCACGTCAAACAGGTTCACATAGTACCTACACCACAGCTAGACTCGGAAAGTGGTGTAAAATAGCACACACATTAATAGCCTTTCATATATACCAGTAAACAGCTCTGCCATCTAAAAGGAACTGCGACTTAAACTTAGGTTCGATTTGCAAATAAGGTTGATATTATACGTTAAGCATCTGATAGTGCTTTTTATATTATCTTATAAATTACCAAACTGGAAGAGAGCAGCATAAGGCATCGTACTGCTTGTGTGCGTGGATCTCAACGTACACATCATTCAAGCCATTGGCGTACGATGCGTTATGCTGCTTCCCTTTCAGTTTGATACTTGAAGCCAAAAAATGGATTTGGATACACTGAATTGTTGTTGGCGAATCAAACTCACCTGTACAAAATAAGTCTGTTTGTCGTTCTGCGAGAGTACCCCAATTATAAACTGACGGATAAAGTAGGACGGATATTATGGGAATGTCAGCCATGAAACTGGCGACACCTCCAGCTTCAAGCACAAGAACATTCCATCCCTCAACCTCTGACAATCGATTTGCTAATGCAGTTCCACTAGGACTGGCCCCCACTATAACGAAGTCGAATTCTTGATGGGATGTTTTGGGAGGAAATACTGTAAAGGAATGTAAAAATATATTGAAAATTATACTTCTAATGACCCGTTCTCTATAAATGTCTATATATATATATATGTCTCACTATAACATCATTACATTGTATACATTGTCTATGCATTGTCTACGTCAAGACGTAGGCAATCAATGTATACCCGTAAACGCCTATCACTGACTATACACATATTTGCACTTTTATAGTTTCATACCGTCATGTTGTGAATACTGCGAATGTGTATTTATGATCCATGCAGATCCGTCTACTACGTTCTTTGAAATCGTTTTCAAAAAGTCAAATTCCTTTTGCGGAATGAAGGCCGATATCAGTGTTACGATCAATGCTAATATTGTATGTACCAGATGCATTTGAAAATGAAAATCTGAAATAATAATTACTCCTGAAACACAAATGCCTAAGTGAATTCATTCTCATAGGTGGGCATAATGATACACTTTATCTGCTTATGAGTTAATATATATAAAAGGAGTAGTCAAAAAGTACGATATTTATTATTGTGTTCAATGGCAAGTAGACTACATGGCAATGGCGTTGTTTTATTTGGAGATTTGGATGTTCACACACTTTGGATAGTGTATAGTTGCTGTGCCTTTGTTCCGTTTCCGATACACCCAAGCCTAGACCATGCTGAATAAGAGCCAAAAAGCACGGAACAGCTCTAAATGGTTAACTGGTATGGGCATGCAAAAGCAGAGTTTGTTCATTATTTCATCAGTTTTATGTTATAAATCTCAATTAGTACCACCATTGCAATCATTTTTGAGAAACTTACCTGTTAACGTTATAAAACAAGGTACAAGATGTTGACAGAATGATTATGTAAGACTGCTCACCTTGGATAAATGAGGCGAAATGATAAAATTATTGTTAAAATATGCAAATAGATAAGTACTTTTGAAATAAGAACTCATGGCGGTTTTATTTGTATCTATATATAAACAGAGGAATTTTTTGACATGCTTTATAATCCGATGATTTTTGTATTTCAGCATTTGGTGACAATTATGTATGTGATGTAAGAAAGATTACATGAGTTTGGATATACAGTGTGTCCAACAAGTACCACGACAAACTTAAGAAGAAGGTTGGCTTTGGACTGACCTCCCAAATAACAGAAACTTACCTATATAAGTGTCACCGTTTTTGAGATATTGAATTTTTTCTAAAATTTAAAAAAAGAACCTTTTCATCTGTGGTCTTTAGCTGCATATAAAAATAAGGTTATATTTTATACATTTTTTCTATAAAATACTTCTAGATAGTTGCTTTATCATATACAAATGCAATGTAGTTAAGAAATATTAAGAAATCATGATCAAATAAGGACTATTTTGGGATTTATAACCTTCTGATATTTTTTCCTCAACAATATAAACTTATCCTGTGGTTTTCATGTCGATAATTCCCCATATTTCTCCGGCCAATCTAGAGCACATGTGTTAAAAAAAATCGCAACAGTGACTTTCTTCAGCACAATGATTCTGATGATAAATTTTATAAATAACATTATCTCAAAGTAATTGCTCTAAAGAAGGTCATCGTTATGACAGAAACGTTTACAATAAAGATTCTTATAATTAAAATATTGCACACATAAGCACTATGATTGTTTATATTAAATAGGAATTTTGTCAATGGTAGTGAATTATTGTCAGATTTCTATCTGCTTGCGCACTAACTCAATAATCTCTAATGTAAAATAAACAATTTCCTTATAAAATAACCTGACAACAAATGGTTCACTTCTGGCCCTACTCCATTCATGTTAGAAATCAATCTCAAGCTTGCTTATGTAAAATAAGATTTTATCTAGAAATCCATCGGCCTAAAGATGATTGTTTGAAGCTAATTCCAATTTTCCTTAATAAGCCGCTATCATAGCGAATGTTTCGATTTCGAGCAGCCGAGAGAGTCCTGAGATAGTGCCTCAACTTCATTCCTCATGGGGGCTCTCGACTATGGGAGTGGGAATGAGGACAGAATGGTCGGTTAGCCACTACAGGGTAAGCTGCGGAAGGTTGGGATAGATCTGATTTAATGGAGCAATTAAACGTTTAGGCTGTGTGGGAACTCGCGGCGCTTTTGCATACGTATCTCGGAAACGTGCAGTCATAGAGCTCGGGAACACTTTGGTTATTACACGTCAGTTGTTAACAGCGTAATATTTTTCAAGGTGTTTCATTTGTTTCCGGCTAAATTAGATATTAACGATTATGTTATATTTTTGGAGAGGTATCGGGGGTATCTGTTTTGTTTTTTGTTGGTATTTCCTAATTTTGAATCGTTCACGCATTTTTCGGTTCCTAATATCAGAAAAAGGGATAGAACTCTCTCGCTTTGTCGCAATAAGTAACTTTTAATTTCATGCGATTCCGTAGTTATTGCGTAGGAAAGTATTCCAAAGTGAATAAATCGACATTTTCGCAGTCCCCAAGTTATTTCAGTCATTTGAAAAGTAATTACTATGTGTGTACTTTCTTGATCGTGTACTGAAACGTTTGGGTATATTGAATGCTTTGAAATTCAGTTAAAAATTGTAATTTATGACGCCGCCAAGTACCTAAATTCAAGTCGAAACTTCGCGCTACGTGGCCCCGAAGAGTATACAACATTCAAGAAATTTCATTTTAGAAAATTTCCGCGATTACCGTTTACTAAGAACTGAGTGCTCCACTATGTGTCGACATAGATACCCTGTGCAGTATATCATGGGAAGATTGGTATGTATGACCAGAAATGAAATACTTCAAATTTTATTGTAGGATTTGGAACGAAATTGTGAGACTTACAAGTCCTTATCGTCATAACTGCACTTTATAGCGAGGAATGATAGCTTGAAGCTCTATTGGAGATTGCGAGGCCAATTGGATACATGGTATCATCGTCTTTAGCGCCCACTTTTCGTTGCTTTTTGTTACTTTCAATCGGTCTACATATTGGTCTATTTATTGATATTGTGTGTGTCTGTGTTTATCTGTTGCTGATACTTTTAACTTTAACTACCTTGGATGGGATGATGTTCTGCACTCCAAGGGAGTGTCGTTTGCTCTGAACTTTGTAACGTTCTTGAAGATGTTAGTTATATTTCAGTCTATTGAATTTCATGGTTTAACAATATTTTGTACTTTCGTATTTCCCAGTGGGTCTTCTGGATCACTTTTAGTAAACTGACTACTGCTAAAGAATACAAAGAAAGCGCACGAAAATGCGTAAGAAATAAAAATTTGCCTGTTGGTATCAAATTAATGAATAATTTTGACACTATCAACTGCTTTGTTTCAGGGTAAGTGTTTTTTTTTTGTAATTTGGATGTCATTCTGCTTGATCCCATATTTCGGATTATTCGAGAAAAAATCATAGTTGTATCGCTTTGTGTGGCGTACCCTAAAAAACAGCAGAAGCGAAGGAAGTTTGCAATGGATTTTGAAAAACGCTGTTATCAAATTTTGCAACACACTCGTTCGAAAAGCTGCTAAGGGACAGGGAATATTTTATTTGATCAGGTTGACTAACTTTGCTGGCTTGAATGGAGGAAATAGGGTCATCTAACAATTGCAAGTGATTGGTTCCAATTGTTTTGCAGTCAAAAGAATGCCGTCTTGCAACTTGCAACTGCACATTTTTCCTTAGGGCAGTTAAGTTCCACACATAGTACAGTTGCGAATGGGTAATCGCCTTTTCACCATTTGAAATATCAGCCAGCTTGGCTTGTTGAGAATAGAAAGATATGACCTTTCCATTTTTTTATTTACGTAGGTGCTTCAGAAACTGTAATATTGAATCACGAAGGTTTTTCATCTTTTTCAAATATCACAGCTCCATGAGAAGATTTTTTAGTTTCGCTTGCGACAAATTAAAGCTCTTCAAGGTCCGACTGAGACACGTTCTTATTGATTCTCGTCATGATGCAAAAAAATTAATGTCATGTGACTTTAGTTGATCTACCTTTATGAACTTTTTTCGTAATCTTTGAGGGCGTGAAGGTGGGTAAAAAAATTGAAAATGCGTTTTTGCTACTTTTCGACATTTTTTAGCAAAAACTTTCAATGTTATTACTCTTTCTAATTATCCTTTTGATTTAATAACCGAAAATTAACAATTAATTTTACTAAAACTCATTTTTTACCATTTTCATCACTATCTAATCATCTACCAAAATATAACCACCTTCGGATTAAGGTAAATGATAAAAATATAAAAATCAATAGAGTTAATGATACAAAATATTTAGGAATTTATCTAGATCCCCACTTGAGATGGGATGTACATATTTCTCACATACTAAAGAAAATTAGATTCATAGCATATAAAATAAAATTTCTAACCGGTATATTAACTGAATATTATCTACGAATAATATATCAAGCTTTAGTCGAGCCACACATAACATATGGTATAGTAGTGTGGGGTGCTGCATGCACGGCATACTTTAACGATTTAGATGTACTTCAAAGAAGAATTTTAAAATCAATGTTAGGCAAATCAAAATTATACCCAACTAATGACTTATATAATGATGCACAAGTATATGATACTAAACAACTTTACTTTACCATACCATACCATCACTCATTATCACAAAACTATTAGTGAACACGACATAATTAAACATAATCATAAAACCAGATATAAATTACGCGCAAAAAATGTTCCTAAACCAAACAAATCTCTAATGAAACGATGTCACCTGTATATAGCTCCAAAATTGTACGAACATTTACCAAATAATTTAAAACAATTACGCAATACATTAGGCTTAAAAAAAAAATTAAAAAAATTTATTAACACGATTGGGAGAAATCAAATTAATAAAATAATCTCAAATATTACACAATAAATTCTCTACCATTCTTACCAATAATTTCTTTTTTCTCTCTATTTTATTATATTTTGCAATTCAACATACATATGATCCATGCACAGGCGTTGTCCTCCTATGGATATATTATATTTATTTACTCGTTTCATGTTCCCTGTATTTTAGAGTAAATAAATATTATTATTATTATTATTATTATTATTATTTGAAAAGATTTAAGAGAAAAAATGTTTTGCTAAGAAATAGAAACGAATTTAAAAAAAATGTTTTTACCGGTTCATCTCAGATATTTTCAATCCAAAAGTTATTTGAAACGTAAAGTAAAATAATGAAATTGAAGTTTTTTCTATTAAAACGAATAAGTTTTGGTAAAGAAAAATTGAAAACTTTTAATCTGAAAAAATGTATGCCATGCGTGTTTTAAAGACCTTAATTTGGCGCAAGCAAAACCAGAAAATTACCTAGTTCTTCTGAGATATTTGAAAAAGATGATAAATCTTTCTGATTCAATCATATTGAAGCACCCTAGTAAATCAAAATAAAGAGCACGTCATTTCATTCTTAACAAGTCCAGCAGCTTCATCTTACTTTTGGTTACACTTTCTATAATGTACATTTTCTCTTCCCATAACGTTATATACTTTGTATGCTATCTCTGAGCCATCTCGATTTTTTTCAGATTGACGATAAAAGCAGGATGCCCGATGAATTTAGAAGATTTCCCAATGGATATTCAACGCTGTCCCTTAAAGTTTGGTTCCTGTAAGTATGTTCTCTATTCTACAGCTTCTATATATTTGATAATTTTAATGGAAAACTATTAAGGTAGCCTTGACATTGCTCTTGATGAGAAAAGGGCGTTCGGTTGTCTTGAGAGACAAGAGCTGTTGCCAGGTTGTCATCCAAATTGGAGATTTTATCATCAACTATAACAGATGGTGCAGAAATAGTCCTATGTCCTTTTTGAAAGCTGAACTGCTCTTCAGGAAATATATTGTTAGTACAAGTAAACTCTTAAATTTTTTTGTAGCGTATTCTCTCTAATACTTCGGAAAGAGCTGATAAAAGGCCAATGGATCTTAAGTCACTGACTTAATTCTGGATTGTTGGTTTTAGAAAATGGCATAACCAGCGACTCTTTCCATAGTTGGGGAAAATATCCTGTTTCTATGCAGCAATTTAGAACGTGAAATGTAAAAGAATGGGGTGGTAATAATAAATAAAGGATAACAATCCTACAAAATAATTCATACCTAATTAAAGAGTAGTAATAAAAATGCTTTGTTGACTTTGATGAGAAGAATAAGAAAATAGTATATGCTATGCATTTACACGTACGATCTGAATGCTTATAATGATGATACTGCCCAGTTTGACTGGGCTATGAATACTGTAAATATAGTAGGCATAATCCTTTTTTATTCGCCAGTCAACAGCTTTTGCATGAGAAATTAAACACCTGAAAGTCGCACGAGAACTTTTTAAAAGATATATTTTACGTCTATGGAAGGTAAGTTTTGTGGCAAACATATGTACAGTCAAAAAGTTATGGTCTTGCGTTTTGCGAGTTGTGAATCGCAACATCAATAGAATCGGTGGGTGAAAGAACAATACAAGTGCCAAAAATGGCAATTTTACCTGAGATAGCGAGATTGTGTGAAACTTAAAGACTCATCATATAGCGAAAGAATGGTGCAACGACGAGCCTCGTACGTTCGGTGACAGTCTGCTTAATTTACAACGTGGAACGAGCTTTCGACCGAGTTTGGCACGATGGACTCATCGCCAAAATGGAAGCCGCCGGAATCGATGCGAACATGTGCCAACTGATCCAGAGCTATCTAACACAAAGATGGTTCACGGTGAAGATTGGTACATGCCATTCAACAAGACGTCAGCTGGAAGCAGGCGTGCCCCAGGGGTCAGCCTTAGCCCCCCTGCTCTACAACATCTATACGATGTGCCGAAGACAGCTGACACAATGCTGGCCCTATATGCAGACGACACTGCTATAGCCGCCAAGCATAGACGACCCGAGATCATCCGTAGGAGACTACAGGGTGAACTGGACCAAATTCAGGACTGGTGCGTGAAATGGAAAATCCGCATCAACGTCCAGAAGACGCAGGCAATCTTCATTCAACGAAGAAGGATTGCAAGACCTCTCGAAGCATCCATCTTCGATGAAGATATCCAGTGGAGCGACAATGTCAAATATCTGGGGATCGTTTTTGACAAGTCCCTCACCTGGAAAGCGCACATAGAAGCTGTCATCGCAAAAACCAGAGCAGCCATGGCTCAACTCTATCCATTACTGGGTAGACACAACCAGATGCCGCTAGCGACCAAGCTACGGCTGATCAAGGCCATCGCCAGACCTCAGCTCGCTTACGCCTCCGCGGTCTGGGGGTACGCTGCCCCCAGCTACCGCAAGCGACTTGCTGCTCTAGAGATGAAGCTACTCCGGATCGCCACCAATGCACCTTCCTACGTAAGGAACTCAACCTTGCGTAGAGACCTGCATTGGGATACCATCCACGAGTACATGAGGAAAAAAGCGGAGAAGACCTTCGAGAAAGCTCAGGACCACCCGAACGAGCAGCTACGATTCCTCATGGACTACGATCCGGACGAGAGGCCTCGCAACCGCAGAACCAGGTACCCCAGACCAAGGTCCCAGTTGGCACCCGCTAACTGGAACCTTGACTAGGAGACTAGGAGAACTGCGGCTGCTCCCCCCCCCTCACCCCACGGCGTGGATGCAGAGGACCAGGAACCACCGGGACCAGGACCCACCGGGACCAGGACCAACCAGGACCAGGACCCGCCACGACCAGGACCCACCAGGACCAGGACCCTTCAGGACCAGGACCAGGAACAACATATTGGTAAGAGGACTTGAAACTCTTGATTTTTCGAAAACAAGAGTTTCAAGAGAAACTAGCAGACCCTCTATCGATGATCGCTTAACGACATCGATAGAATGTGCGAGGTAAAGGGAACCAACCCGGCGTTCCCAGAGACTGAAACACATGAGGAGACGTTGTAGCAGACCGCAGGTCACGCACAACACATGGCCTACCGAGACGCTGATGAGTCGGGCCACGCGGAGGTTTAGGGTTTAGTGGGTATTAGGTGATCTCCTCAAGACCCTGGAGCCCCACACACGTCGTAGCTCGTGCTATGGTATGGTGCGTAAATGCATTCCCCCCTCGTTATAAAAAAAAAAAAAAAAAAAAAGTGGATCAACGGAAGTCAGCTGATAGAGGGCCTTAAAACCTATCGAGTGAACCCCTATATGTGTGGTCCGAAATTTTATAGTTCAGGAGATATTTGCAGTTCTGTGAAATTGAGTGAAAGAACAGTATACCACCAAGTCATTCTTCTTCAAATATCTTTTTTTATACAGTAATTTCTTTTTAAATTTATGTGAGCTCTATAACTTCACAGTACATGATTAGGCATGGTTTTCATTCAAAACAGTTTTTTTCGTTTTTCTCAAAATGGTAATTTTGGAGATGCATTGTTTTTAACCCACCGAATCAATAGTGGTAACCGAATCATCAGTAAAGTTCATTATAAATGTAGGTACTTACAAGGTGAGAGTTACAATTAAACAGTTACGGTTGAAATTACACAGCAATTTCGTACTGCATGAGTGATATAAGTATCATATCATATAAGTCTCCATCTATCACCTGTATTACATTTTATATTGACTTTGTAATTCTAATTGTTCTCAATTATCCCACCGCTATAGTACTTACATATTGCAAACGGAGATTACGTATTGAATTCTAATAATAGTTGTTCCGAGATAACTTTCTTTCTTATTCAACAAATGAACACTATACATCATCATCAACATAATTATTATATTCCTTTTGTGACAAGGATAAAGTGAAATACCTCAATTGCAATTTTGTTAGGTTTATTCCAAGTTTGTAAAAAGTTAAACAAACTTTGTTAATTCGATTTTTGAACTGCATAAGGTTAGTAGAACTGATAAAAGCCTCCTCAGGAGATTGTTCCACAATCTCAAAACCCTAGAAACAAAGGAGCGTTCGCATCGGCCAGTTCAAGACGTATGAAGTCAGGCGGGTCTGTCTGGCAGACACATCGGGCGTTGGCATCTTGGTGGAAATCTCTGAGGAGCAAAGCCCGTAGGTGAAGCGGTAGAAGACATCTAGATCGTCATAGCCTAGCTTTGTCCCAGCAGCTGCCGCTATTGACGAGACGTGTTCGTGCCAGATCAAGTCCTCAGTCATCCATCGAAATCGGATGAGCGCTACCTTTAGACTGCAATGCAAATGCTCTACCACTGTACCAAAACACAGGCCGGGCTTGGAGGGATTTAAAATTGTAATTATATTTGGATAAAAAAATAAAAAAAAAATATACTCGTCAGTTAATATACCGACCTCGTACGTCTACATGATTATAAACTGTATACGCGCATAGAAGATTGCCCCGCCGCTTTCCGAGTCCGCTACACCAAAGCGCTAGTCTCCAACTCCGCAAGGATACGCCACTGTCTTAGTGCGGAAGATCCGTCAACGCCGCAGATTTCCTAACTAGGAGTATGCATCTGAGTTCCTTTCGAAAAAAAACCCTTTAAAGCGAAGTTCTGATCGATTTTGGATTCAGGCGAGCGTGAATTAACTGGCTGTCAGCTCAATCTTGACGCGCAGATAAAAATCCACACTTCGAGCACATGTCGTTCAATTCCGCGAAACTTTAATTGGTAAGCAATCTGAATCCAAGCCTGAACGATGGTCTTCAAATAAAAACTTACGATTCTTAGGAGAATGTTATCGGAAAGATATTGAAAAGCGCGCTGGAAGTAGTTTGCAGTGTGGATCGCTTTTAAAATAGAGGCAACAGCGTTGCTCGAAATTAATGACTTTCATTTTTAGAACAATAGGAAAAAGTATGTCACCATCGTTCAGATGAATTCCCGTCCATTTCTCCATGATTGTTGGTCGTTTTCTTTGAATAAAATGCCCAAAAGGCAGTGGACACAAAGCCATCTTCACTGCCAATGTGACAGATAACAAATCGTTTTTCTTTTCCTGCAAATAATTATTTCATATAGAATTCAAGAAAACTATTAATAATACAAGCTGAGTATCTAACAGGCGTTGGTTCCAAGCTACTTTTAGTGTAGCTAAGTTTTCAGCGTGGGCTCATAGAGTCAGTCTACTTGGCACCATTTGTACAACACAAATGACAAATTGGTTAAATACACGTACGGAGGATTGTCTTGCTGATTTAATTGTAGAGTCAGTCCATACTTTAGGTTTTGTATGCCTTGCATTTATCCAGGTTTCATTCAAGTAATAAGTCTTCCTGCCCTGGTTGTGGTATTTCTCTATTTATTTTAAATAATTTTTTCTCAATAAAATAATTCCTTGGCTGTCCATCAAAATACTATTTCTGCCCCGTTTCCTATAGTCAAAATGAAGTTCTTTGAGTAAACTATAGAATGTGGTCCTTTTGAAAGTTGGTAAATCTTCATCACTATTAAGCTCCTGTAATACTTTGTCTATGGTGAGAAGTTCCTGCATTTAAAAAAAATTATGAACTTTGCGTCTGATGGCATTCCGATCAAAGTTATCAACTGTATCCAACAGCTTCGTATAACGCAGCCTCTTATATGGTGGATAAAATTTTTTGGCTGTTCTGTATATTCTTTAGCAATGTTGGAAATTGTCTTAGGACATAAGCCTGTTTTGTTAGCCACACATCTTACAATATCGTAATGCTCTAAAATTTCGCTCTTATTAACGTTAAGAACAATTTGGTTTGCCTAATACTGGCAAAATCCTTGATAGTCGCAAAATGAACTCGATTATCTTTGATTATTCCATAAATAATGCGGATTTGCAGAGAACAACTGAGAAATCATTTCATTCATGTAACATTTTCCTGCAGGTTGGACACTCCTGCCCAAGTAGAGGACAGCAATTTCGAAGCAACACGGATTATATATTTTATAATGCGTAACTGTCAATCTTTCTTTTTTCATTTCGCTTGTTTGATATGGAACCTCTTCTATGCATATTATATAAATCTATGCGCAAACAACTTTTCTTAAGTATTGTACATAAAAGGGGGTAAGTCAGTTTATTCTGCTGAGACGTTTCAACAATTGAGACGTTCCGTTGCTGGCCTCAATAAGCTTCTGCACGACAGAGTAAATGAACCGGAACTTCTCCAGATGTTGAATTTTCATATACCGCGTTTAAATTCGAGAAAGACTTTCCACTGCAGTACCTCGCGCACCAACGTTTCATTTTATTCACCGCTATATTCTATATATAATAATTACAGTTCCATAGCAGACAGTTCTGACGTTCGATTGTCAATCTGCATTGACTATTAAAATAGCTAATATTTTTATGTTCGTTTTATATGGTTCTTGTATGCACTATAAGTTAAGTTAACATTATATTGCCTTGTAATCGGATCAGTTTGTTGAGCAATTATGTATAGATGATGTATAGATAAATAAACAGTTTCACCTTTATTAGTAGGGTTTGTAAATGTATCAGGCAGTGATGCACATTAATGATCAAAAGTATTTATTAGAATTCCTGAAATTAAACGTAGTCGTACAAATATCCATGATGAAGCACCCAGTGGATGTCCGAAGACTGCTACCAACGAGAACATAGCTAATTAGAAATGATAATAGACTTATTTATTAATAGAATTACAAAATGACAGCAGACTGGCGAAGTTTAGCATTAGCTACTCTTACGCTTATATAATCAGTCCGCAACATGCGTGCATTAGTAACACAGAAATATCTACAATAGAAAAATCACAAACCGACGATTATTAACAAAAGATACAGAGTTGCATCAATATATATGAAAATGATTAAGGAATTCCATTATATCTTATGGCAACATTATATGTAAAACTACGCTTTAATTTGAAAAATACAGCTATCATCTTTTTCTTAACAGATCAGATTTTCTGACAGCTACTGGTGTGTCCTCATCATCAAATACCCAAAATTTGATTTGAGCCTTGATCGGCACATCGTAATAATAGAGCCGTCTCGTCACCTGTCACGATGCTGTTCACATACCGAGATTGTCCCTTATCAAACATTTTCAGCGTCTTTCGGCACCAAGTCGTACGACGACTCTTCTGCTTTTCCGTCAGATTATGCGGTACCCAGAGCGAACAAAGTTTCCTTACGTGTAAATGGTCACGCAGACTTGAACGAATTGCTGGTACATGAAGGTGTAAGGTCTCCTCTATCTGCTGGTATGTCACTCTCCGGTCTTCGTCACAGCAGTAATGTTTTCTTCTGTTACTGACGTTCACGATTTTCCTTTCCTTTCAGAGCCTCCAGAGTGAAATTGCCCCTTTGCAGTTCTCTGTATCACCTGAATATAGTCGTACCATGAGGTCAATCATTCTTTAATTCAAGCATCATTTCTTTTAAGCACTGATCTATGCTTGAACCGCCGTAAAACTGCCATTATCTCACTACGCGACCGCGATGCCATAGTCCGCAATCTCAATAAGAATGAACAACAAAATCAACAGATATGCGGCTACTATGAACTCATATCCCAACATGCAGTAACATGCAGCCTCCTGCGACCGGAGTGAAGTTGGCAGACAAAATTTAGCGGACAATTTGCCGAAGATACCCGAATGACCAGTGGCGTTGACCAGACCAGACTGTGATTGTGAAGGATACAGCTAACAGCTCGCAACAATAAATATATATGCACGAGAATAAGCACCCCTATAGGAAGAATCATTTTCCACACTAATTAAATAATTCGCAGGAACAAGAGTTATCCCAAAACCTCTCTTTGAAATTTCACTTACCGATTACTGTATATATGGTATTGAAAGTAATTAATGAGCTAAATTGCATATACTGAGAAAATCTCTAAAGGGGTGGTAGATGAAAAAATATAAATAAAACTTCATTTTCACCCCCAAATAAATGATTCCCCAAAATGATTTATATCTCAAAAAATACTGTATTACAGAGACAATTCATGGGCTAGCTGGCATGGTGTGAGAAAGCTTCTGAAAGGCTGGCAGATAAAAAAATATGCTAAAAAATTAATTTTCACCCCCAAGGAAATAATTCTCCAAAATCAGTTGCACCTCAAAAAAATACTTTATTATAGAGACAATTTATAGGCTGGGTGGCATGGTGTGAGAAAGCTTCTGAAAGGCTGGCAGATAAAAAATATGTTAAAAAATTCATTTTCACCCCCAAGGAAATGATTCCCCAAAATCACTTGTACCTCGAAAAAATACTCTATTATAGAGACAATTTATATTCTAGGTGGCATAATGTGAGAAAGCTTCTGAAAGGCTGGCAGATAAAAAATATGCTACTGCCAGCCTTTCAGAAGCTTTCTCACACCATGCCATCCAGCCTATGAATTGTCTCTATAATAGAGTATTTTTTTGAGGTACAACTGATTTTGGGGAATCATTTCCTTGGGGATGAAAATGAATTTTTTAGCATATTTTTTTATCTGCCAGCCTTTCAGAAGCTTTCTCACACCATGCCACCCAGCCTATAATAGAGTATTTTTAAAGTTACAACTGATTTTGGGGAATCATTTCCTTGGGGGTGAAAATGAATTTTTTTGCATATTCTTTTATCTGCCAGCCTTTCAGAAGCTTTCTTACACCATGCCACCCAGCCTATTAATTGTCTCTATAATAGAGTATTTTTTTGAGGTACAACTAATTTGGGGGAATCATTTCCTTGGGGGTGAAAATGAATTTTTTAGCATATTTTTTTATCTGCCAGCCTTTCAGAAGCATTCTCACACCATGCCACCCAGCCTTTGAATTGTCTCTATAATAGAGTATTTTTTTGAGGTACAACTGATTTTGGGGAATCATTTCCTTGGGGGTGAAAATGAATTTTTTAGCATATTTTGTTATCTGCCAGCCGTTCAGAAGCTTTCTCACATCATGCCACCTAGCCTATAAATTGTCTCTATAAGAGTATTTTTTTGAGGTACAAGTAATTTTGCGCAATCATTTCCTTGGGGGTGAAAATGAATTTTTTAGCATATTTTTTATCTGCCAGCCGTTCAGAAGATTTCTCACACCATGCCACCCAGCCTATGAATTGTCTCTATAATAGAGTATTTTTTTGAGGTACAACTGATTTTGGGGAATCATTTCCTTGGGGGTAAAAATGAATTTTTTAGCATATTTTTTTATCTGCCAGGATTTCAGAAGCTATCTCACACCATGCCACCTAGCCTATAAATAGTCTCTATAATAGAATACCCATTTTTTTTGGTACAACTGATTTTGGGAATCATTTCCTTGGGGGTGAAAATGAATTTTTTAGCATATTTTTTTATCTGCCAGCCTTTCAGAAGATTTCTCACACCATGCCACCCAGCCTATAAGATGTCTCTATAATAGAGTATTTTTTTGAGGTACAAGTGATTTTGGGGAATCATTTCCTTGGGGGTGAAAATTAATATATTTAGGATATTTTTTATCTGCCAGCAATTCAGAAGCTTTCTCACATCATACCACCTAGCCTATAAATTGTCTCTATAATAGAGTATTTTTTTTGAGGTACAAGTAATTTTGCGCAATCATTTCCTTGGGGGTGAAAATGAATTTTTTAGCATATTTTTTCATCTGCCAGGATTTCAGAAGCTATCTCACACCATGCCACCTAGCCTATAAATAGTCTCTATAATAGAGTACCTATTTTTTTGAGGTACAACTGATTTTGGGGAATCATTTCCTTGGGGGCAAAAATGAATTTTTCAGCATATTTCTTATCTGCCAGCCTTTCAGAAGATTTCTCACACCATGCCACCCAGCCTATGAATTGTCTCTATAATAGAGTATTTTTTTGAGGTACAAGTAATTATGCGCAATCATTTCCTTGGGGGTGAAAATGAATTTTTTAGCATATTTTTTTATCTGCCAGGATTTCAGAAGCTATCTCACACCATGCCACCTAGCCTATAAATTGTCTCTATAATAGGGTATTTTTTTGAGGTACAAGTAATTTTGCGCAATCATTTCCTTGGGGGTGAAAATGAATTTTTTAACATATTTTTTTATCTGCCAGCCTTTAAGAAGCTTTCTCACACCATGCCACCCAGCCTATAATAGAGTATTTTTCGAGCTACAACTGATTTTGGGGAATCATTTCCTTGGGGGTGAAAATGAATTTTTTTGCATATTTTTTTATCTGCCGGCCTTTCAGAAGCTTTCTTACACCATGCCACCCAGCCTATGAATTGTCTCTATAATAGAGTATTTTTTTGAGGTACAACTGATTTTGGGGAATCATTTCCTTGGGGGTGAAAATGAATTTTTTAGCATATTTTTTTATCTGCCAGGATTTCAGAAGCTATCTCACACCATGCCACCTAGCCTATAAATAGTCTCTATAATAGAGTACCTATTTTTTTGAGGTACAACTGATTTTGGGGAATCATTTCCTTGGGGGCAAAAATGAATTTTTTACCATATTTTTTATCTGCCAGCCTTTCAGAAGATTTCTCACACCATGCCACCCAGCCTATAAGATGTCTCTATAATAGAGTATTTTTTTGAGGTACAAGTGATTTTGGGGAATCATTTCCTTGTGGTGAAAATGAATTTTTTAGCATATTTTTTTATCTGCCAGTCTTTCAGAAGCTTTCTCACATCATGCCACCTAGCCTATAAATAACCTCTATAATAGAGTATTTTTTTGAGGTACAACTGATTTTGGGGAATCATTGCCTTGGGGGTGAAAATTAATATATTTAGGATATTTTTTATCTGCCAGCAATTCAGAAGCTTTCTCACACCATGCCACCCAACCTATAAATTGTCTCTATAATAAAGTATTTTTTTGAGGTACAACTGATTTTGGGGAATCATTTCCTTGGGGGTGAAAATTAATTTCTTTAGCATATTTTTTTATCTGCCAGCCTTTCAGAAGCTTTCTCACACCATGCCACCTAGCCTATAGATAATCTCTATAATAGAGTATTTTTTTGAGGTACAACTGATTTTGAGAAATCATTTCCTTGGGGGTGAAATTAATTTTTTATCATATTTTTTTATCTGCCAGCCTTTCAGAAGCTTTCTCACACCATGCCACCCAACCTATAAATTGTCTCTATAATAAAGTATTTTTTTGAGGTATAACTGAATTTGGGGAATCATTTCCTTGGGGGTGAAAATGAATTGTTTAGCATATTTGTTTATCTGCCAGCCTTTCAGAAGCTTTCTCACACCATGCCACCTAGCCTATAGATAATCTCTATAATAGAGTGTAGGTGTAACTGATTTTTTGACATGCCACCTAGCCTATAAATTGTCTCTATAATAGAGTATTTTTTGAGGTACAACTGTTTTTGGGGAATCATTTCCTTGGGGGTGAATATTAATTTTTTAGCATATTTTTTTATCTGCCAGCCTTTCAGAAGTTTTCTCACACCATGCCACCCAGCCTATAAATTGTCTCTTAATATAGTATTTTTTTGAGGTACAACTGATTTTGGGGAATCATTTCCTTGGGGGTAAAAATGAGTTTTCTAGCATATTTTTATAACTGCCAGCCTTTCAGAAGCTTTCTCACACCATGCCACCTCGCCTATAAATTGTCTCTTAATAGAGTATTTTTTTGAGGTACAACTGGTATTGGGAAATCATTTCCTTGGGGGTAAAATGAGTTTTTTAGCATATTTTTATAACTGCCAGCCTTTCAGAAGCTTTCTCACACCATGCCACCTCGCCTATAAAATGTCTCTATAATCGAGTATTTTTTTGAGGTACAACAGATTTTGGGGAATCATTTCCTTGGTGGTGAAAAAGAATTTTTTAGCGTATTTTTTTATCTGCCAGTCTTTCAGAAGCTTTCTCTCACCATGCCACCTAGCCTATAAATAACCTCTATAATAGAGTATTTTTTTGAGGTATAACTGATTTTGGGGAATCATTTCCTTGGGGGTGAATATTAATTTTTAGCATATTTTTTTATCTGCTAGCCTTTCAAAAGCTTTCTCACACCATGCCACCCAGCCTATAAATTGTCTCTTAATAGAGTATTTTTTTGAGGTACAACTGATTTTGGGGAATCATTTCCTTGGGGGTGAAAATGAATTTTTTAGCATATTTTTTTATCTGCCAGCCTTTCAGAAGCTTTCTCACACCATGCCACCCAGGCTATGAATTGTCTCTACAATAGAGTATTTTCTTGAGGTACAACTGATTTTGGGGAATCTTTTCCTTGGGGGTGAAAATGAATTTTTTAACATATTTTTTTATCTGCCAGCCTTTAAGAAGCTTTCTCACACCATGCCACCCAGCCTATAATAGAGTATTTTTCGAGTTACAACTGATTTTGGGGAATCATTTCCTTGGGGGTGAAAATGAATTTTTTTGCATATTTTTTTATCTGCCAGCCTTTCAGAAGCTTTCTCACACCATGCCACCCAGCCTATGAATTGTCTCTATAATAGAGTATTTTTTTGAGGTACAACTGATTTTGGGGAATCATTTCCTTAGGGGTGAAAATGAATTTTTTTTGCATATTTTTTATCTGACAGCCTTTCAGATGCTTTCTCACACCATGCCACCCAGCCTATAAATTGTCTCTATAATAGAGTATTTTTTTGAGGTACAAGTGATTTTGGGGAATCATTTCCTTGAGGGTGGAAATGAATTTTTTAGCATATTTTTTTTATCTGCCAGCCTTTCAGAAGCTTTCTCACACCATGCCACCCAGCCTATGAATTGTCTCTATAATAGAGTATTTTTTTGAGGTACAAGTGATTATGGGGAATCATTTCCTTAGGGGTGAAAATGAATTTTTTTGCATATTTTTTATCTGCCAGCCTTTCAGAAGATTTCTCACACCATGCCACCCAGCCTATGAATTGTCTCTATAATAGAGTATTTTTTTGAGGTACAAGTAATTTTGCGCAATCATTTCCTTGGGGGTGAAAATGAATTTTTTAGCATATTTTTTTATCTGCTAGGATTTCAGAAGCTATCTCACACCATGCCACCTAGCCTATAAATTGTCTCTATAATAGGGTATTTTTTTGAGGTACAAGTAATTTTGCGCAATCATTTCCTTGGGGGTGAAAATGAATTTTTTAACATATTTTTTTATCTGCCAGCCTTTAAGAAGCTTTCTCACACCATGCCACCCAGCCCATAATAGAGTATTTTTCGAGTTACAACTGATTTTGGGGAATCATTTCCTTGGGGGTGAAAATGAATTTTTTTGCATATTTTTTCATCTGCCGGCCTTTCAGAAGCTTTCTTACACCATGCCACCCAGCCTATGAATTGTCTCTATAATAGAGTATTTTTTTGAGGTACAACTGATTTTGGGGAATCATTTCCTTGGGGGTGAAAATGAATTTTTTAGCATATTTTTTTATCTGCCAGGATTTCAGAAGCTATCTCACACCATGCCACCTAGCCTATAAATAGTCTCTATAATAGAGTACCTATTTTTTTGAGGTACAACTGATTTTGGGGAATCATTTCCTTGGGGGCAAAAATGAATTTTTTACCATATTTTTTATCTGCCAGCCTTTCAGAAGATTTCTCACACCATGCCACCCAGCCTATAAGATGTCTCTATAATAGAGTATTTTTTTGAGGTACAAGTGATTTTGGGGAATCATTTCCTTGTGGTGAAAATGAATTTTTTAGCATATTTTTTTATCTGCCAGTCTTTCAGAAGCTTTCTCACATCATGCCACCTAGCCTATAAATAACCTCTATAATAGAGTATTTTTTTGAGGTACAACTGATTTTAGGGAATCATTGCCTTGGGGGTGAAAATTAATATATTTAGGATATTTTTTATCTGCCAGCAATTCAGAAGCTTTCTCACACCATGCCACCCAACCTATAAATTGTCTCTATAATAAAGTATTTTTTTGAGGTACAACTGATTTTGGGGAATCATTTCCTTGGGGGTGAAAATTAATTTCTTTAGCATATTTTTTTATCTGCCAGCCTTTCAGAAGCTTTCTCACACCATGCCACCTAGCCTATAGATAATCTCTATAATAGAGTATTTTTTTGAGGTACAACTGATTTTGAGAAATCATTTCCTTGGGGGTGAAATTAATTTTTTATCATATTTTTTTATCTGCCAGCCTTTCAGAAGCTTTCTCACACCATGCCACCCAACCTATAAATTGTCTCTATAATAAAGTATATTTTTGAGGTATAACTGAATTTGGGGAATCATTTCCTTGGGGGTGAAAATGAATTGTTTAGCATATTTGTTTATCTGCCAGCCTTTCAGAAGCTTTCTCACACCATGCCACCTAGCCTATAGATAATCTCTATAATAGAGTGTAGGTGTAACTGATTTTTTGACATGCCACCTAGCCTATAAATTGTCTCTATAATAGAGTATTTTTTGAGGTACAACTGTTTTTGGGGAATCATTTCCTTGGGGGTGAATATTAATTTTTTAGCATATTTTTTTATCTGCCAGCCTTTCAGAAGTTTTCTCACACCATGCCACCCAGCCTATAAATTGTCTCTTAATATAGTATTTTTTTGAGGTACAACTGATTTTGGGGAATCATTTCCTTGGGGGTAAAAATGAGTTTTCTAGCATATTTTTATAACTGCCAGCCTTTCAGAAGCTTTCTCACACCATGCCACCTCGCCTATAAAATGTCTCTATAATAGAGTATTTTTTTGAGGTACATCAGATTTTGGGGAATCATTTCCTTGGTGGTGAAAAAGAATTTTTTAGCATATTTTTTTATCTGCCAGCCTTTCAGAAGTTTTCTCACACCATGCCACCCAGCCTATAAATTATCTCTTAATAGAGTATATTTTTGAGGTACAACTGGTATTGGGAAATCATTTCCTTGGGGGTAAAATGAGTTTTTTAGCATATTTTTATAACTGCCAGCCTTTCAGAAGCTTTCTCACACCATGCCACCTCGCCTATAAAATGTCTCTATAATCGAGTATTTTTTTGAGGTACAACAGATTTTGGGGAATCATTTCCTTGGTGGTGAAAAAGAATTTTTTAGCGTATTTTTTTATCTGCCAGTCTTTCAGGAGTTTTCTCTCACCATGCCACCTAGCCTATAAATAACCTCTATAATAGAGTATTTTTTTGAGGTATAACTGATTTTGGGGAATCATTTCCTTGGGGGTGAATATTAATTTTTAGCATATTTTTTTATCTGCTAGCCTTTCAAAAGCTTTCTCACACCATGCCACCCAGCCTATAAATTGTCTCTTAATAGAGTATTTTTTTGAGGTACAACTGATTTTGGGGAATCATTTCCTTGGGGGTGAAAATGAATTTTTTAGCATATTTTTTTATCTGCCAGCCTTTCAGAAGCTTTCTCACACCATGCCACCCAGGCTATGAATTGTCTCTACAATAGAGTATTTTCTTGAGGTACAACTGATTTTGGGGAATCTTTTCCTTGGGGGTGAAAATGAATTTTTTAACATATTTTTTTATCTGCCAGCCTTTAAGAAGCTTTCTCACACCATGCCACCCAGCCTATAATAGAGTATTTTTCGAGTTACAACTGATTTTGGGGAATCATTTCCTTGGGGGTGAAAATGAATTTTTTTGCATATTTTTTTATCTGCCAGCCTTTCAGAAGCTTTCTCACACCATGCCACCCAGCCTATGAATTGTCTCTATAATAGAGTATTTTTTTGAAGTACAACTGATTTTGGGGAGTCATTTCCTTAGGGGTGAAAATGATTTTTTTTTGCATATTTTTTATCTGACAGCCTTTCAGATGCTCTCTCACACCATGCCACCCAGCCTATAAATTGTCTCTATAATAGAGTATTTTTTTGAGGTACAAGTGATTTTGGGGAATCATTTCCTTGAGGGTGGAAATGAATTTTTTAGCATATTTTTTTTATCTGCCAGCCTTTCAGAAGCTTTCTCACACCATGCCACCCAGCCTATGAATTGTCTCTATAATAGAGTATTTTTTTGAGGTACAAGTGATTATGGGGAATCATTTCCTTAAGGGTGAAAATGAATTTTTTTTGCATATTTTTTATCTGAGAGCCTTTCAGATGCTTTCTCACACCATGCCACCCAGCCTATAAATTGTCTCTATAATAGAGTATTTTTTTGAGGTACAAGTGATTTTGGGGAATCATTTCCTTGAGGGTGGAAATGAATTTTTTAGCATATTTTTTTATCTGCTAGCCTTTCAGAAGCGTTCTCACACCATGCCACCTAGCCTAAAAAATACCTTATAATAGAGTATTTTTTTGAGGTACAACAGATTTTGGGGAATCATTTCCTTGGAGGTGAAAATGAATTTTTTGGCATATTTTTTTATCTGCCAGCTTTTCAGAAGCTTTCTCACACCATGCCACCTAGCCTATAAATTGTCCCTACAATAGAGTATTTTTTTGAGGTACAACTGATTTTGGGGAATCATTTCCTTGTGGGTGAAAATGAATTTATAAACATATTTTTTTTATCTGCCAGCCTTTCAGAAGCTTTCTCCCACCATGCCACATAGCCCATGAATTGTCTCTGTAATACCTAGAGTATTTTTTTAGATTTAAATCATTTTGGGGAATCATTTTTTTGGGGGTGAAAATGAAGTTTTATTTATATTTTTTCATCTGCCACCCCTTAGAGATTTTCTCAGTATATGCTATTTAGCTCATTAATTACTTTCGATACCATATATACAATAATCGGTAAGTGAAAATTCGAAGAAAGGTTTTGGGTTAACTCTTGTTCCTGCGAATTATTTAATTAGGGTGGAAAATGATTCTTCCTATAGGGGTGCTTATTCTCGTGCATATATATTTATCATTACGAGCTGTTAGCTGTATCCTTCACAATCACAGTCTGGTCGAGGATGTCGACGCCACTGGTCATTCGGGTATCTTCGGCAGATTGTCCGCTAAATTTTGTCTGCCAACTTCACACCGGTCCTCCTGCGTCCGTTTGTTAAGTCATATTGCAAAACATTTATAGTACCCTTTATATCGGTATTAACGGATTCTTTTTTATCTAAGATAAAGAGGCTTATGTGTGAAATTTAAGTAATAATAAATTTCTAAGTCATCCGTTTTCATCCACTTTAGTACCTGACATTTAGCCGAAACGTGGTAAAATTTACGCAATCTGAATACAAACCGTACAAAATTATTTTGAATCACCTGAACAATATTTTTAGTAAAATAATTTAATAATGGGAAATAAACAATGTTACAGTAATTATTCAAGTTAGATAAAATCTCACAGTCTTTTACGCAATTTAAACTTCAGTGAGGTGGCAGCGTTCTTTGACACAGGATCCAAAAACTGATGCCACGAATTGAAAAATGTCTATGGTGACTATCTTAACAAGTGAAACAATGTTTATATTTTAGGTTGTGGTATATAAAAAAAGCTTCTCTAACTCCATTACAAAACGGTTCACACTTAAAACAACGTCCATCAATAAGCTAAGTACACGTTCAAATAGTAAACGTGTGTCGTTCGTCTAAGAAACATCTATAAATATACGCCACGAAAAAACTTCTATTTGAGCATAACATTTAGGAAAACTCAATATCCGCGCACATCCTGATGATTTCGAACTTTGCGGACTTTCGATCACACTAACATCAGTTGTGCGGTTGAGAAGTTTCATATGTATGCACATTTACAAGTGAGGGCATTTCCGCCTCAATACTTCATGAGGATACGAAGCAGTAAAGAAGGCGAAAGGTTAGACGATGCTTACCATCAGGAAATACATGTACTTAGGCCCTCTGGGATAGCCGATTGGTCCAATAAAGGATCGTGCATAAAATGCTACCTAGGGGATAATATTGTTCATGAATTTAACAGCGGCAACCTAAGCGTCTGTTCCCAGAATATTGAAAATTTTGTCAGATTGGTTTTGGACATAGTATTTGATGCAATAAGTTTATAACCGTTATACAGGGTGTCTGCGAAAGGTAGGGAAATCACGAAATTGGAGATTCCACAGACCAAAATATATGAATTGACCTAAACATACCTCAGCCCAAAAGTTGATAGTTTGCGAGATACAGGGTGCCAAAGTTTCAATTTTATTTTCTATTTTTCCTTATTGCTTGAGAAGTATTTTAGATTTTGGCACACAACTCGGTATAGGGAGATTTTCTAGTATGAGAAACAAGAATCCGTTATTTTTTATGGTCAAACTTCTAGAGGGCGCCACTTAGAGCACTATTTCGGTAAATAACTTATTATAACTTTTTTGTGCTACACTCTATACAACAACTGACCAGAGAATCTTATTTTCTCGTATTTCTACAACAAAAAAGGTTCACCTGTAAGAAGTGTAACATTTATTGCAAAAATGGCCTCACGGAAAACCTTTAAAATATTTTCAAGTTTCTGAAATGACCGCTAGGGGGCGCATCTGCGGCGATGAATCTAAAAAAGTGATGTCTCTGTGAATTCTACTATAATAATATGTTAAAAATATACCTGATCTTTAACGTCGAGGATAATGTGAACTTTTTAGTTTGATAATTTTTGCTGAGTCTCTAAACATAAAGTAGTGGGGGGTATTCAAAGGCTTCCGTAAAACCACCCTGTATCTTCGAAACGTCCGAGACGATTTTAACAAACTTGAGCTAGTTGAAAGGAGCTGTCCTTGGGCTAGAAATGTAATAATATTTTTGAAGTCTTGTTAGTTTCACATGTGGCTGCTAGAGGGCTTGTTATTCGATATTTCGACAGAAATGGTTAATTTTCTCAAAAAAATTATATGCATTGGTATGATTTTTTTTTATGAAAAGGTAGCTAAATTATGTCTAAATAAGCTTGGGAAACCCGCATCTCCATATCTTGTTCCTGACCTAAAATGTAGCCCAAAGAAAGCTTTATATGGAAATCCCATATTTTTTTTAACTAATTTCTTCTAGAAATCTCCGTTAGTTAATGGTAAAATTTTCATAATGCTTAGGGATACTAATGGCTGATAAGCACATTTTAGTTTTGTGTTTATTGAGGATATGCTGATAAATTCATTGTTGGGCCGTTCTTTTTAAATGTAATATTATTTTTTTCAGTCGGGTACACGAGCCATGACGTCATCTACAGATGGAACACGGCTAGACAGGTAGCAATAGCTGAAGACATGAAACTGAGTCAGTTCGATCTCATTGCCACGCCAGCAGCGAATCATACCGACTCAGTACTGAACAGCGATGCCCAATCAGGTATCAAACGTTACTAATAATGTCGTATGATTGAAATGGAAAATAAACTTGACGTCAATATTTAAGTCTTTCATGACTATGAACGCGCTGATTCCATTTTTGACAGGAAACAAAATTATGAGTATCCTTGAAGGAAAGATCTAATTGGTATTCTCAGATCGAACTAATGTACCGTGGGTTTTTTATACAGTATTTTTTTCTCAAAATTTGTTGTTGGATTACAAAACGCGCAAATGTGTTTTGCCATCTCAATGCCAAACGGTTGTTCTATATTATTATACTAAGTGACATATAAATCCGAACACCCAGTTTAAATGATTTTATTTTAATAAAAGTTGGTGAATGTATTTATCTTACTGTAAATAACAAGTGAAAAAATTTTCAGGCTTATCAGTTGGACATTCCGGTTTTTATACTGCTTTTTTTTTAATTCACTAACGCTCTAAAAATGAATATTTCAGCCGCAGTAAAGAATCAACGTTGGCGGATTTTGGTTCTTGACATTCTTTACGATCGGTTACGATGCCTAGAGTACGGAGACCTGTACGATTTCGTCAACTTAGTGAGTTTGATAGGGGCCGTATAGTGGGACTTCGGGAAGCTGGACTTTCTTGTCGGGCAATTGCAGTTAGAGTGCAAAGAAGTGTAGACACTGTGGTTAGGTGTTGTCAGGCATGGCTTCGAGAAGGCCGTACGCAAAGAGCAAACGGCACTGGACGCCGCCGTAGAACAACAGACCGTGAAGATCGTCGCCTAAGATTATTGGCCTTAAGGGACCGTTTCTCCACTACCAGGTCCATTGCAAATGAATGGTTTGCAGAACACGGAAGATCTATTGGCATGCGAAGTGTTTACCGACGAATGAGAAGTTTTGGCTTGTTTTCATACCGGCCACACTGGGTCCTCCCTTTAACTCGAGAACACCGACGTAATCGCCTTGAGTGGTGCAGACAACGGTCACTCTGGGATCAGGAATGGAACAGTATTGTCTTTAGTGACAAGTCTCGATTTTGTTTAGGCATGCACGATGGTCGTGCCAGGGTTAGAAGGCGGCGTGGTGAAAAGAGGAATCCACAGTTTTTTGTTGAAAGACATGTTCATCACACTGTTGGAGTTATACTTTGGGGTGCTATAGCTTATGGTTCCAGGTCACCTTTAATCTTCATCAGAGGTAACATGAACGCGCAGCGTTATATCCACGAAGTTCTAGAACCCCATCTTTTACCCTATCTTGACACCCTGGCAGATCGAACTTTCCAACAAGATAATGCCCGACCACATATTGCAAGAGTCACAATAGACTTCTTTCAACGTAATGATGTCACATTGTTACCATGGCCACCAAGATCTCCCGACTTATCCCCAATTGAGCACGTGTGGGATATGATGGATAGGAGATTGCTCAATTTGCAACGTCCTCCTCAGACTCTAGAAGCACTTCGAGAGGAGTTCGTGGTTGCCTGGAATGAGATACCACAGGAGGACATTGACCACCTGATCAGAAGCATGCCTAGGTGCGTTGGAGAATGCGTAGCACATCAGGGTGCATCCACATATTATTGAAGGTCAAAGGGCTTTAAAGCAGTGCAATCATTTTGAAATTTTTATCATTTACTTATTATGCTTCATTAAGTACTTATAGAAAATTTTATTAAAATAAAACCATTTAAACTGGGTGTTCGGATTTATATGTCACTTAGTATATTTTCTTGCAGGATAAACAACATGATTCCCTTTGGATGTCGAAATAGTATTTCTCACATTTCAGATCCAAAACAATGCCCTTGCAAAATTTTAGTAGAAGATTGCGTACCAACTAACCGGTGTGTTATGACAACAGTTCTGGGTAGGTTTTTGCGTTTTTTTGGAAGGCTGTGGGCATTTTAGGGACAATGTACTAAGGTGACGTATCTGGTACATTAAAAAACGCAGATATCCTCATGCTCGCTTGTCGTTTTGGAGGGCTGGACGATGGAGAAGCAAGTGATAAACTGCCATTATCAAAGCCAACTAAGAGAATACTCATTAATTTTTTGGAATAACTTAATTTAAGGAATATGCAATTTTGGAATCAGATTATGTCGTAGAAAAGAACTTTTTGTTTTGAAATCCCATCTCAAATAAAATTAGAGAAAAATAAAAACGATTTTAGGAACATTTGATTTCTTTGTTCTCTCACCTTTTCCGAGATCTCAATGGTGAGAGTCGAATTTGAAACACCTGGTGTATCATTATTTGAACAATATATTATGTTTCGCCTCATTCACTCTCATCAGCGGCCGGGAAATATACAACATCCTGTACCTGTACAACTCCTACTTTCGTCACATAAATCCGCCGTACTCGTGTCGTCTCCTTTATTACAAATCCCTAAGGATCCTGTTTTGAGATAGCTTTCAAGTTTTTTCTATATTCTGCTCTAATTCACTACGGTTCACTGCGATACCCTTCAAGTTGTACCGGTAGTTCAATATGTGTAGAAAAACTGTTGTTTCTGGTCTTCCGCCAAGCCATTTCTGAAAAAGCTCACGAGGGAAATAAGGCAGATCAGTGGCGTACATTCCGTTCGTATGCTCGATGTCTCATTTCAAAAACTTATATTCCCGTCTTAAAATGATATAACAATAATAGTTTTTTATTTGTAATAACATCACAGGAGGCGAGATTTATATACTATATTTGTTCTACCACCTTACCCCCTTAACAGTACAAGATGTATAATAACTAAAAATGTGTTAGAAAGTAATACCTGAATACAATAACGACAATAATAAAGCATAATCAATGTATAAAGAAAACATAAGGTCAGTTAGCATCTATCGGTTGTCTTAAAGATTGCGCTGCTGATCAAGTAGAATATCTTTCAATTTTTTCTTGAATTTGGCTAATGCATTAGTATCTTTTAAACTGCGGTCTAATTAATTACATAATTTGATTATTGGATCATTTTAAGAACTTAAGATTTATAATTTGTCGAACACGTAAATTATCCAATTTCCTACAGCTGCGCGATTCTCAGAGTTTTATTTGCAAATAAGGCTACATTACATAAATCTGCCAGAAAGCGATTGTGTGAATCTTTCATGTTTTGATAACTGTCATATTGCTTAGTGGTTTACTATCCGTATTCAGATATTATAACACAAAATCGTAGTTAAAATATCATGAATACACAAAAGTTGAAAGAAATTCTACTTTATCAGCATCGAAATATTTTGTAAACAATAAGTGTAAACTGGCCTTATGTTTTCTTTATTAATCATGCTTTATTATTGCCGTTATTGTATACAAACATTCATTTATTAGACATTTTCAGTTTTTAGACATTTCGTATTGTTAGGTGGTAGAATAGATATAGTATCTAAATTTCGCCTTATGGGGTGTCATTACAAATTAAAAAAAAATATCATCATTATTTCACTTCCAATTCCGACCATCGCGTGTCGATCAAATGCTTCGCGGTCCTGAAGATGTATGCGTGTAGCAGTCGGCCTCCGCTACTTTGCTGGCTGTGGACCTTCGATCGTCATTCACGCTATATGTACAGATAGTTTCGAGCATGTGCGTCCGCAGGAATTTTCCTCGGGGAACGGGGATGGCTCTCCATAGACAAGAGATAACTTTGTGTGAAAGCGCACCTGCCTACAAAGCTTTTTGAATAGCGAGCAGTAGCATTTTTTTCTAAAGAGCCTCAAAATTGTACCAAAAAACATGTTAAATATGCAAAGTTTTAGAGCCTATTGGAGTAACTTGATCGATTTAATTTTTTTGTTATACACATTCGTAGCTATCCTTTTTCTCATTAAGTCGACCATAATCCTTTATAAACTGATGACAGTGTTGCATAGGAAGCGCGGAGTCAACATACTTGACGCCAGTCACGAATTTTTGTGAGTGTGGTAATAACAGGGGGAATAACATGAAATTACACATTTCATTCACGTTGATATGCATGTTTTTATAAGGTCTTTGTGAGAAGTTAACTCGTGCGAAAAAGTGTAACTCGATAAGGAATGTGCGCGAAAAGGAAATGAGGTAACCCAATTTTCGACTACTTGCTCAGGCTACTTGGAAATACGAAAATTATATACCCTCCAAAACACTCTGAAGAGCGAGGGTTAGCATATTTTCTCAGAGCCGCAAAATTGGAAGTGTCTATCCAAGTATGTAATAAAATTTGAAAAACTGCATATAGAAAAAAAATCAAATCTGCTAGTTTTTAAAAATAGAATGGGTCATATTTTACTGCACATTCAGATAGACCTGTCCAAAAAAGAGTGTTGATATAACATTGTTCTAAATTTTATGACAATATGGATGATTGAGATGTTGCTTCTCGGACTCGAAAAGCTTCTGGATTACTGTAAGCATTTTCATTCATTATTAATTGTGCAAGATCTTAGTATGATCCTAGAGTATTCTGTGGTGTTCTGTCTAAGCGTGATAAGCTATTCTAGATTTACTCGTTTCTATCGTATGTCCTAAAAGTCTTAACACAAAGTTCATTGTGACCCTAATACTCTCGAGCGTAGCTCTTCATATACCAAGATGCTGTCGTCAACTGAGGCGAGTACATTTTGACAATGGAAAAATCATTATTTTAGATGACGAAAAGTATTTCACTTTGAGTAATTCTGAAATGAAGGGAAACGTCGGTATTTATACGGACAACGTAAAGGAATGCCCTGATAATGTTAGATACAAACAATAAGCGAAATTTGCAGAAAGTCCTTGTCTGATGCCAAATTTTTAACAGGGGTGTATCCCAACCTTTTGTGGGAAGAGTGAGCGGTGAAGCTTTGAATATTCAGAACTACATTTCTGTTAAGCAATGTCTGAAAACGCCATATTCCAAGACTCCTAGTAAGCTTTTCCCAGAAACCGTCTTGACAACAAAATGTTAGAACTGGGAAAGTTTTCCATGGACAAGACTATAAAAGGTAGAATCGAACTCAATTAGTATCATTGTGGCTATTTCTCGGCGTTCCTCTCTCTGGCCGACCGCCCCTCGGGGCGGACTAATTCATTTTAGAAGCGCTGAAGATCCGTTTCCAAATGAATTTCCCTAACAAGTTTACCGCGTGTGTGGAAAACACCGCGCTACTGTCTGGAGCGCGTGGTTCGTTTTAGTCCCATCATAGATGGTTTTGGTGTCACAAAAACTGATACCACACTGGACCTTGGTATGATGATAGTTAATTGTATCGGGTTTTCTAATATACTGAGTGACAAAAAAGGTAGACACCTACGTATGCTTATGCGATTTTAATAATTTTTGCTATATACAGGTATGTTCAGTGTCCCTTACTGGTAAAATGATTAAATTTTTAGCTTGATTCGCCAACTGACTGCAGAAGCTGGTTCAATAATGTGTTGAGTATCCGATCCGAGGATATCCGTCGAAAATGGCGGATTCTCCTTTTCATCTCATAATGTCAACGCGAGCATCCCACAGGGTTCGGTTCCACTTACATATCAACGATCTCCTTTCGGGTACGATCACACAGCTTTGCTGTTGTGTTGGGTTACGATTTAGTACTTTATTTTATGTATATATGTTTTACATTAGTATTTTTTGCATCGTTTTGTAGATGAAGAATGAAATGTTATTCCGAAACGTCGGCAACTTTGTAACAGGGAGCTGTACTTCATTGGACCCAAAATCTATTTTAATACAAACAATTGATACAAATCAGGTTCATTCGAAAACGAATATTAGTATAGCTGGGACCTTGAGTGGCGTGGGCGCTAGGCAATCGGAATTATGCGACCATGTGCTTGCATTCTGGACCGTTCCCGACGCCATCGCGAGTATTCGAACAGTCTGAAGAAGTAACTGCTGCCATCTAGACTACTTCCAAGGAAGTTCCTGGAAAACGCTGGAATGATTCTCGATTCGTCGATAGGGAAATAAAGATCCAAACAGAGCAGTCACAGTAGAGTCCTCAGACGCAGTTGAGCTATTGAAATTAGACTTTTCTCAGAGTTCGATCTTTACGCTTGACGGCAGAAAAGCACTGTGCTATTTGGCACGTCAGCCACTTTCAGGGCGCTGCGATGACATCCGCGTTCGAGTTGTGCTAATCTGATTTATAATGCAGTACAGCTCTTCCAATTCAGGAAAGGATTCCCGGCTAATTGGAGCCAAATGGGATGATTCGGATGAATGAAGGCAGATTGCAAGGACCTATTGTGCTCTATGTCTACCTGGAATCGACGGCTGCGATTTATTCTCATGTTTGCTGCAGTCTCTAATTTGAGATCGTGTCATGGAATAACAAACGAACAGTAGGCGACTGGAAAATATGTATGAATAGAGGAATATGTGAGTTCAGATTCGTATCTAGCACTATCAAAATATGATGTAGACGGTTCCTACGCACATACAAACAAACATACGCAAATAATAATAATAACATTTATTCAAATTGCTTTGCTGATATGATATGTCAACAGGAAAAGATCGGATTTACATAAGTATAATAAAAATATACATAATTGAATTAGAATAAAATAGGTGATAACAAGTTATAAAATAAGCAAATAGCAAAAATTATTTGTTTAGAAGTGCTGGGTGTCCAGGAAAAAATTACCCTTTTTAAATTGTCTTGGAAGTTTGAAAATAAATTTATTGGAGCAAAAAATATACAATATAGGCAAATTTCATGTTTTAAAAAATATATTGTGGAGGTGCCTTCCATTTCAGTCGAAAAACTCCTGCAATGCCGTCTTCATGTGGTTTTAAAAACTGCTTAACATAATTCAGGTGTAATTGCTCTAATTTCTTCTCGTATTGTTTGTTTTAATTCTTGCAAGGTCCTAGGCCGATTAACATACATTTTTCTTCTAAGGTACCCCCACAAAAAAGTCCAGTGGGGTGAGATCTGGGGACCTAGCTGGCTAGTTTAAATGACCTTTTCCGGGAATCATTCCCGAACGACTTCCATATATGCTCGGGCAGTGTGTGCCGTAGCGCCGTCTTGTTGAAACCATGCTTCTTGATCAAAGCTATCAAATCCTTGTAGCTGAGGTACCAAAAGCTCCCGAAGCATTGCACAAAAATGATCAACAGTTACAGTCTGGGCTATGCCACATTGGTTCTAAAAAAAGAACGGACCGATAATTCGTGAAGCCGACATTGCATACCACACTTTTGGGTGATGTACGAGTAGATGCCTTTCGTGTTTTTGCCTTGGACACTTTGGTGCCCAATAGCGATAATTTTGCTTATTAGCTGCGCCTGGTGAAAGTGCGCCTCCTCACTGAACAGAATGTTGTTAATTCGGTCATTTGCAAAAAAACGGTTTATCATTTGGGTTATATACGCAAGGTATTTAGTTTTGTTAATATAACGTACTTTAAAATATAATTGAAATGGATGTCTACTAATCCAAAGTATTTTGTGTTTGACACTCTAATTTGCAGTTTTTGTCTAGCATATGATGCAAATGGAGAAAAATGTGTTTTAGAATAGCTGATGCTCAATTTTCTGCTAACGTATAATAATGAGAATACAGCCTAAAGTGAATCTTTTCTGTTTTCAGCCGAATATTCGATGCTGTTAGTTAGCTTCCATTTGCAACGACATATGGGTAACTTTTTGATACAAGTTTATGGTCCATGTGTTCTACTGGTAGTGCTATCCTGGGTCTCCTTCTGGTTGAACAGAGAAGCAACGGCAGACAGGGTTTCATTAGGTGAGTCCATTTTTATTACAGTAGCTGACAAGGAATCCAGTCGTTTTTGACAACGTGACTCCCGACCTATTCAGGAATATTTAGTATCCTTATGGTTTCGCAGCGCTTTTGTGAGATGAAGCCTTAGGCTATATCGGCAGCTACTGGGGAAAATGAGAAGTTCTTTTCTCCACATGATCTCCTCACTCTGCACAAGGCAGAGATTGACTCGCCTCGAGTATTACTCTCATTTTTGGGGTGCTGTCGCCATGTCTAGATTATTCATGCTCGATGTTGTTGAGAGGATGACTCTTATCTATCGGTCAGTTTCGGATCCCTTTCGCACCGGCGGGCCATCGGCGATCTAGCTCTGTTCTACCGCTACGCCAATGGGCTTTGCTCCTCCTGCATGATGCTACCGCGTGACTTTGGCCTCCCATCCTAACCGTGTCGAAGTTCATACATCCAGAACTGGCCGATACGACCGGTCGTTTGTCCCCAAGGTATCGGGATTGTGGAAAACTCTACATGAGAAGGCTTCTCCCAGTTCTACTAACCTTAAGAAGTTCAAAAATCAGATTACTCGTAAGCTCCTGATAGCAGTCGCGATACCCTGGCATTTAGGCTTCTGCCTGTACTGCTGCTTGAGTGAAACAAATTAGACTTTGAACAGTAACTACGGTGTTTTCGTCAAACTATGGTAACGTTGTTGAGGACTCATGATTTGGAAATATTCATTTGAAAATCTTTTTTTTTCACAGGTATAACGACGGTGCTGACTATGACATTCCTTGGCCTAGAGGCGAGGACCGACCTTCCCAAAGTACCATACCCAACTGCCTTAGATTTCTTCGTATTTCTTTCATTTGCGTTTATTTTTGCAACCATTATACAGGTTAGTAATTTCAATTTATGTTAAATGATCCATTTATAGGTTTTAATTTATTATATACTGAGTGACAAAAAAAGGTAAACACCTATGTATGTTTATCCGATTTTAATAATTTTTGGCATCTATGTTCAGTGTACTAGTAAAATGATTAAATTTTCACCTTGATTCGTCAACTGACTGCAGAAGCCAAAGTTCGTCCCAGACATGCTCAATTGGAGACAGGTCAGGCGATTGTGGTGGCCAAGGTAAACGGTTGATACGATGTTGATCTATTAAGGCTAACGATGCTCTGGTAATATGCGAGCTGGCATTGTCTTGATGAAAAATCGGCCTTCCTGAGTCCACGCTCATTCACACTGCAGTATATTGAGCCAGGATCTGTTGGTCCTCCTAGAAGCTTCTCTTATATCATAGCCCTAAACCTAATGGTTTCGTTGTAATTGCGATTGAAAGTTCATTATCCCGATTTTTGCAAATATCTCCTGAACTATAAAATTTCGAATCACACATATATAATAGGGGCTCATTCGATAGGTTTTGAGGACCTCTATCACCTGATTTCCGTTGATTAACTACTAACTTTACACCCTGTATGTGCACTTTTACCAATACTTGAAAATGAACTTTCTAGTTCCATTAGTACCATCCTCAGTACCAATTGATTAGTACTTACATTTATATATTATTATTTTCATATGCACCAGACAAGATAATAAATTATCACTTTAACTGAAACTTGGAATATTGCAGATGTTAGTTTTTTCAAGCTAAATGGTTATAAAATGTTCTACAACAATGCAAATTTTAACCAAAACGATGGTGTTATCATCTACGTAAATGAAATCCTAAATTCTACGTCAGACACTATACAGTTCACAGAGTGCACAGGGGTACTTACTAAGATAAACATACATAAAATTGTTATCTCAACAATATCTTTCTACAGACCACCCTCAACTGATATAAAACAATTCTTAGTCGATCTCAAATATTATTTAAAAGGTCATGTTATAAATACAGACTTCGGCGTTTTAAATGGAGACTTCAACATAAACATCATAGATAGTAACAATTTGCTTATTCATGAATATCTCAACATGTCTATACGAAACTTCACCTCAATCATGATAATTCCGACTAGAGTGCTTGGCGTCTCATGTACTTGTATTGACCACATTTTCTTAAAAAATAAACAAGGAAATCATAATTATAAAGCTTTCGTAATAAAATCAGATATTACTGATCAGTATAGTACAATATCAACTCTACCCCTCAACCTTGAAGATTTTGTACATTGTATATAATATAAGAAACAATGTTCACGCAGCAACTAAATATCTGACTACAACAATCACTGAAAGTATATCAAAAGATACCAAGAAAATTAAAATAAGTCGTAAAGACAGTCCAAGAAAAAACTGGCTAACTGTTGGACTAATTAAATCTATCAATGAAAAAAAAAACGAGAAATATAAATGATATAAGACAAATCCAACAGACGAAACAAAACAAAATTATTTGTACCATAAAACTCAACTCTGCCAAGTGATCAACATTTCAAAACAAAAATGTTACACAGAAAAACTAAAAAACACCAAATCTGCTATGGAATACCATAAATCAGATCTGTAATTCATCCACACCTGAACCAAAAATTGAAGCAATAAACGTCCATAATACAACACTTAACACAAGTAAAGATATTGCTGATGCATTCAATAATTACTTTATAGAAATAGGGAAAAAATTAGCAATGAAAATAAATAAACCTAACACAAATATTACGCCTAGAAAATGTATACAACAATCGATTTTCTTAGAACCTGTGTCTGAAAATGAAATAAAAAATGCCATACACAGTTTGAGAAATAAAAGAGGTCCACGTCTTGATGGTATACGATCAGAAATGTTAAAAAGTAAAGAGTAAAAAGTTTCATCCGAAATTAGTAAGCCCTTGACATACATAGCGAACTTGATAATTGAATCGGGAGAATTTCCAGATGATTATAAAGTAGGAGTAGTAAAACTCCTCCACAAATCCGGTGAAAAACAGATACTAACAATTGCAGACCTATAACTCTAATATCCGACGTTGCAAAAATTATTGAGAAAATTATAAAAAATCGACTTCTAAATTTTTTTGATAAACATAATCTGATTAATGGAAAACAATTTGGATTCCAGAAAAACAAGTCTACCCAAGACGCAATTTCTTTTTTGACATCAAAATTATACAAATTACTGAACCAAAGTGAATATACCTTGTGTGTGTTTTTAGATCTAGCAAAAGCATTCGACACAGTAGACCACTTGCTACTATTATAAATCTTACACGACTCAGGAATTAGAGGCAAGGCTTATAACCTCATGAAAAATTACCTTTCCAACAGAACACAGTGCTTACAAATAAATAATTCCTTAAGCACAAACAAATTGATAACGTATGGTGTCCCACAAGAGACAGTGTTAGGCCCTTTATTATTTACACTTTACATTAATAGCCTGCTGAGCTTAAAATCTGAAGGGACAATCATATGTTTTGCAGACGATACTGCTAGCATTTATTCGGTTAACAACCCGTGGGATGATCTAAAAGTGAAGGTTGAAAGAGTCCTAACAATAATTGCAGACTGGATCAGACATAAATGCCTAACTATTAACTTCCAAAAGACTATGTTCATGCCGTTCACAAATCACAGAAACAAATTACCATTCTTTGTATCTCTACAGATTAACTGTGATAATATAAATACTCAAATAAATTTAACAAACAAAATAACATATTTAGGTGTATATTTAGACTCACATTTAAAGTGGAATATACATATTGATCATGTAATAACCAATATGAGACCATTACTGTTTAAATTCAAGTACCTAAACAAATATTTGGATAAAAAAACAATGAAAATTTTATATCATGCTATTATCGAAAGTCGTATAAGTTACGCTATACTTAATAACCAAATTGATAAATTAGAAATTATCCAAAAACAATTTTTAAAAATAATCTTCAACAAACCACTCTTATACTCATCTGATCTGTTGTATTCTGAAGCAAAACTATTATACCCTAGGCAACATTTTTTTTATAAAATTTTAAATTATCAATTTCACCATAGAAATAATTTTATTCCGTTAGATCACTTATATCAAACTAGAAACAAAATCAACAACATTAAGCAAACACCTTTCACCTCAAAAAGTATAGGCCAAAGATGTCATACTTACGTGTCCAGTAGATTATACGAGTATAACATATTACCAAATTATATAAGAAATATTTCAAATAAAACAAAATTCAAAATTGAAACAAAAACATTTATAATTGAAAAAATCGACATCAAATTGCAAACATGATACGTATGAAAGAAATTTAAAATTAAAGTAATAGTAAAAACCCTCCAACGTTTATATACTCGTATATGTGTGTATGTATATACCTGTACATATGTGTGTATAGGTGTGTAGGTGTCTGTATATATGTATATGTGCATCTATTTATGTGTTTATTTGTATGAATATATATATATATATATATATACAAAGAGAATATGATCATGCGGAGAAAAGTATATAACAACAGGTAGGAAAATAATGGGTAAAATCCGCAAAAAGGAGGAAAGTGGATTCGAGCAGAAAATAGGATAGGTAACCTGAGCGATACGTATTTCTGCTGGTTGGCTTCATCAGGCCCGAAATGAATGCACATATGAAACTACAAAAGTAGATACACATGCCCACACATCCGGATACGGGTGTAACCTGAGGAAACGAAGTTGGAGGGGAAAAAACGACACACGAAGTCCACAACAAGAGCCAACCTACACATTGTAGTATAAAACGGCTATACGACCTGGAATTTTCAAGGAGACGTCTAACCACCACCACGCGGCCGGTTATAGCCACTTGCTGTGGTACTTCAAGCCCAAGGGATCTACAAAGAGAATATGATCATGCGGAGAAAAGTATATAACAACAGGTAGGAAAATAATGGGTAAAATCCGCAAAAAGGATGAAAGTGGATTCGAGCAGAAAATAGGATAGGTAACCCGAGCGATACGTATTTCTGCTGGTAGACGTCTCCTTGAAAATTCGAGGTCGTATAGCCATTTTATACTACAATGTGTAGGTTGGCTCTTGTTGTGGACTTCGTGTGTCGTTTTTTCCCCTCCAACTTCGTTAGTTTTAGTTATATTTGTATGTTGCGTGAATTATTATTATTATTATTATTATTATTATTATTATTATTATTATTATTATTAATATTATTATTATTATTATTATAGTTTGCAGTAGTCCATTACTTCACCAAGTATGGTTCTGGAGAATGCTACTTTAGCTCAGAGCTGGGATCAGAGTCCAGCAGTGATGATGAAGAAGCTTGGACGCAAATGGATACCAATAAAACAATTCCTGATTCGTCACCGTCTACGGTAATTACAGTTATTTTCACTTTATCCCTTTATCTATCGACTAAGATTGAACATACTATTCCTTGGACTCGAAACATTTATTATTATTATTATTATTATTATTAAACAACAAATTTGAGTTGAGTACAAGTACTATAAACTCAAACACAAAAATAGATAATAGTGTACAGACAAAAGAAATATAACAATTTGACAATCTTAACACTACTGAAGTAGACATATACAGAATGGGAACAATATGTTAAGCACTGCGGTGTCTATCGTAATTGTTTTTGAAACTGTTGACGGATTCCGAGTTCACTACATAAGATGGAAGACTGTTCCATGCATCGAAGACACGGTTTGAGATGAAGCGCTGACGAGTAGAGGTTCTAAAAGCTTCCTTCTGCAATTTGAAGTTATGGCCTCTGAGACTGTTCGTTGCCAGACGAAACAGATGCGACATGTCCACACCAAACAAATTATGCAGTGCTCTGAAAGTGATGATGAGATCTCCTCGTACTCTTCTATCAGCAAAAGCAGGCAGGTTATATAGCTCGAGGCGGTCTTCATAACTTGGCCTACGTGTGCCATATGGCATACGTGTTGCACGACGCTGAACGGCCTCTAATAAGCTGCTATCGCGAACAAGGTTTGAATCCCATACCGGACCAGCAAACTCCAGTAGGGGTCGTACGAAAGTTGTGTATAAAAAGGAGGAGGTACTAACGGTGCAACCGCTAAATGACCTTTCCATCATATATAGCAACCGCTTTGCCTTAGAGGTTATGTTCTGAATATGCTCCGACCAGGTGAGCCGGCCATTAACTGTCAGACCAAGATCTGTGTGATGAAGAACAGACTCTAAGGTATGTTTGCCAATCTTATATGTTAAGTTAGGATTATTCTTTCCCAGGTGGAGAACGTAGCATTTCGATAGATTTAAAGGCAGGAGCCAGAGTTCTGACCACTTTCTGATCAGCTTGAGGTCTTCTTGAAGCACAGATGAGTTCATGACAGTGTTATAGACTTTAGTATCATCTGCATAGATGGAACACATAGAATAAAGTCGGGTGGGAAGGTCGCTTGTATAAAGAAGAAAAAGTATTGGCCCTAGCACAGATCCTTGTGGAACTCCACTAGTAACACGATGACTAGAAGAATAGGCGTCTCCAACACGGACGGAGAAAGATCTGTCTAACAAAAAAGCTTCAATCCATAACAACAAATTTCCCTTGATTCCGAGATGTTCAAGCTTGTGCAGGAGCCTTTTATGCGGAACTCGATCGAAAGCTCTGGAAAAATCCAGAAAAACCACGTCGACCGGTTCATTTGCGTCTAAAGATCTGGTCCAATTGTCAATGCAGTGTAACATGTTGGTGATAATTGATCTACCAGGAATAAAACCATGTTGGTTGCTAGGCAGCAGGTTGTTCTTGAACGCAAATGTCATAAGTTGTTCCTGGACGATCTTTTCGGCTATTTTCGCAGCTATAGGCACAAGACTGATAGGACGGTAGTTTTTCGCAGATGTTTTATCTCCTTTTTTGTATATAGGTGTCACAGATGCAGTACGCCAACAGGAAGGAAGGATGTGATTTTGAATCGAGGAGTTGAATATAATGCACAGGGGGTATGCGAGAGCTGAGGCACAGGACTTCATAACGGCAGAAGTAATCCCATCCTTTCCAGGGGACGAACAAGTTTTCAGTTTAGTAAGGTGCCTCTCAATGTCCTGAGGTTGAAAATCTATGCTACAGATGGTCGCTAGGCATCTATGAGGGCTGGATAAGTTCGGAAGAGTACCATCACCATCAGGTTCATTCACAAAGTCTTCACTGAAAGCATCGGCAAGAAGATTGGCCGATTTTTCGGCATCAGTATGTAGGTGGCCATTGGGATCACGGATTTGTGGGGAAGAAACCTTAGAGTTCAGGGTGGATCTCAAGTATCTAAACAACTTCTTCTTATCTTTCGATGATACAAGATTTTGCTCATAATTGCGCTTGGCGTTTTTCAAGTTCTTCGAAAGGATGTTAGAGAAAGATCGATGAGATTCATAATCCTGTTGTAGTCTACTTCTTTGGAATCTTTGCCATAACGCTTTTTTATGCCTCAACATCCTTGAGAGGTTATGGTTAATCCAAGGCTTACTTGGGTGACTGAATATCTTCTTTGTGGTCGTATGCCTAGTGACTTCCAGTTGGATTCGACGAGAGAATATATCCCACATATCTTCAGTGCTACGTTGTGCAAGCAGGTTGGACCAGTTTATTTCAGACAATGCTCGATTGAGAGCACTGTAGTTTAATAGCTTCACAGTTTTGAAATGTCTACGTGATGGAGTTTGTACATAGAATTGAAGTGAGATCAATAAGGTACAGTGATCCGACTTGCCAAAAGGAGGTAGGTAGTCTAGACTGGAAACAAAGTCAGGATCATTTACAAATATCAGGTCGAGAGTTCTGGGAGTATGGCCTTCTCTGAATCTCGTCGGATGATCTACGAGTTGGAGGATGTTCGACTTACGCATTAAATCAATATAAGGGGCAGAAGGAGAGTTGCATTCTGGTAATGTTGTCATGGGCCAGCTGATGTCACGTAAGTTGAAATCACCAGTTAACAGAATGTTTGAATTCTTGGTTAGAAGTTCTTCGATGAATTTACACAAATAAACATCACCAGCACAGGGACGCGGTCTGTAGATACAGGCTAATACAAAACTGAAGTTTGGCCGTGTTAGTTCCAAAAAGAGACTGTCGATACCATCGAAGCTCTTGGAGGTAGTAGATATTGTGAAATTGTCAGCGAATTCGGTACGTACATAAACACAGACCCCACAATACCCCGGCGTGCGAGGGGAATCTTCCCTATACAAACAGTAATCAGGCAAATTAACAACATAGTCAGGTATATTAGGGCTGAGCCAGGTTTCTGTCAGACAAAGAAACGAAGGTTTGGTTCCATCAACAAATGCTTGCACTTCGAGAAGTTTAGATACCAGTGACTGAATGATTGTGTAGCACACCGACACCTCGGTTAGCAGTTTTTTGATACAGAAGATTGCTGTGCAACAATATTGACAATGGATGGTCTACCCTTGACATATTTAATCGTGATATTGCGTTCTCCAACCGTTAGCCTTCGTTTCAACTCCTCACGTAGTTGCTGCAGTTCATGCATTTGTGACGGTGTTTTGTCGTCCAAAATTTTAACGGAGTTATAGGTAGAGTGGCTTAAAATATCATTCTTCTTGCGTAGAATATTCTTAGCTATTATAGGCGATGCAAAGCCAACCTTTATCAACCGAGGACGAGATGTACATAGAGGGTGAAAAATCCTAAAAATTCTCGAAACTGTACACAAAATTATCATGCCAGAAAATGTTATAGTGACCAAATTTAAAAGTTAACCGGTGATTGAATAACCTGATAAATATTTCGTATTTGTTTCCTTTCAGTCCAAAAGATACAGTACTGCCTTGCCAAGTAGACTACAGTCTGACTTCGTTGAAGTGATACCTCTGTCAGCATGTGCCATTCCAATGCCACACCACAGAAAACCGTCCCAAACGTGGAGCAGTTTATCATGCCTAAGGTAACATCGATACCTTTTTCTTAGATCATCTCTATTCGTCATTGTCTGTCAGAGCGGTCCGTGTGACCTTTGCTCTTGGTTAAAGTCTTGTAAGTCAGGAGGTCTGTCAGGTCTGGTTGCCCAGATACCAAACAAAGTCAGGGAGAAAGAAGGGAAGAAGAAAGGAAGGAAGGAGGGAGAGCAAAGAAAAAAGAAGTGCGTCAATCTGCGGGGTGCCTTGGCATGGCTAATTAGTATTCTGCAATTTTAAATTGATCCTAAAATTAGCTTTGAGATTGTTGTTGAAGAAAAATAATAATTTTGGTTGGAGCTAAAGTCGCACGGTTTAATTTTGTTCACAGTGGCGAGTCGCGGCCTTGTGTGCTTGCGAACTTGCTCGACTGTGTAGTCTACTGACTCGCGCAACAAAGCGTTGCTATGCAATTCCGCTGGACTATAATGTAGCTTGTTGTTTGATGTAGTCCCTTAGGTAAGGGATGTCAAGGTCTCTGTGAAGGGTCTCGTTGGAGACATACCGTGGGGCGTTAGTGACTGTACGCAAGGTTCTGTTCTGCAAAACCTGCAGGCTACGCAAATGTGTTTTGGCGAGTAAACACCAAGCCGCACTTGCGTAAGTGATCGCTGGTCTAATAACTATATTGTATAGCCGAATTTTGTTGATCAAACTTAATTTTGATGTTCTACATAGCATAGGGTAGAGTTGCCGAAACGAGATTTGGAATTTAGTTTCTAACGCTTCCGTGTGCTTCTGTCAGGTCATACCCTTATCAAGAGTGACACCAAGATACTTAGCAGAGATTTCCCATGGTACCCGAACTCCATTCACTGAAACCTCAGACGGGGCGCAGCTACGTTTTTAGTACAATAGATTGCCTGCGTTTTCAAATGCTTAATTTTGATCAGCCACCGATTCGCCCATTCCAATGCCTCGTCCACTGCACTTTGCAGCCTGTCGTGAACTAGATCCCCAGAGCACGACTGGACCACCAGGGCAGTGTTATCAGCATAGAGATAGGTTTCACAGTTGCTGGGGCAAGGGACGTCATGAATAAAAAGTGAATAAAGGACTGGTCCAAGAACCGAACCCTGAGGGACACAGGCTTTGATGGGCCGTGTTGTCGACAGAACGTTATTAATTTTGATCCAAAATTCCCTACCCTCGCGGAAGGATTCCAAAAGTTTTAGGAGCCAGAAAGGGAAGTACTTATGGATCAATTTGTAGAGAAGGCTCTTGTGCCACACATTGTCAAATGCCTTTGAGACATCCAGAAGCAAGATGCCAGTACTTTCGTTTCGGGTGAACCCACTGGTTCTTAGATTATTTTCCTCGTCTTAATGTCTACTAAAATATTGATCTGGCGACTGAGAAAAGTGTACCGTACAATACCGTTAAAACACACACGTCCATATGGAAACAGTTTAGGGAATTCTGCAAGTCAAAGAAATACGAGCTTTTGGAAACTATAAGTTTAAAGCAACTAAACCTAATCCTGAAAGATTGGGCGTGGAATATGAAGAAAGAAAACGGATAAAATTACAAATAACTAGTTGTGAAAACAATGAGGAATACTGTTGCAAGAAGATTGCAAGAGATGTATCTTATGATGTGGAAAATAATTTTTGATTCATTTAAAGATATTATCTTCAAGTCTAGTAGGAAAGCTCGTAATGCAAAACAAATGAATACTTTAATAGGAAGTATGTTTTGTGAGCTATATGTATGCAGATTAATCTATTACTCATGAAATAGTCTTGTCAAATACCATTCGGGCATCTAATTTTTCCTTCTGAAAAAAAAAAACAAAAAAACACAATGCAAAGTAATATTTTTTTAACAACAAACATTCGTGCCGGTGCAAAAATCCTCGTCCTTAACTCCAACACTCATGCTTCTTGTTAAAATACTACTTAGCAACGTGTTTTTTCCATTTTTTTCCTGAAAAATTAGATGCCCCTATGATATTACCTATTTAAAAATCCAGTGGGTAAGTTTTGACATTCCTACACATGCCTTTCATCCAATGCAATCAGTTCTAGAGAAAATGGCCAATGAAGAGAAGCATAGTGATCTTATTAACTCCAAAAGTACTTGTTTTTATAACTTATGACGTGGTGTATGTACTTTATTTTATTGAGTTTAATGATTTTTAAAAACTACGAAGCTTTTTCATCCTTGGCATAGTAGTAACCTTGTGTTAAAATTCAAGCAAATTAGTATTGTCTTTTCACTGTTATGCCGATTTTAATCCTTTGTCCTATAAACGGAATTATAATAATTCTGTTGGGTAATAAATGCTCTTATTACTGTATGATTATTATAAAACTGTAACGGCAGTAGAAATGTTGATACGATACGTTGAATTATTGCAAAGTAAACACGATCATTCTGACGAACCTTCTGTTTTATTAGCCGCTCAGAGTCAAGATCTTCGTTTTTGATCCAGAAAGGAGCTCAAGAAAACGACCGAAAACCATCTTACCAAAGTCAGACTCAACCCAAAAGAAGGAAGAAGCGAACCCCTCGCTTTAACTCGGTGTCCAAGATTGATCGCGCGTCCAGGGTCGTTTTCCCTTTCCTTTTCATAGTGATAAATCTATTTTACTGGTACAGTTACTTATCTAGGACCAATAGGATTAAATAACGAACATGCTTATGTAAGCGACAATAAATGAATTTTGTAAAATATGGTTTGTTTCTTTTTTTTGCTTAAGCATCGTTAAGGGTCATCTAACAAGTAAGGACTTGCTACATTCTGACCTGAAATTGCTCATTTCGGAAAAAACAGTAGCGTAATATTTTTATTTGGACAAATAATGCCACTAATCCCCTGTATCTTCATCACTGGTGCACGTTAAGCTTAAGTAAAGACTTTTGAATGTAGACATTATTTAGGTAAATCCACATACCAAATTTCAGTTCATTCGAGTCGACAGTTTTGAAAACATTATTCTTAAACTTAATCATATCTTTTTAATGAAACTCCCATCAAAATGCGGTCGTGTGTATGATGTTTAATTTTAACTCTTATAGGCAAATCTCGAGGCAAAAGCGCTTGTACACGTTGTATATGATATGGATAAAGTTGCTGATCTTTTAATTTGCCATACCGTTACATGATTTAAATTTAGCTGGTGCGCAATTTTTCGTGTACTTGTTATAGGGTCCTCTTCGATTTTATTAAGCACAGCTTCTTCGATTTGGATGGTTCTTACGCTTGCGGGTCTTCCTTCAACATGTGTGGATCTCTTGAAACTGCCTGTTTCACATGGTCGATCGTGAATGTTGATGGAAGTTTGTACAGTAGGCAGCGGGCGTTGTGGAAATCGATCACCATACAAACGTCGTGCTCGTCGAGCGTTACCCAGCGCTATTTCGTAAACGAAACGCATATCTGTCATTTTTTGATTACTGAACTAGACCATTATGACAATTAGCAATAACCAAAACTTAGAAATATTTGAAGTCTGAAAATAACCAGACAAGAAAACAAATATTTGACAGCTGTCAAATTATTTGAGAAAATAAATTAATTCAATTGTTTTCTGGTATGTCATAGGTGTCTAGATAAATAAGCACAATGCTTAAATATTAAAAATACTGCGATCAAAACAAATCAATATCATGCTATTTTTTCATAAAATACTGGATAACTTTATCCATATCTACGTATATGGAGGGTCTGAAAACAACTGTAAATCATGTGATATTCACCACAGGGCATATTTAATTAAAATAAAATACGTTCCATTCTTTTATAATTTTTTAGATCAATATCATTTCTTTTAGTGCTAATATGCTCTAGCTTGAAAACAAAGCCGTTGCGGACCCATGTTCATACGGAAATTTCGTCTTCAAATTGACTAAGGATTCGGTGGTTAAAGTTTGTCTACATACTTTATTAATATATTATTATTTATTTATATATATATATATATATATAATTTGAGGCGTGGTCATTGTCGTTTAGACCAGTTAGATGAAAAATAAAGTTTCCGCCTTTTGTTGGGTACTTCGACAAAATTCAAGCATATTAATCTCTAGCTTTCAATGGACTCTGCCATCTTCATCAAGAGCTGCAATAACATTGAGAAGAAATAGCAACTATTATGCAAAATGATTTTAAATTAACTTACAGTCGTATATGAGGTTGTTGCTAAATGTTATTAACGCTTTGGTTGAGAGATACACCCAGTAAAAAAAAACTAATATAAACTACACACAGCTGTATGTCAGGAACAATTTAAAACGGATTAAAAATATTTAAAAACGAAAGTTAAAATTACATCATGAACCACCTGATGTTGCACAAAATGGTGGGCACAGGATCACAAGTAGGATGAAACATTTGACATGTGTCAGAAGGTTGGTGGTGACAGTGTCGCTGTATGGAACGAAAATTTATGTAAAGTGTGTGCTATGTTGCCAAATCACTTCAGATCGTGTTATTTGTCAAGATATGTTAAATGAGAACTTGTCAACAGACCACAGGCAGTTGAACAAACTATATTGTTGATGAAATGGGAAGTTGAATTAAACAATTATTATTTTATTATGAGAAAAACCAATTATTCAAATTTGAATGGAATGGAAATTTTGGAGGGAAAGGGTGGAATAGATCAAAACACAGATTCCATTTATGGTTGTGAAAAGTCGAAATTTGGAGAGATATGTACGTGCTCCAACTTTTTGCAGTTTAGCAAATATGAGTCAATGACGCTCAGTTGCTTAACATCTGTCTTATTATTCATAGAGTTGTCATTCATGAAAATGTGGGGCATTTCCAGGAATAAGCGTTTGGACAGGTGTTTTCCTATATTAAGAACTTTGATATTAGTGTAGTTCATGGAGTGCCCTGTTGTATTGACATGGGATGCCAGAGCACATCTCTCGGGATGAAGCCTAGAATCACGTTTGTGTGATGAAATCCTTCCTTTTAGAGATCTAGAGGTCTGACCTATGTATATTTGGTTGCAATTATTGAAATTGATAGAGTAAACTGTGTTAAATCAAGCAGCGGGACTCTGTTTTTCATCTTTGAAAAAATACAGTTTGTATATATATATATAAATACAATTTATTGTTAATTGGGAAATTGGGAAACTTTTTTAGGCTTTAGTTAACTCGTTTGACGATAGTATCAAGCTTTTGGCGATTCTCTATGGCGCCTTCATCAAGATTCGTCGTTGAGGTTTCAGCCAAATGGTGTATACAAAATGAACGCGAAGATGAGAACACTTGTTACAAATATAAAACCAATCGGACGGACACATTGGGCTTATCGATAACGACGGATACCATCGTTATGTGTTAACACTATAAATCAATACACCCGAACATATTAAAAATTAACGAGAAGCAATTTTGGGGACACAATCGGAATGTAGTTTCTAACCTCCTCCGATTGCGTCCTCAAAATTGCTTCTCGTTAATTTTTAATATGTTCGGGTGTATTGATTTATAGTATTAACGCATAACGATGGTATCCATCGTTATCAATAAGCCCAATGTGTCCGTCCGATTGGTTTTATATTTGTAACAAGTGCTCTCATCTCCACGTTCGTTTTGAAACACCATTTGGCTGCAACCTCAACGACGAATCCTGATGAAGGCTCTATAGAGAATACTATCGCCAACAGAGTCAAATAAAGCCTAAAAAAGTTTACCAATTTCCCAATTAACAATTAATTGTATTTTTTTGTCCAACTGGTCGTTGGCAATGGCAATGACTACTGCTCATATATATATATATATATATAACTTGAGACGTGGTCATTGTCGTCTGGACCAGTTAGGTGAAAAATTAAAGCTTCCGCCTTTTGTTGGGTACTTCGACAAAAATTTTAAGCATACTTATACTTATACTTTTTTTATTCTCTCTAGCTTTCAATGGACTTTGCCATCATCATCAGGAGCTGCAATTACATTGATAACAGTAGCAACAATAGTGTAAAATGAATTTAAATTAACTTAACTTACAGTAGTATGTGAGGATGTTGCTAATTGTTGTTTACGTTCAGGATGAGGGCAACGTCCAGTAACATGGTGAAAGCTGGATAAATGGTACAATGGTCAATATAATTTTGGCTTCGGAATGCAGTTTCTAACCTCCTACTTCCGCTACACATGGAGAGGGGGACGGAACGGAAAGATAATGCGTCGACAGATGACATGTGATTGACGCAACGGAACGTGGAACTGTCATTGTCCAATTTGGGTATGAAGTATACGATGGACGCTCGGTAAACCTCCACCCAAATTACTAAAATGCTGAATTAATTTATTTTGGAAAAGTGTGTAGTCCATATGAGTGTACGAATGAGAGATAGTGATACACACTTGAAAAGATGGGTTATGTGAATTTATATGAAAGATTGTGAGTGAGAAATTTCAATTAACAGGATAGCAATTGGAAATGTATTCTAATTTTGGGACGACGTTGGATCGATTAGGATATGTAGCCGTTCTAGCTTTTCGTAATTCAACAGGTAGGAAGGTTTTGAGAGTCCTGTTTCTTTGTCAAGAACCTCAATACTGCCATAATTCATAGAGTGACCTGTGTTGTTAATATGCGATGCCAAAGCACGTCTCTCTGGATGTAATGTGGCGTCACTTTTGTGTGAAGTTATCCTGCCTTTCAATGACCTCGAAGTTTGGTCTATATAAACTAAATTACAGTTGTTGCGAATAATGCGATATACAGTGTTGGTTGAATTAATCAACTGAACCTTATCCTTCATTTTGGACAACAAACTGTTGGCTGTAAGCATTGATTTACAAGCAAAACGACAATTAAAGGAATTATACAGCCTGACCAATTTTGGTTTTAGTTCTTTGATGTATGGAAAGACAACATAATTAACTCTGGAAATAGGAGCAACCACTGTAGTGCTGTTATTCTCATTGGTAGAAGAATTCATGGGCGTCTGGTTGGACCGAACAGTGTTGTCATTTTCACTATTGTTATTCGCCATTGGCACAATATTCGGAGGCGAGCTGGTCAAATCAACCAGGACTAAAAGAAGTCCTTAATCACTTATAATTATGTCTCTCCTAAATTTTATGCTCTTCCCAAAATACACAAGTCGGTACTGTCAGTAAGACCTATTGTGGCTTGTGTTGAATCAGCCACACTAGCTTTATCTTCATTAATTGCAGATACTCAAAGTTAGTTCACATCAAAGGAGAATACTTTATAAAAGACTCTTTTGATGTTTGTCAACAATTTAATAGGTTTCAAATACATCTGTTATTGCGAGTCTACGGTCCAATTTCACCAACATTAATATTATTTACCAATGGGAAAATTTGACAGAAGCTGTCAAAGGTCTCTGAATATTAGTGATTTCTATTGAAATATTGAATAAAATCGTGAAAATTCGACTGTATTATAAACAACACCACTTTTTGCTTCCAACATCATGCTTTTGTACAGAAAAAACAGGACAACTTTCATGTATTTTGATATACTTCGAAGTTGAGTCATTTATTTTAACAGTGAGTAGATCTGATCAAAAGAAATGTTTTTTTCCTTTACCATTTTCCTGGTAAAATTAAAGTAACAAAGTTATAGCCCTTTGGAAGTTTGAGTACCGCCCTGTCTCAATAACAATATTATGTGGTCGTGTTTGGCGACAATGGATATAATCCGCCGTATCGGTTCATCGCATCGGAAACAAAAAAGCGAAAGAATTTGGAACGATGTTTTTACAGGTATCTCATTCATTTGTATACAGTTAGTGTCAGTGAATAGTTGTATGTGTTGCGTGGCTCAAACGAAATAAAAAATGGCACATGTTTATGCGGATCGGTTTCCCAATCGAGTGCAACCAACCCCTCGTGCCTTTGTTAATGTAGTACAACGGGCTTGTGAATCAGGTGACTTAAGACCTCACAGGGGACCTCACGATCAAATACAGGTCCGCACTGAAATACTTGTCGGGAGGATACTTTATAAAACAAGGTAAAATTTTTTTTTTATTTTTTTTTTATTTTTACACACATATTTTGGTTTATCTTCCTTCTACAATCATTATCTGAAAATTAATGACTCAACTTCAAAGTATGTTATAGGTTTACATTTAACAATCTGTTATCCCCCTCAGCTAAATGGGAATGCGGCAAATAATAGGTCGATTTTCTAGCTGTTAAATTTGGCAGCAGATTTGGACGTTTGTTAATCCATGGCACTCTCAAATTTATCAACTTCAATATACTGAAAGTTATCATTACATACCTGTTGAATAGTGTGGATTTGTCTGTATTTTGCAAGAAAATAGAATATAAAATACATTCCATCTAATTCCTCATCTTCCTTTACGTCATAATAGTAATCACTTATTAATTTATGGGTTAATGAATTTCTTCAAAGCAATAAAAACATTATGTCCTCTCCATCCTAAAACACAGATAATATGTGTAAGACGTGTCAATCCCTACATCTCCCTGATGCATAATGCAATTACTATGGACATAGACAAAAAATTATAAAAATGTTTCACAAATAATGTCGTGTATGTCCAAAAATCATAAAAACTAGTAATGCATAATGTTTGTCTTTTTGACTGGCGGGGATATCTATCTGTCACTCGCAGGGTTGCCAAGTCTAACGACGATCACGTCTCGTGGTGGAGGGTGCGAAATGAATCTTTTACATTTGCTGGTTTTGAATTTTTTTCGTGAAAATTTACTAGGTATCATGATTATAAGCATCTTTGGTAGATTGTTCGATCCGGAATGGGAAAGATCTCATATTTATGAAAATATTTTTGGTATCATCTAACCGTTGCAATCAGTGCACAAACACTGTGACATATGATTTATAGCATAACCCGCTGCCCTATCAATACAAATTTAACATACAGGTCGCCTAGCCGTGGGGATGCAGTGGTCGGGATGAATATCACGGCAGCAACTGATGATTTGGGCATGTCTGTAACAACGTATGAAGTGAAACTCGCCAACTTCACAAATTTGAAGATTTTGTACAATTTCTTTGAAAATGATGAAAGATATGTCTGATTTGGCAGGGTAATGTCGCAGCCAAATGGCAGTCACTCTTTCTGACACAGTCCGGATCGAAAGATGGCGATACTCGTGAAATATATTGATACTTCTAAATATAGGATCGTATCGAACATCCCTACTGTCAAGATGTATAACCAAAGGTACCGACGGAGCTATTTTGCGGCGTCATGGAAATAATTTTAAATTTTCATTTGCATTTTTTCAAGTGTTGTGCAATGGTTTTGGGAAAAATGTCACGAATAGTTTTATAAAGCACTCCACTGGGTCCAGGAGGGTGAAACGGGATTTTAATACACAATCTGGCAACCCTGTCGCACCCTCACAAAATGGCCCCTGACAACCACACAAGTCACCGTGTTGTCATTGAATAGCATGGAATTAAACCTTCAGAGTATACGTTTTGTGACTGGTACCAAGAGTTGACAGATCCCACACATGTGTCACTCCTTGAAATGAAATAATCAGCTGTATTCAAATAATGTATAATATAAATATAACCTAGAATGTGTACTCGTGAAAAAAGAAAAATATGGCAAATTTGTAGTTTTTTGCAGGTTTTAGGTTTGCTGGTAGCTTTAAGGCATATATTTGGGAATTTCCTAATCGCTGTGAATATAGTGTGGATGTTTGTTCAGTTCCTGAACAACGAGAAATATTCAACTTTATGGATGTATGGATATCAAAAAATCTGAATGGTTTTGTGGGAATATCAATCTATGGTTCTGATGAGCGGCAAGTAAATGAATGAATGTTTGGAAACGAGCAATATCTTTTGGTAGAGCCTGTCATCAAGTAGGTGCTTAATGGCTATCTGCAAGAGGTTTATAGGAAAAAAAATACCCAGTATCGCATATCAGTTGAAGAAAATAATATAAACATGAATAAAAAATCAACAATAGTAATTAAAACATGAATTTAATTCAAAAATCAAACATTTCTTAAAATTTTGACTGGATTATATGTAATTTCTTAATATTCAATAAGCTGGTGATGTTTCAATGACAACTTGTCATCTCATACTTTGACAGTATTTTGTTTTCAACATTTCATAGCTATTGGTTGCTAAAATTTGTTGATTGGAACTTGAAGCTCATTCGCTGTATCTGACGGTCTGTTACCCTATAGGTGGAGGAGGAGGTGTTGAAATTGGCCTTAGATGTAGTTTCACTGTTCAATAATGTGTACTTAGAAGCTTGCATCAGATCCATCAACAAACATCGAATTTGACAACCCAGCAACCTAACTTTGGATTTTTTCATCAATATCGTAGAGTACCTTTTCCAGAACAATTATTTCATTTTTAATAACAAAGTGTTTTCACAAACACATGGTTGCCTTATGGGCTCTGTAGAAACTGCATTCCTATTGTTTCCCCAAAATGTCTTCTCATGATTAACATTTTTTAATATGTTCGGGTGTATTGATATTTTTAACACATAACGAAGGTATATGTCGTTATCAATAAGCCCAATGCCTCCGTCTGATTGTTTTCATATTTGTAACAAGTTCTATCACCTCTACGTTCGTTTTAAAACACCTTTTGGCTGCAATCTCAACGACGAGTAAGTTGTTTGACAATTTAAGTCAGTCCTGTATTGGTTGCTAGCATCACAATTATGTTTTCAGAATCCTGATGAAGGCTCCATAGAGAATGCCGAAAGCTTGATTTTATCGTCAAAAGAGTCAACAAAGCCTAAAAGTTTGCCAATTTCCCAATTAACAATTAATTGTATTTTTTGCTCAACTGGTCGTTGGCAATGGCATTAACTACTGCTCATATATATATATATATATATATATATATATATATATACAGGGTGGCGCGTCGAAAACGAAACAGACGCATTTACTGGCAGCTCAGTTTTTTTTTGGAAAAACGCTCAGACCAGATTTTGTTTTCGAGGGGGACACAAGTTTGGCAAAAATCACGTTAAAACGTGCAGCCCCCTGGCCGGGGTGACATCAGTCCTAAAATCTTAAATGGAAAAGGGGTCGAGTGATATCTTATTTCAAATGTCTTTCAATTCCCTTTATAATGATAAAAAATTCATGAGCTTCAGTTCAGTAGTTTTGAAGATTTATTGATTTAAAGATTAAAGTAGACTTTAATAGGTACATCAGATTAGTTTGTACTACTTTCAGAAGAAAATTGACTAAAAGAATTTACTTAATAAGTAAATGCTTTTTTTCACTACGCCCATGGTTTGTTTATCATTTTGTTGTTGAAAATGGCTATTGGAGCTTTTTTTTGTGGCAAAAAAATTATTTTTTGCAGAAAGATAAGGAAATATCTCGTATTTATTTTAAATAGGAATTTAGTACATAGTTTGCGATTGATTTGATCAGACTTTGTTGCTAAAATAACGCTTTATTACATAAATAAACCATGGTATATTCCACAGCAGAAAGAGTTGAAATTATCGAAATATTTTTCGGAAATAATCAGTGCGCTAATAGAACAGCAGAAATATTTAATGAGCGACATGAGAACAGTAACGTGCATCAAAAATATGTTCTAGAACTTGTAGCTAAATTTCGGGAAACTGGGTCAGTCGCCAATAACAGACGCAACATTGAAAGTCCCGTAAGGAACGAAGCAATAGAGATGGGGGTTTTAGGGCAAGTTTATGTAGATCCTACGTTCAGTACCCGCAAATTGGAGACTGTGTGTGGTGTTAGTCGAAGTATTGTCCAACGGATTCTAGAGGCCCATAGTTTTCATCCGTATAAAATTCACCTGGTACAAGAACTTAATGAAGACGATTTTGATCGGCGATTACAATTTTGTGAAGATATGAGTGAACGAATTACAAACGATGAACATTTTCTATTCAACACTTGCTTTTCCGACGAATGATCCTTTTTCTTAAATGGCGTAGTAAATCGTCATAACTGCCGATATTGGTCCGATTCTAATCCCAGAATTTATCATGAGGTTCATACACAGCAACCACAAAAATTAAATGTTTGGGCTGGTATTTTTGGCGATCATTTTGTTGGTCCTTTTTTCTTACCTGGAAATTTGACCGGTGAAATGTATTTGGAATTACTGGAAGACGCCATAGATCCTGCATTAACAGCCTTAATTGAAAGTCAGAATGATCGGCGGTACATTGCGAATAGGTTGATGTTCCAACAGGATGGTGCCCCACCACATTACGCATTACGTGTTCGACAATATTCAGATCAGACGTTTTCAGATCGATGGATTGGTAGAAGAGCTGCCATTGAATGGCCCCCAAGACCGCCAGATTTATCATCTTTGGATTTCTTTATGTAGGGTCATTTAAAAATCAAAATCTATGCTACTCAGCCAACATCATTAGAAGACCTGCGACAAAGAATTGTGAATGAGTGCCTTCAAATTACTCCTCAAATATTGCAAAATGTGCGCAACATTTTGAGCAAAATCTTTATTATTGCATGGAGAGTCATGGTGGCCATTTTCAACATTTACTTGCCTAACGGGTCAGTTCATTCTTCATTTTTAAATTACTTTGTTGCCAAATGTATTGATCTCCACTAATGATGTATTAGTTTTATTTAAGCTTTAAATCAATAAATCTTCAAAACTACTAAACTGAAGTACATTAATTTTATATCATTATAAAGGGAATTGAGAGACCTTTAAAATAAGGTATCACTCGACCCCCATTTCCATTTAAGATTTTGGGGGTGGTGTCACCCCTACTTAGGGGGCTGCACGTGCTAACGTGATTTTTTGCCAAACTAGTATCCCCCTCGAAAACAAAATCGACGGGTCTAAGCGTTTTTCAAATAAAAACTGAGCTGCCAGTAAATGCGTCTGTTTCGTTTTCGATGCGCCACCCTGTATATATACGAGTATATATATATAAGGTGTTCCTTAACGATATGCGAATATTTAAGGGTGGCGTCTACATGAAAAATTAATGTTAGTTTGCTTTACAAACTATGGTCCAAAAATGTTTCCTTACAAAAACTCGGGGTGTTGAAGTTTTAGGAAAAAAATGGAAATTAATTAATATTTTCAGAACCGCTTCAGATATTTCACTGATATTTAGTACGTAGTGGAAGTTAATAAAGTTGCATGTATTTCAATGCAAAAATAATTTTTAGCTTTAACAGTGCCGTGCGTACGAGTATTGACTTGGTACGCCAATGGTTTTATGCCAAATAAAAATTATTTTTAAATTCCCCGTTCAATTCAAAACAAATGATCTCTCCTGAATTGTTTTCCTTCGATGCGACATTTTTGAGTAACGAAATAAAAACCGTTCTATTATCCGAGAAAATCAATGTAATAATTGAAGAATGCAATTTAACATTAAATATTTAGTTGCTCTGGAATATGTCACTGGCTTTTGACATCTGACAAGTCTCTGTTATTCAAATCTGTTCGCTGTAACATCTTTTTCATTTTTTAGTTTTTACAATCTTGTTAATAATTTTGAATTATTCAAATGCAGAAATGGCGGAAATGCGTATATGGCCTTGCGGACGGTAATGGTGAGCAAGCCAGACGGATTTATCACCAGAGATATCCCGATAGTGCTTTGCCAGATAGTTGAACCTTTTCTAATATTCATCGTCGTCTTGTTGAAACTGGTCCTGTCCGAAAAGGAACATCAGTAGGTAGACCTCTAAGTGTGAGATCACCTGAAATTGAGGAAGCACTGCTGCACGAAGTCGAAGTACATCCTGAAACGAGTACGAGGAACATCGCTAGACACTTAAATATCTGTCATTAAATTGTTTGGAGAATTTTAGTGGATTTTTTTTGTTATATACTTACCATATTTTAAGAGTACAGGTATCACTTCCCATTGATTTTCCGAGGCGTGTGATCTGTGTGATATCTTCAAAAAATTAGACAAAATCCACAATTTGAATCAATGATTCTGTTCACGGACGAAGCTAATTTTTCTCGAAATGCCATTCAGAAATTCCACAATAATCATTTGAGGACAGAAGAAAATCCCTATGCCGTAACCGAAACCCATTCCCAACACCAATTTTCGGTTAACGTATGGGCAGGAATTATTGGCAACCACTTTATTGGCCCATTCTTCTTGCCGCGACGACTTGACGGACAGACTTACCTCAATTTTCTCCAACAACAGTTGCCTTTGCTGCTTGCTGACGTTCCGTTGGTAATAAGAAACAATATGTGGTACATGCATGATGGTGCACCAGCGCATTTCAGTGTAGCGGTTCGTAATTATTTACAAACTGTTTCTCCAAATCGATGGATTGGCCGCGGTGGGCCCCAAGAATGGCCACCAAGGTCCCCAGACCTCAACAGTTTAGATTTCTTTTTGTGGGGCTAATCTAAGTCACTAGTGTATACACAAGTCCCATTAACACTGTAGAGGAATTAAGAGAAAGAATAGTTGCAGCTTGTGATACGAGTAGAATAAAAAACACCCCAGGGATATTTCAACTAGTGCGCAATTCCATGAGAAGGAGGTCGGAAGCATGCATACTAAGTGAAGGGGGCAATTTTCAACAATTTTTGTAATCATTCCGTTGGTTTTAATGTTATGTTTACGTTGTCAGTTGTTGTTGTTCATTACCCCTAAAGTGTTTAATTTTTCCAATTAAATTAATAATAATTTTGCAGGTAAGACAATAGAACGGTTTATTTTTTACTCAAAAATGGCGCATCGAAGGAGAACAATTCAAGAGGGATCATTTGTTTCAAATTGAACGAGGAATTCAAAAATAATTTTTATTTGTCAAAAAAGCATTGGCATGCCATTTTTTTCTTAAAAAAAAGTGTTGAAGTCAATACCCGTATGCACGCCACTGTTAAAGCTAAACATTATTTTTGCATTGAAAAATTATTTAAATTAACTTTCATTACGTACTGAATATGAGTGAAATATCTGAAGCGGTTCTGAAAATATTAATAAATTTCCATTTTTTTCCTAAAACTTCAACACCCCGAGTTTTTGTAAGGAAACATTTTTGGACCATAGTTTATAAAGCAAACTTCCATCAAAATCCGAGCGGTAGCTTACGAGTTATATGCGGGTCAAGGATTGGCACAGACGGATCGTCAGACACAGAGAGACCGACAGACACTAATGGTTCATTGAGTAATATTCTTTTATTAATTTTAATACTTATTTTCAGCATTCAAGTATTTTATTGTTCAGTGCTGTCTGTACAATTTCAGAGTACGATCAAAGCAACTCTGAATAAATGCTTTAAATAAAGCACGACGCCAAGTAGATTAATTCTTGAATTAAATTTGAAAATACCGCCGAGGTGGCCAAAACGTTAGTAAGCTCCCACTTCAGCATCAGTGCTTCCATTTAGGGGACAGCAGAAGATGGTAACTAGGATAGGATCGGTCAGGTAAATCAATGCTCAGATAATGAAACAAAGGGTTATCTATAACCTTGTGAAAATATCTGACTTCACATGAAGCATGTAATTTGATATTACATTCCAATCTTCCTTAACAATATCAGCAGTCTTTTCTCCTTCCATGTCAGGTGGACCGACAGTATGTGCAGCTACCGTCGTAGGAAATATGCTGACATCGACCACTCTCAGGTTTTTGATACCATGCACCCTGAGTCTTGGGTCCACGACCGCCTCTTTATCTGTCTCTGGTCCCATTTTGCAAGCAGATTGCTGGTACCATACGGATGACGGCATGGATCTGATTGCACACTCCCAGTACACATCAGAGTCGAAAGCTAAATTCTCGCAACCTAGAGCAAATATAAGAACTTCACCACTAAACCATAACATGTGTTCTGATCTGTGATATTCCGTAAAAATGCTGTTATAACTGCATGATCTGTTCGTAACGATTTGTCTTAATGTGTGTACCTACTTATCTACGAATTTTATTCTCTAAAGCATGTAAAAAACGAGCTTTTCTAAAAAGTAGTATCAATATCCCAAAGCTAGATTGATTCTACTGCTTCTTATTAGGGGTTTTCGTCAGGAGGCTCAGTCTTCGATATAAAAGTTATTTTATTAAACGCTAGATCAATCTGTGCGTGTATCATTATAACAAGAAACAGTTTTCAATCAGAATCAGAATGTGGTACGATAGTATTTTTTGTAAAAACTAGTCGCATAAAATGTTTCGCTGAACATACATTTTTTTCATACCGTATCATGAAAAGAATATAAGTTCCGGACTCATGGTCATATGAAATTCGCATTCAGGAAACCCTTTATAGGAGGATGCTGATTTTTCGATGTTACTGATATTAAGCCAAATGCAACTCCGGAATCTAATTATTCTTCAGTCCGGTCCACTAGAACACATATCGTAGAATGCGATTCGGTAACGAAGCGGGCCACATGTGAAAAGTAACATGGATCCCCATCCTCAGACAATGTTTACCTTTTTTGCGTGTTCACAATGTCGTCAAATAGGAAACGTGTGTTTATAATTAAAGAAAGGTTGAAGAAATTAGAGGAAATGCTACAGGACGTCTCTACAAGTAAGTACGATGTTTAATATTGTTTTGTGAATCAGGGAAACGTGGTTATGGTGGAAATGGCCTTAGGCGTCATCTATATCGACATGATGAATTTGTTTTTAGATGATTTGTAGGCGAAATTTAGCAATCTACTACTTAAAGGTTAATTTCTGGTAGAAAACGGCCTTTCTCGCCGTTTGATTCATCATAATAAAAATATTTTATTATCTAAAATGGCTTGACTCGCCACACATATGTATATGTAAGATAAAGAATGCACACGTCGTATGGTAAAAAAAAATAACAGACTTTATTGCAGGAACGAAGAGTGGTTACAAGTATTGAACAAAATCTGTCTGTGCCTCGATATAATTCTAATCTTTATAGGAAATATAACAGAGCTGTATCGAAAAAAAAAGTAAAAAGCAAATATTTCTTAATGGACTTGCTTGCCATACAATTCAATTTGTTGGAATAATGGGCATGTACCACATAGTTATGTTACCAACAGGATTCCATAACTCCTCCCGCCTACGAAAAGTTGGTCTCCAACTTAGAGAAAATTTAATTTACAGTTACAATATGGTTCCAAAGCTGTACCTAAGAGTCGCAAGAAAGGTTTTGCAACTTAGTATTAACTATTATTTCCAAATGATATTGGCAATAAGAAGGATTTAAAAAGCTAAAATTACTTTCAAGTAAAGGCAATGATAATTCAATCTGCTTGCAGTCTTTAATATCAATTGAAATATTAGTATTAATAGTATTTTAAGTGAATATGAGGACAATTTTCCAACATAGATGGCTTACATGTGCCTGTTTAGTAATTAAAAACATAAATGCGGATTGTTAGTTTGATTAAAGTAGAGTAAAATCAAATTACAAAGAAAAATTGCTTGGGATCTATATTAATTCATGCCTTATAATTAACGGATACAATTCAAAAACACTGTAAGTTTTTATGGTCAAGAAGAGGTACATGAATTACGAATATGATTCATTTCGCAAAGTTACAATTGATAGTTCGCAAAGATTCAGTATCTCAAAAGGGTGCATTGTTTCAAAATCTAACAGATGATCTTTATGGTATAAAGTTTGCAAATGTTCAATGAGGATATTTATTTCCCTATGATTTAATGAAAGAATGGATAGGACGCTCAAATGATTAATTTGAATTTAAACTTATTTGATGTGCGATTTGCTCGAAGAATTTCATTTGAAAAGCCATATTTTGTGTAACAGAAACTATGCTTTCTTGGATATTGATAGTATTGTGCTCAAAAGTGCCTTGCAAACCTTTACAGAAGAAAATAACTTTTTAATTCTGTAGATTCAGTGCGTGTTGATTTTCACGTAGTTTTGGATTGATTATATAATTTAAATTAATAAGGAATTGAGTTTTATGACGATTTTCGATTAATCTTGAATTTCCTAGCGGCAATTTGATTACAAGGAGATGCTTTGAGCAGAGGGTTCATCAGTAGCGCTCGAATTGGTAGGTATTGGACTGGTAGAGCTCTGTAAAGGATTTTTACGTTGAGGCTTGATTCGTCTCAGCATGTGTTTTCTATCTTTGATTAAAATTTGATTTCCTTGTTGTTTGAAAATAGTGTGTTTTTGATATTTTGGTTTGTCCTTAGTTTGTCTGATTGGGATTTTGATATAGATCGGAGATTTTAAAACGGGGATCTTACGCGTTTTTCGTTAATTTTGTTAGTTTGTTTTTTTAATTGATTATAAGAATCGTGAGCGATTTGTTAATTAATTTTGTCTTTTTCTAATATTTGTTTAAGATGTGACGAATAAGGGTCTTCAGTACTACCGTATAATAAATCAAAAGGTGTATGTTTTGTAGTAGAATGAACAGATTGATTGTAATTTAATATAACGTCAGTCATTAGGTCAGTAGTAGTGTCTGTTTTTCGAGTCTGTCTTAGCATTCGAAATTTTTCTCCAATGGTACTATGTAATCGTTCAATTGGTGCAATAGAACTAGGATTGCTGGTGATTCCTAAGTGCAAATGTATTTAATGAGCTTTATCTCTCTCTCTTTTATCTTTAATAACTTCTGAACGTAATTCTCCATAATCGGCATGAAGTGATTTTGGAAATCCATGATGTGAAAAGAAATGTTTCATTTTAGATAGTATGTCAATGTGATTTCGTGACATGGTCTGATAGGCTTGGGCATATCGACTAAAGTGGTCTATAAAAGTTACATATTTAGTATTTTCAATAGTAAAAATATCTATGAACACTAGTTGGAATGGTTTGTTACTGAAAAATGGGCCTTGGATTGGTTCTTTGTAAGGTTTTCGTTCGTATTTAGCTTTTAAACAGATTTCGCATTTATTCATGATGTCAGTTATAAGGTCTTTAAGTTTTGGTGTATAGTGAGTCTTTTGGAAATGAGAATAAGTTTCATTAATTCCGTTGTGAAATTTATGATGGTACAAAGTTATTTCGTCTTTCATTTCTTGTTTGTCTAAATAAATTGGTTTAAATGCAGCTTTTTCTAGTACAATATGTTTTGCAGAAAAAGATTGTGTCATAATTTTACTAAGTATGGGCAAAAGTTTCTGATCGTCGTACCAAATTCCGTATTTAATATCAGGGGTACAATAATTTTTTATACAATCCAAAATAAATGAGGAACATAAGTGATTAATTAAAGAGCACCTTAGTGCCTTATTCGGAAGTAATTTGATCTTGTTTTTCTTTTTACCTGTTATAAATTCAATTCGGTGAGGATAGGCATAAAAGTTTTTGTCTGAAAATTGAATCGAGTTTGGGTTTCATTCAGGCGAAGTGTGTCTCGTGTTAGTTGATCTGTTGTCTGTTTCGTGAATAGTCATTTCTGATTCGGGTGCGTTCATTGATTCGGTTTCGAGATAATCCTGAACATTTATCTGGATTCGGCTTAAGGCGTCAGCAACTAAATTTGTTTTGCCTTTTTTGTATTTGATTTCGAAACCGTATTCCTCAAGTTTGATTTTCCATCTAATTAATCTCTGGTTTGGTTCTTTTAAATTTGATAACCACACCAAAGGTTTATGATCAGTCTCAATCAGAAATCTATGTCCAAATAAATATGGTCTAATGTGTTTGCATGAATCAATAATGGCTAAGAGTTCTTTTTCAATGGTGGAATAATTTCGTTCAGCAGAGTTTAATGTTCTTGAATGAAAACTGATAGGTCTTCCGTCTTGTGATAAAACACTTCCTATCGCAATATTTGAGGCGTCGGTTGTTAACGTGAACATTTTTGAAAAATCAGGATATTGGAGTACGGGTGAATTAGTGATAGTCTTTCTTGTTACATCAAAAGCTTGAATGTAATCAGGATCTGAAATGTTGATTTACTCGTCTTTCTTTAAACATTTAGTGAAAGGTTTGGTAATTTTGGCAAAGTCTTTAATGAATTTTCTGTAATAGTTGGTTAATCCTAAAAATGATTGAATTTGTTTGATAGTTTTTGGTATTGGAAAATCTTGAATGCATCTGATTTTATCCGGATTTGGTTTAATTCCGTTTGGCGTTATTATATGTCCCAGAAATGGAACGTCTGTTCTTAGGAAATCTGTTTTGTTAAGTTGTATTTTCAATTGATGTTTAATTAAAGCTTGAAATATAGATTTCAAATGAATAAGGTGGTCTTGCAAAATTATTATGTCATCTAAATAGACGAAACATATTTTTCCGATGTAAGGTTTTAAAACAAAATTCATCATTCTTTGGAATGTTGCTGGAGCGTTTTTCAGTCCGAAGGGCATTCGTAAGTATTCATAGTGCCCGTTGTCGACGGTGAAGGCAGCCTTTTCAATTGAGTCTTTGTGCATAGGAATCTGATGGAATCCTTGTGCCAGATCTAACGTTGAAAAATATTTGTCTTTGCCTAAACTCTCTAATATTTCTTCAGTTCGTGGCAAACGATATTTATCTTCGATAGTAATCTCATTTAGTTTGACGAAAATCGGTACAAATCATTTCGGGTGTGTAATCGTTTGAATTTAGATATTTAATAGGTGGAACGATAATTTGTCCATTTTTGATAGGGGATTTTAGAACTTGATTTTTGATTACAGTGTTCGGGACTTTACGTGGTATTTTGTCAGTGTGGCAAATAAAGTTTAAACGATCAATGGATAGCAAATTCTTAGATGTTTGTAAAGTAGCTTGAAATTTTTTTAGATCATAATATCCTAGCAAACAGTCAAAGCGTTCGTGCCAGTCTAAAATGAGAAATTCAATTTCAGTGTTAATGCTATGTTCATTGAACAAAGGAATTCGCAAAGCGTATTCACCGTGTTTAGTACCAATGACAGATTTTATTGAAAAGTGTTTTGGATAAATGTAATCTGGAAAATAATTGAAAGCGATTTGAGTGTTGATCAAAGAGACAGATGCACCACTGTCTATAAGAACTAGCAAATCTAAATTTTGTCAATAAATGTATGGAAAATGTGTGTTCTCATAATTATTGAGATCTAAGTCAATGGGTTTTGATTTGGGGCTTTCGGAAAATTTTGAGTTGTCTCTTCAGGGGGAAACTCGACAGTAGGGTTACTATCTGAATCTTCATATTCTTGTTGGTCATAATTTTCATAATTTGGATCATAGTATTGCTGTTCACCGTATTCTTGTTCGTTTTGTGATTGTTCGGTCGCTTCGGTGTTGGTTAGTTCTCCAGCGATAAAATTTGGTCTTTGTCCGTGATTTGAGAAAAAGTTAGGACGGTATTGATTCTGTTGTTGCGAGGGGCGGTTCGTAATAGTTGATGTAGACATGGGTGTCGGTTTAAAGTTTTTTGGTGGACCTTGTCTATTTTGTGGATAGAAATTAGGCTGTCGTGGTTGAATTTGGCTTTGAAATTGATTATTAAAATGATTTGGTCTGATGTTAATCGGGCCAGTTGGGAAGTTAGATCGTTGTGGCTGTTGGTAAAATTGCGGATTGTAAAATTGTTGGTTTGAAGGGAATCGCCACATAGGTGTATTTTGAACGGTATTTGTAGGTTTCGGTTTTTGAATAGCGTTAGTATTTTTGGCATTTTGTTTAGTAAATACTTTGCATTACGATTGTATTTGTAAATTATCGTATTTTCGACAAATTTGTAAGGCAGCTTGAAGAGTTGTAGGTGTTGCGTTAAATAGGAGTGATTTATATGGTTCTTTAATACCAGTTACAAATGAATTTAATGCAGCTTCTGTGTAAAGGTCGACTCTAGATTGAGCAACTACATCAGAACATTCCAAAAGAGCATATTCTTTAAGAATATGTAATTTTTGCAAAATTTCGGTATGAAAATTCATATAGTCTGTGTACTGGGATAAATTTCTAAGTTCATCAAGTAGCATTAATTCGGATTTTGAATCTTTGTAATCTTTGAGAATTTCTTCAAATTCTTGCCAAGTTTGAGGATTATTTCGTTCAACGATAACAGAAGGTTCTCCTTGTAGTTTGGATTTTACGTACGATAAAGCATGAATTTGATATGGGCCATGCAAAGCGGCAACAAATTCTCTAGATTTACGTGAATATACAGATAAATTATTTGATGTTTCAGAAAAAATAGGCACACTATCTTTCAATAGGTTAAATAATATTTATGGATTGTCAGCCATGGTTGTTCTGAATTCCTCTCTAACGTTAGCTTGTTTTTTTACTGGTTGTCTTCTAATGGGTGATCGTTCTCGTACTGGAGATTTACCAAAAGTTTCTTTGACTAAATAGATAAAATGGATTTGGCTTACTCTAGCGTTATGTGAAAAATCAAATTTTTCATAACGGAGACTGCTCTGGTTCTTGTAGCTCTCTGCTTCTCTAGGCTCGTTCTGCAGGGACCTCGGACGTGGCTCTCAGGTTCTCAGATCGTTTCTCTCCTACCTCACAATTATTGGTCACACAGAAGCGACGTAGTTCAGGTCACCTGATGAATCTCGAAGATTTTACTGATGGTTGGCTGGGCTCGTACAAACTTCCAGATGTTTTCCACGAAGGCGTATAACGATCCTGTTCGCAGCGCCAGATAAAGAATGCACACGTCGTATGGTAAAAAATAACAGACTTTATTGCAGGAACGAAGAGTGGTTACAAGTATTGAACAAAATCTGTCTGTGCCTCGATATAATTCTAATCTTTATAGGAAAAATAACAGAGCTGTATCGAAAAAAAAAAGAAGTAAAAAGCAAATATTTCTTAATGGGCTTGCTTGCCATACAATTCAATTTGCCTTGCTCGTTTTTTTTGTGAGTTACTGCTTTTAGTAAATATCCCACATACCATTATGCGTCGAGGTGATTTGCTGTCTTTGCAAAATTACTAAGCCGAGTTTGAATAGCCTTTCTCGCTATTTAGACATATTGAATTAAAAATGAAAAACTGGCATTCTTGTTTCGTAGGTGGGAGTGACCAGGATATAGAACCCCGTAGAAAGAGAATTCGCCGCATAAGTGTTTTCTCATCAGATTCGGATCACAGCGATGTTAATCAGGGTAATATCGTAGAGGTCGATGTTCACAGAGAAGCAGAACTTTCTCCAATACCCTCTGATAGATAGTATAAATAAAATCCTGGGAACTGATCCATCCATGGGATGTGTAGCGATGAAAAAGAAAAAATTAGACTCGAGTGGCCAACACCTGAAAACTGCAGCTCTCTTTTGACAATACCACCGCCATATCCTACATGAATCGTATGGGAGGTGTAAAATATAAGAAATTGTCTGAATTGTCGAAAGCAATCTGGCAGTGGTGTGAGTCTAAATATATATATATATATATATATATATATATATATATATTTGCAACTTATATTGAATCCTCTCGTAATGTGGTAGCTGATTTTGAATCAAGGTCGCTTAATTCAGAAACTGAATACAACTTAAACTCTTTAGCTTTTAAGAACATTGTTCACACTTTTGGCCTAACAGCTAAACAATAAGTGTAAACAATTTATTTCCTGAAAAAAAGATCCAAAATCAATAGCTGTTGATGCTTTTACGATAAGTTGGTCAAATATATTTTTCTATGCATTCTCTCCTTTTTTTTGATAATGAGCACGTTGAATAAAATTATCAAAGATGGGGGGAGGGGATAATGGTGGTCCCTCTGTGGAGGGCACGACCTTGGTACCCAATTTTCAATAAGATTCTCAAGTCAAAATTGGTTTATTTTACTCCTAATAGAAATCTTTTATTATCTCCAAATAGGGAACCACATCCGCTTTGGCCAAAGCTTACCCTGGTATCAAGAATTTTATCAGGGAAGCTCTTGCTCCAAGAAGTACTCACGGAATCAGCTTTAGAAGTAGTTATCTCTTCATTAAATCCTAATACACTGAAACAGAAAAATGTAGCGCTCATTGAGACAAACAATAGTTTATGGTGTCTTCACACAGATATGATTTTTCACATGTCAGTTTTACATTGAGTTAAAATAAAGCATAAAAGGTAAGTATGAATAACAAGCCACACGTATATAAGACTAACATAAAACACACATAAGTGGCAATAGAAGGTAAATGAATAAAGTCCTCATTATAAACAAAAACAACGTCAATTCTTAACTAACTGAGCTGATATATCAGAAGCTCGGTCAAAAGTAGCCTAAAAGAATTTGGGAAGAACGCAATCTATCTCGACATGGTTATATGCCTAAGCAAATACATCAAAAATGTTTGGTTGGCAATTTCTTCACTGAAATGCGAAAGGCTTTCACGGCCATCGTCAAATATTATTTGGTTGGTTTTTGAGTTGTTAGGCCGTCGTAAAACATTTTTTAACTGAGCTTATTAGAAATCAACGCAAAAAATCTTAAATTCATTTTTTTGCTGAAAAATCTCTTCCATCCCTCAACTTTGGAGATCGGTAAAAAAATGAAGTTGTATTTTATTATCCATTTTTTTTAAAACTATTTCATTCCATGTAGAGTAAACTCTGAAAATTTCAGCTTGCTGCGATGAGTGTATCATGTCACATGTCGTTGTTGTGATGTGATAAACGTAAGAAACGCAATAGAATCCTTGCCACCTACAAGTACAGAGCCTATTGTGCTAAGCCGCTCTTTATGGCGATTTACCGACAAATGTGGAAGATAATTTATTTCAACTAACTTTTAAAGAAAATGTTCGAAATGGCCTCCATTATTTTCTATACATAAGCGGCACCTTCTAATAAAATTGTCCTTTAGTCTTTGAAATGAATTTGCGTCTTCCATAATCTTTATTTTTGCTTCATCAATTTTCTGGCGCACAAGGTTGACATTTGTATATTCAGAAGTATAGATTATCCCCTTGTAAAGTCCCCAGATAAAAAAATCTAGAGGATTAAAATCAGGTGACCTTGGAGGCCATCGCATGTGTCCACCTCTACCTATCCAACGCCCAGGAAAGGCACTATCTAAGTAATGCCGTTCATCCCGTGCAAAGTGGCATGGGGCACCATCGCATTGAAAATCCATGCGGCTTCGAACGTCCAAAGGTGCATTCTCTAGCAGCTCATGCACATTGCTTTGCAGAAAAGCAAGATACGACTGACCATTCAGCCTGGCGGACAATTCATATGGTCCATTCAATTTTTTGTTGAATACTCCAGCCCATAAATTAACGCCGAACTGACGTTGAAAGCTGTGTCGGTGAATAGCGTGTGGATTTTCCACGCTCCATGAATGGAAATTGTGCCTGTTGTATATTCCATTTCGGTTAAAGTTGGATTCATATTCATCTGTCCATAAGATTCTATCGAAAAAAGTTTCATCCTCTTCGCACCTTACCAACATATTCTCACAAAATTCAACCATAGTCGCTTGGAAGCAATTCTTGTACTTTTTGTACATGGTAAGGATGCATGTTCTTCGAGCATAGTATTGTGTGCACTGAAGTATGGGATATGTTTATGCTTCTGACAATGGCTCTGGTGCTTATAGAGGGATCTCTCTCGGTTGCTTCTATTATATCTTCTATTTCTTCTGGGCGTATTATCGGCGATCCTAGCTGACGATGAGTGCCTAGTATGCGGCCCTCCATATACGCATTATGGACGCGTCGAAAATTTTTTCCAAAAAGATCCTCATAAATCCAGTTTTTGATCGACCTACCATGTGATCTTATCCACATTTTACAAAATCAAATTTTCGCACTCCTCATGATGACAGCATAGAATATCGAAAGCTTGAGTTGTAACTTAAAAGAGTACACTTTGCATAATATGTTGATTTCCCTAAAGACGAGTCTCCAACTTAGCTACATATATATTTTTCATTTCATTAGAAAGAAAATTCTTTTGAATATCTCTTAGAAAATGTTAGGTCGGCGAAAGTGTTACCTCGCATTACCTAGCATCAAAGATTAGATCGAGAAAAGTTAGCCATACACGAATTGAGGTGTTTTAGTATGGGAGTGAAAGCCCACGGAGTTTCTAAATTCATTCTTTCTGTGTAGAAAATATCGGTTCAACTGATTAAGTTAAACTGATTCAAAATTCAGTTCTAAGATTTATCCCACACAGACTAACATACCCACAAACAGGTCAAGATAAATAAAAGCTTGTAATAAATCACTTGACTGATGTACGTTGGTGGTGGAGATCTAACATTGCATCAACAACTACTAACCGTTACCTGTAACTGGTCCTTTACGATGAACTAGGAAATCCCAATATGTCTTGGGATTCAGAATTATTTGTAGAAATTCCAAACCGATATGCTCATTTAATAGGAACGCCGCTCCCATGAATGAAACGTGATCGTACATCATTTCACCAACTGGTAGTGCTTTTATGACTGGTATGCCTGAAAATTAAACAAATAATGAATGAAAGCATATAAATCATTTTACATAATGAGAAAATGGCGAACAGTTTTTGTTATGTGTGCGGAGAGCTAACTTTTAAATCCCAAAAACGTACTTTTACTCCCCTTGTGTTGAAAGCACACGAACTTTATTCTGGAATTATAGTTGGCGACCAAGATCAACTATGGGCCCCTCATATACGTTGTAAGACTTGTGTAACGTTGTTAACAGGTTGGTTAAGAGGCGGTACCAATAGTTTGGAGAGAACCGAGAGACTATACTACTGATTGCTATTTTTGCCTCACAAATATTAAAGGTATTGGACCAAAATCGAAACATACTGTTAAGTATTTTAATTTACCATCAGCTTTGCGGCCTGTTAAACATAGTGATGAACTTTCTGTCCACCAGAATCTTGGTCTTCGGATGAAAAAGTCGAATCCACCGATTCTGAAAGTGATGGTACAGAAAGCGTAAAAATTTCCGATCCTTCGTTTGACCTGCCAGGATGTTCAACAGGGACGCATTTGATCACACAGGGCGAACTTAATGACTTAGTTCGAGAATTAAATCTGTCAAAATCCCATTCAGAACTTTTACCGTCAAGATTAAAAGGATAGAATCTTCTCCACGGTGATGTTAACATTGAAAACGGCAACAAGACCTCACACACTGTTTCCGCCAAGAAAGGGAGTTGATATATTGCTCCGATGTCAACAATTTGCTTGACGCGTTAGAACAGAAACATGATCCAAATGATTGGCGCCTGTTCATTGATTCCTCTAAGCTTAGTTTAAAAGCGGTATTGGTTCACAACGGTAATAAATATCCATCTGTACCCATAGCGCACGCAGTTCATATGAAGGAATCATATGAGAATATGTGAGTTCTGTTAGAGCATATCCGTTGTAATGAATATGAATGAGCCATATGTGCAGATTTAAAGGTAATATTCCTACTTCTTGGAATGCAACTGGGATATACCAAATATTGTTGTTTTCTTTGTGAATGGGACAGTCGTGCGCGAGAAAATTTTGTGAAAGCTATGGATCGAAATGGAAGAGGGTTTCTGCATTTAAAACAAACATTTCCGAGACTTAGTGAGACAAAAATTAAAGAGGGCATATTTGTCGGTCCATGAAGGATTATGTATTTGACAGTGCTCTAAATGAAACTGAATTACGAGCTTGGTATGCTTCTAAATCAGTTAGTGCAAATTTTTTAGGCAATGTGAAGGCCGACAATTATAAAGGTATTGTGAGTGAACTAATTAATGCTTATAAAGGAATCCGATGTAACATGTCTCGAAATATTCACTTTTTGGATTCTCATCTCGAATTTTTTCCGGAAAATTTAGGTGCGGTAAGTGATGAACATGGTTCCACCAAGACATTTCTGCTATGGAAAAATGGTATCAAGGCAGATGGAGTGTCAACTTGCTTGCTGATTATTGCTGTACATTGTTAAGAGATACTTCATAAGCAACATATCACCGTAAAACATTGACAACGACCTTCTGAGATTAATGTTTATTCGAGTGTTTATTGGTACTCTTACACACATATCTTTATATTTTACGAGTATAACCAGCAAATAAAATGCCTTTTGGGTACGTTTTACATAATATCGACGAGATCAAGGAAGTTGCGGCCGAGCAAGAAGAATTAGCGGCATCTGGCGGCCACAGAAACGACCCGATTGACAATGAGAATAGTTCCAACAGACAGCTTGCTGATTTTACTTTCGCAATGGTCGATTCTGACAACAGATGTGTAGATCCTACAAGCATCTTACCAATTTCTTCGAGGTGGCTCTTCGGTCCAATACCCGACAGCATTAGTATCTTAGGTGAATTCATGCCTCCGGCAGACAGAATGACTTCTTTTTTGGCTACTACTGTGTACATTTTACCATTTTTCTTCTACTCAACGCCAGGTTTTATGTAAGCACCTGTACGTATCTTCAAATTCTTTCTCTGTCGAATCGGACGAAGGTAAGAGTTTTCTGCATTGGGTCTCATTCCATTTCGTAGGGTCGCTTGCATATGCGATATCTGTAAAAGAATGTAATCAGTAGGAACACTTTTGAGTCAAAATCGTTTTTTTACGATACGGCTCATGATGTCGATACGAAATACGTTTTGTCTAACCAGGGAGTGTTAGAAGTCATGAATAATCGGTACTCCCAAAAGCACAAAACAAAAATTACCGTCAACGACTTATGGTTAGTCATCCATATGAAACAGCATGAGCCGAAGAGTTTTTGGGACCACTGAAACGACGAAATGTCAACTTTTTTTCGAGAACTATATAAGAACTGAATAGCGAAAAGTGGAACCAAGTAGGTTGCCTCGGTACTCCCCACTACTCTATACTCTTCCCAAGAATCTAATTTTCCACCCTTTTTACATTCAAATTGATGAAGGGTTATTTCTACTATGGCTCAAAATAACCAGGAAGTAGAAAAACATCAAATAACATGTTTTTGCATTTTTTAGATGTTAACCTCATGAGCTTTTGTACTGCGTCAAAAAATAATCAGCAATTTCGAAAGCATTCAAGAAATTAAGATTGTTGACTGTCTCAAATTTCCTTTTTTACTTCTTCCTGTACCTCCACCAACGAAAGCATTAAGGTGCTCTACAACTGCCATAGAATAGCTCTGTGCCTAAATTGTACTGTAACCCGAGCAGTATCTTCTTAACTATAGAGATGCCGATTTTTTGCCATTATGCTGTTTTTTTTGACATTATGTAGGTTTTTCTACAAGATGTTAACTTAGTACCTAGTTGTACGTGCTGCCTAAACGTCATGAGGCTTGTTATCAGTCCTTGGCTCTGATGTGATGTAAAATCTGCTTCTGAGATGGCATTACTGAAGGTCTAAGCTGTAAGTTGTATGTGTTGTTGATAATTACATTGGGTTCTTGTCTCAAATACACTTGATTGAGATTCAAAGCTAGAAATTAGTTGCGCATCCACTTTTTCTTATCCATTCTGGAAATTGCATATACAAATTTGCTGAATTTCAACAATGAGAGAAATAATTATATTCACTGTACACTGTCGAATTACAAGTCATATACAAGCTAACAGTAATTACACACAACGCGGGCGTGGTGATGACTTCTCGTAATTCTCCTCAGTTTTTCGTAATTTATAACTTTGAACATAACCTCTCTTCAGAAAGCACAACATAAAAATAACCCGTCGGCCACAGCCAATAGATATACTTCATTGGCAGCATATTCAGTAATGATTTTCTCACACAGCAAATATAACTGATTTTATACACATGCAGACCCATACATATAATCATCCAGATGCGATCTTGCTATCCAACCAACTTTCTTCTCAGAGATGAAAACTGCAGACACGGATCTCTCAACCTCACAAAACTGTGCAACCAATAATGCGTGTAGTTTAGTTGAGGGATTTCTCCACAGATGGACGTTCACAATGATCCTAGTGAGCAAACGTGGAATGACTATTTGCGCCCTAAAAACGTTTTGTAGGTTTTTTACATGATACCCGTGCGGGTTATATTGGTGCTCAATATGCTGCCGTGCGTGCTCGTAAAATTCAAACGTCTAACAAATATTTCATATATTCTGTAAAAACATTTTATTTTATAAGGCTCCGATTCCAATATAAACTGAAAATAAAGATCTTACCCCTATTTGCTGCTTGCCATTGTAGTCGACGTAGGGGTAGCCAGCTTGTTGTGCCTCTATGTAAACATCTGTCAATTTGGTTCTGTAAGGAACACTGCTAACACCCGGTGGTCCTCCTGTTCCGTGATATTAAGAATCGTTCCATGCTACATTTGAGGCTTCTTTTAATTTGCAGAAGTAAGGCAGCACATCTTTATACCCTCAACCAGGATTACCCATTTCTTCCCACTTATTATAATCCCACTCATTGCCTCTGACAAATATTATAAAATTGATGATAGAGCCTCCTCCTAAACCTTTTCCGTGGCCATGACTCACTGCTTTGTCCAAACATCCTAAGACCCGTTTTGCAATTGTAGTGTGACTTCAGTGAACATGAGATTAATTGGAAAATAAATAAAATAAAAAATAACATGCTTAAAAACAAGCTTTGTTGGCTGTTCGAAAAACGGACTAAACATTTAAAATAATTTTTAACAATTTGAATATTTTTTCGGAGAAACTAGATAGATGAAAATGTAACTAGCTATAAGCAGTCTCACCTGAGACTGGGGCTGGCACCGACTATCACGAAATCGAATTATTCAGGTGTCTCTTTAGGTGGAAATTCTGAAGAAGATAAAATATTAATTTTTGACAGGGGAAAGCTCTTAAAACCACACAGATGTTAATAATAATTAAATACTATTCACAACTAATTTAAATTTAGCAATAAGTTTTTATTTCTCAAAATTAATATTGTGAATACCTTATAGTACACATGGGACTTTCGACTTACCATCGTGTCGTTCGTACGAAGTGTTCACGGTTGAAATTACTGCAGCTCCATCTATAATTCCAGTAGTTAATTCGAGGAGTTGCTTCAAATCCTTTACCGGGATATGGGACAAAAGTGCTGTAATTCCCGCTGCTATTAAGGCACGGGGTAAAAACATCTAAATAGGAAAAAATAGCGTCAGGTAGCTCCTTGCACAGTAATTATCTCGTGTGACATTTCATCAAAATCTGAGTGGTACTTTCCAAGCTGTAGACCAGCGTTTCCCAACCGTTTTTTTTGCTGAGGCTCCCAGGACTATAAATTATATTTTCATGCCCCCGTTTACTTTTTCAATAAATACAAAAAAACGCACATTACATAGGTGCATATTTTCATTTTAATTCTAATAAAGAAACTTTAACAGTTTAAATGAACTAATAAATGTTTTTTTATCGAAAAACTTGAATAAAATAAGAGTAGGTACTAATGAGACACTTGAGATTGCATGTTCTGTGCCAGATTCTAGGTTCTGTTTTTGCCAGAGCTATCATCAGGTCGCTATCGACATCAAGACGATCTCGCTGTGTAGTTTTGATAAAGGAAGATGAAGGAACTAGTATTCGTAAAGCAAGAGAGGCAAGTGACGAATTAACAGGCAATCTTTTGATCCAAAATTTCTCCAAGGTTAAAAGATGGAAGTCATCTTCCATGGACGAATCAGCCTTCATTTCTAGAAATTTCTTCCTGGACCTCTTCTGGTAATTGTGACACATCCACAACAAATGGATCTCTTGTCATGTGCCATATTGGTGACTCTGAATTGATGTCTCGATATTATCAGCAAAATTCGTCTTTCAGCGCTTGCAAATGAGTTTTTGTCAGCTTTTAAATTTGCGTCCAGTATGTTATTTTTAATTGCTTCGAACAGCCGAGAAAAAGATATAACATTTCCAGAAGACACTTTTTAATTCCAAAGTTGAAGCTTTGATATGGACCCCTGCATATAATCATAATTGCTTATTATAGTGTTGTTTCTGCCCTGAGTTTCAAGTTTAGCTCGTTCAAGGAGTCAATATGTCAGTTAAATATGACAACCTCCATTGAAATGTGTCATCTTTGAACATTGTCAAGAAATCGTGTTTTTCTTTGAACTCAAGAAAAATAATTACATCTTCCTTCAGTTCATAAAGGTGAGCCAACACGTTGCCTTTGGACTGCCGGCGTACTTCTGTATGGAACAGAAGAACTTCATGATCAGAATCGAGATCCTCGTAAAGTAAAGTAAATAACCGACTGTTCAAAGCGTTGCTCTTGATGTAGTTTACAATCCTTATAGCCGAGTCCAAAGTCTAGCGTAATTTCTGTGGCAATGTTTTGGAAGCCAAAGCTTGCCGATGAATAACACAATGTGTACTAACACAGGTGCGCCATCTGTGCAAAGTCCAATGAGTTTCTTGCAATCCAAATCATTTGATATTGAATTAATTATATCTTCAGATGTAAATAGTACCTTCTGTCAAAGATTGGGAGTATAAAATCTCTTCTTGAATGATATCTCCGACGATGTAACGAACATAAACTATTAGCTGTGCACAATTAACGATGTCGGTGGATTCATCGCAACTAATGGCAAAAAATGGCGATACTTTTACTTTGTTAATTATTTGTTACTTTATGTCTGCTGCAATGTCATCGATTCTACGCTTGACTGTGTTATTCGAAAGAGAAATAGACTTTTTTTAGGACATATGGTTTTATTAATTCTTCACCGATAGTATGAGGTTTCTTTTGCTTTGCTATCATAAAAGCTATTTCAAATGAAGCTTTGAGATGCTGCGACAAACCAGTGTGATAACTTCCCGATTTATCCAGTCTCATCCGCTTGAGTAATTCTGCTTTAGAAAAAAAAACCTTTGGTTTTCAAAACCAGAGTAGCATGTTGTTGCTTCAAATGCCTCATGCATATCACACACTGAGGCAATTGTTACTCGTCTTCTTCTATGAAGGTAAAACCAAACTTAACGTAATCTTCGGAAAAATTTCTTTTTTTCGCTGCCATTTTGCACCTATAATAATAAAACAAATAAATAATAAATGAATAAGCAAAATACCTACATGTAATTACTAATTATATGGCTTAGCTTAATAACGTAATGTATTCAACAGTATATTGGCCATCGGGAGCTTTATACTTTTGTAGGCAGGTAAACGTTATAATAGTAATTTTAAATACATCTGGAATCAATATTAGGTTCGTCGTTTCAAAATTATTTCGCCACGTTGCGTTGTTTTGATTGTGATGTGGTAAAAAAGTCTCAATGGTCGATATAGGAACGCGTCTCCACTCAATCAACAATTTAGTAAATTAGATAAAAATGGTAACTGAAGTTTGTAAATACACAAACTTACCTTTTAACAGTGAGACACAATAATTTGACACACTCAAACAGTTTCTAAACAAAACAAGTACATCGAAACGTCAAATTTTTTGCAAGTTTGTGGGAATTACTGTCACAGATGCTCATTCGCGTCTGGTAGGTACACAATAATATTGTTTTCTAAGTGATGAATGTAAAGCGGAGTGCGGCGGGGGTGCGCACGGATTTCATGTTGTGACTTGTCAAAACTTGTATAAACTGCGATTGACGACGCCGGGCTTTGAAACAGCGGTTGACAGAATAAGTGAATATGATATTTAACTTCTAATTTTATGCGTGTAAATTTAACATTACATTGTAATGTTATTTGCTAATGTTGTTTGTTAATTTTTTTTTATTTTTCTTTCTAAAATGCAAACGCTTTTCGCCCCCCTTGACGTCTCTCTATGCCCCCTTGGGAGGCGCGCCGCCCTGGTTGGGAACTCCTATTATAGACGGACCAAGGATTAGCAAAACATGCTTTTTCGTGATGTACATATCATATGACATCCAAAAAACATAGTATCTCATTTCTCAGAAAGCATTCATAGATGTTTAAACGTTTTCTACAAAATTCTAAGGAAAACATGGCGTCAGGTAGGTTGACTCTATACTTCTCACACCTTCGAAACTAGTACAATTTTCTATGTAGTGAAATGACATCTAAGAATCGGTAATGCACTGACACACACTGACGCTGTTTGAAAAGTCACCACAATACACCTGCATTAGAACAAATTTCCAGCTAATCTCAGAAACGTCAGCATTACTAGTTTTTAATGTCAATTACGAAAATTATTACTTAAAAAATGTTTCTACAGCGTCTGATATTTGGGTATTATGGCGAGTGAAGAAACATAGCTTAGATTTCTCACATGACAGCGTAAAGCCATTCTGGTTGAACCACTGGTTGTATTGATGCATGGCACTATCCAGAATATCTGTACAGATTGATAAGGCACGGTTTTCTATATAGATGCAGATGTCGTCAGCGTATTGTATAATTTTGGAACTTGGATTAACTGTTTGTAGGTCAGCAGTGTACATATATATATTGAAAATGATAGGACTGAGGACTGCAAATTGCGGCAGGCCAGCAAAACTATAACGTGGTCCTATTTTTTTGTTTGTATTATCTCTTACAAAAACTGCTCTATTGTGATATAAGTTAATTATGATGTAGCACAAATGAGGAGGGAGCCCGTATATTTCCAATTTTGTTCTCAGCAGTTTTAAGTCGATCTGGTCATAAGCACATTGTAAATCTAAAAATAATGCTGCCAGATAATTATTGTCAGAAAAGCAACCTTGAATGTCACTAACAATAACAGCTAAGGCATCGGTAGTACCTAGACCTTTCCTAAAGGCAAACTGTTGATTTGGTAAGGGATGAAAACGCAGCCACCATTCCAACCTATTTTTTATCATCCTCTCAAAGGTTTTGAGAATGCAGGACAGGAGAGAAATAGGACGATAAGAATCTGCAAGATGACAGTTTTTATTGGGCTTTGGTATCGGAACCACGACGATTTTTTTCCACTCCTCAATGATCTCACCTCTTAAAAAAAAGTCATTGAATATTTCTAGAAGGTAATCCTTAGCATTCGATGGAAGGTTACTGAGCATCGGGTAGCGGATTTCATCATATCCAGGGCATGAGTTTATTGATTTACTAATGGCACATTCCAATTCAGCTTCACAAAAATGAATACTGAAAAGGTAACTTTGCTGTACTGGGGGTGGTGTTCCCATATATGGACTGACAAAAGATGGTGCACATTTTTGATGAAATTCGTCTAACCATGTAAAATCAGTGCATTTAGGTTGTGCATCTGGAATTCTTTTAATTATACGAACTTTTTTCTAGAGTTCAGTTGTTGACGTATTTTTATCTAGATTCGATACCCATTTTATCCAGTTGTTTTTAGATTTACGCTTGAAAAGATTTTTTGTCTCCGCAAATATTTTTTTACATTCAATATAATTTTCGAGACTGCTATTCTGATTATATAGCCACAGCGCCTGTTTCCTCTTGTCTATTGCATCGGTACACTCTTGATCCCACCATGGTGGGGGAGCTTTGTTAAATATACGAAAGGGTTTACAGACAGGAATAGATATATCACTTGCTTCATTGATTTTTTCCAGGAAGTACTTATATTTATTTTCCGCTGATTCAAAATTCGGGGGGTTGTCAAATCTATTATTCAACAGCTCTCGGTATTTAGACCAATTAGCCTTATTCACATTCCATTTATATTTGGGATAAATTATGTTCTGTGATTGTACGGAAACAAGTAAATTAATACAAATGACGTAATGATCGGACCCAAGAGTATCATTTGAAATTTGAGCGATATCTGGAGTGCATATGGTTAGATTAGGCGTTGAAGCCTGAAAGTTAGGGGCAGCAATTCTTGTTGGGGACCAGAATTCAGAATGACTAAGTTTGACTCCTCACATAATTCCAAAATCTGTCGACCTGTATGATCCCCAAATAGCTGAATGGGCGTTAAAATCTCCGCCAATAACCACTGAACCAGAAGCTTTAGTGATTATAGCTTCCCAGTCGGATAACGTTGAGTGTACGTTAGGTGGCTTGTAAAGGGAAACAAATGAAATGTGATCATTCCCACTAGATATGCGACAATTGCAGACCATAATGCCATTGTTAAAAGATCCATCAAAGTCAGTATGAGAGTATGTAATTCCTTGTCTAACGAGAATAGCTACACCAGCCTTACCATCGCGCCTGTCCATACGGACTGCGCTGTAACCCTTAAACTTAACCGTTTGATTAGGCTTGAACCAGGTCTCGCTTATTAGAGCAATATCAATATTATTGTGTGAAAGAAAATGAGAGAGACTATTTTTATTCGAAATAGCGGATCGTGCATTCCACTGCATAATTTTAAGCATTTTAGTTATTTACTTAGGTATGTTAGCTTGGTATGGCAACTGTTGGTTTATATTGCTGACAATACTTCCTATTCTATCTCTCAATGTATCTTCGCCTATGTTTTGTATTTCTTCAAAAGTTTTGAAAGTATTCAAAACCTGGTTGAAGATTTTCATAAATTTTTCAATAGTGTCCTTTTCACTACCAACATTGGACCGATATGTTTAACTCGAAATTACAGGATACTCTGGGCCGCTACTGAAATGGAACATTTCACCTGGGAATCTTACTGGGGGTGTATTCATTTTCCGTTTTTTGTTGGCTTCTGACATAGGCGTTACAGATATTTTATTTGTAGAGTATTGACGCCTTTGCGAAGATGTATTAGAAGTAGTAGATGATCTTGATGTATTAGGTAGTACCGGAAAATTCGACTGATCCATATTTAACAAAGGTTGAAAGCGATTATCATTGATTACGCAACTAGCATATGAACCAGTCATTTTATCCTTGGCTTCCATAAATGACAGATTTGAGTTGGCCATGTTTTTTTTAATTTTTTGTTGTTCCTGAAATACAGGACAGGTTTTGGAAATACTAGTGTGGTTGACTGACTTGCAATGAATACAATAGCTATTGGTTTCGAGACAGGAGTGATTTTCATCTTTGGATTGACCACATGTCATACACCTAGAAGTCGAGCTACGGCACTGGGTTGATACATGCAGTGGCGGCTCGTGCCAATTCAGTGAGGTAGTGCCAGAATGGAAGCCATAATTTTGAATCGGTTCAAAATTGTAAAGAATAACTTATAACTTACCCCTGATAGTTAGTGGTCAAAGTTCTTGAGGTTCAATAAATCTATATGTCCTATAACTTCAAAGTTTTCTATATATGAAGTCCATTCTTCTTTCTTTTTTGGTAGCAAAGTTTTCGATTACCTTATTATTAAAATTTTCAGTGCCACTAACAAAATGTTTCTCTGCAGACAGCATTCCTAAAGCACTAAGCCTTTCTTCCTTCATTGTGTTTCTGAGGAAAGTTTTAATCCGTTTCAGCATTGAAAAAGAGCGTTCTGCTTCAGATGTTGACATCGGTATAGTGATTAAAATACTTAAGAGCTTAAGAGTTTCTTGAAACGTACAATTTAATCCTTCCTCGTTCAATAAAATGGATAGTGGAACAGCTCCAGAAGTAGTACTCAATTCTTCTCTCTGATATAATACTTGTAACTCAGTTTTAATCCTGTTTTTGTCTAAAAATGAAAATTGTGTGCATGTGTCATTTAAATAAATTTTAAACAGGGTTGGAGAGAGGCAGGAGCCCTGCTTAACACCTTTTGTTTGTGGGAAAGCCTCAGAAATTTGATTTCCGACTTTAACGACCACTTGATTTTCACTATACATTGCTTTTACGGCGTTTATGTATTTGCTATTTATGCCTGCTTCTTTCATTGCGATCCATAATTTCTGCAAAGGGACGGAGTCGAATGCCTTGCGGAGATCTATAAAAGTAGCGTGTAGCTCCATTCCTCTTGCTAATCTCTTTTCTGTCAGTTGTTTTATTGTAAATATGTTCTCGACACAGGATCGCCCTGGTCGAAATCCACTTTGTTCTTCAATTTCCGTGGCTTCGTCTTCTATTCGGGCTGTTAGGACTCTTTCGTACAGCTTTCCGATGGACGATGTAATACTAATACCCAGATAATTACTACAGTCACTCCTGTTTCCCTTTTTATAAATGGAATTTATGTAAGAGCTCCTCCAATCTCTGGGAATCGTTTCCCCTTCCAGGCACTTGTTAAAAATTACACAAAGTAGCTCGTGCGTTCTTGTAGTGGCGTGTTTAATTAACTCGATAGGCAAATCCCCCGGTCCCGGAGCTTTATTATTTTTCATTTTTTGTAATGCTGTTTTTATTTCTTCTAATTGAATGGTATCTACTCTGTTAACTCCCGTTTGATCTATATATATAGTTACGTGTCTAAATACTCTCCACGTTGTTCTGCCAGTAGATTATTGTAGTAGTCTTTCCACTGTTCTATTTTTATGGGATTTATTTTTCTACTTTCATTCGTGTTTGTTTTAAGACCATTTATAGTTCGCCAAGCTTCTCTAGACCTAGATCCTCCTACCATTGAGCTAATTTCAGCACATTTGGTTTCCCATGTTTTGTTTTTTATTTTTTTAGTTTCTTTTTTTACTATATATTTAAAACGATTATAGCTTTTTCGATCTTCATCGTCTTTTGTAGTTAACCATTTAAGATATAAGTTTTTCTTTTCTTCTACCAGTTGGGTTAAATCATCCGTCCACCAAGAATTTTTGTGTTCCGTTCTATCTTTAACACCAAGGGCTTCTAGTGCTGCTTCGTGAATTTTGTGTTTCAAAGTTTCATACATTTCTTCTGCCTTGCCGTTAATATCTTCGTCCAGTTTTTGTGCTAAACGTAGTTTGTAAAGGAAACTGGTGGATTCATCCCTTAAGCTGTCTATGTTATATCGCTTTGTGGGTTTTCCATTGTTATTTTGTTCTTGATATATGAGATGTTTATTGTAAGTAATTTCAATGGGTGCTTTTACTAGCAGGTGATCTGAACCGCACTCAGCTCCTCTCCAAACTTTTACATCATAGGGTATTATGGAAGTGTCCTGCTTAATCACGACATAGTCAATAATTGATTTCAAGTTTTTTGTTTTTTGAGTTCAAGTATATTTGTGTAAGTCTTTGTGTTGGAAAAATCCGTTCAAGATTCTTAACGAGTGTTGTTCACAAAGCTCTATCTATCTGGTTCCGTTTTCATTGACTACTTCCTTTCCGTGTTGTCCAATTATTTTACTGTCAAGAGCTTTGCCCACTCTTCCGTTCAGGTCGCCTATCAGGACTATTTCTTGTCTATTTTTCGTCTTATCTAATTCCTCAGAGAGTTTGTCAAAAAATTTGTCTTTTGTGTTTGTATCTGAGTCGTCTGTGGGCGCTTAGATACCGAATATTTTAATTTCTTTTCCTTTTATTTTCATGTCAACCGTTATGATCCTTTCGTCAACTGGGTTCCAGTCCATTATGAACTTCTCCATGACCTTTTTTATTGCAATAGCTACACCAGCTTTGGCCCGTTTCGATTTTTCTACTCCACTCCAAAAGCATATGTACTCATCTTTGTAGCTGTTTCCTTGTCCTTTCTTCTTTGTTTCGCTGAGTACTGCTATGTCGATGTCGTATGTGTGGAGTTCTCTAAATACTTGATCATCTTTAGTGTTTAGTCCTTGTATATTCCAGCATCCAATATTCGTTAACCGTTTTCTTTGCTTTTGTCGTTTTCCGTGTAATCCGTCCGAATTCCGAGGCTGCTGTATGGGTTTTTTAGCAATGCTTTTTTTCCACAGGGCGGGGAGCCAACCCGCCGCTACAACCCTCCTCCTTTATCCGGGCTTGGGACCGGCACTGGCAGTCACTGAGCTACTCAATCCACCCAGCATCTACCAGAGGCGGAGTTTAATAATAATTAATACTATAAGTAGATGGATAAAAACTATTCTGAACTTAAGTGGGCTTGATAAGAATCCATATTCACAGCGTATAGTACAAGACACGCGGCTACTTCGGCTGCCGCTCACAAGGATGTAAGTTTGGATGTCATCAAGCGAACGGCAAGATGGACAGAAAAGTCCGAAACGTTTGCTAAATTCTATAATAGACCTTTAGTTAGTAACTCTAGTTTCGCAGCTGCGGTTTTAGATTGTTAGTTCCAGTTGTTATTATTATATTCTCTTAGGATTGCGTCCAAAGTTGTATTCTATAGATTCAGTATGAGAGTTTTGTTCAATAAACTCTTTCAGGCTAATTGTTGCATTTGTCTTTAAACATCTTCGATACTTATTTACGGAGACGAGGCGGAATATAATTGAAAGATCAAACGAACTTACCTAAGTGATGTTCGATCTCAATTATATGAAGCCTCGTCGAAGTAAATAAGTCCCACCCTACCCCGAAAAGTCCCAATGTGCAACAACTGGTTTGCTTTAAAATGAATGACACCTGCGCTAGACAGCAGAGTGTACGAGCGAGGGGTACAGCTTATCGATTTTCTTTGGAATGCGTGTGGATCGACCGTTGGCGAGAGGTACTACGATACTTATTTACTTCGACGAGGCTTCATACAATTGAGATCGAACATCACTTAGGTAAGTTCGTTTGATCTTTCAATTTTATGACAGTGTGGATGATTGAGATGTTGGTTCTCGAACTTCCATTGTCTGTAAGGTTTTTTGATTTACGACGTTTCAATTGATGTGATATTAATTCTCACACTTGGATTATTGCGAACATTTATATTCTTCATTATGAAAGCCACTTCTTTAAATTGTCTGAGATGGCAGAGTGTTTGTGTAAGATCCTAGCATGATCCCACAGTATTCGTGAGGCTTTGTCCAAGCGTGATTTGCTGTTCGAGATTTATTTTTTAGATTTATGCTCTTTTATTCTCATTGAGAATGGTCGTTTTGTTTCTTGGCATTCACAACGCACCTACACAATCCTTGGAGTTCTGGCTTTTGTTCATGGGTTATGCCTTTGTGAGAATGCTGCGGAGTGCGGTGTGTAGTTATACATATGGTACAATTAGTATATGCTGGGGTCCATGGGCCATGGAGAAGAAAAACTACAAGCCTTCTTCGAACACAATAATGTAAGACCACCAATAAAGTTTATCAGAGAAGAAGAGAACATTCATCATATTTATTAACAACATTGCTGACGTCATTGATTGCAACTCTCTGTTATATGCCGATGATCTGAAAATATATACTCACTGGGCCGTCTTTAGGTTGGAGCGCACGCGTCGCGAGGCCTTACTCGCTAAAAAATAAGTAAAAGGTTTTGGTTGAATGAAATTAATATAATTTTAATGCTCCATATGTTAAATTATTGATTAATTACACAGCCCACAAACGAGACAATCGTGACCAAAAGAATGCAAAACATCGTTTGATAGTAGCGGTGGGGTAAGCGGTCTGTGGTTGTACTGTCGTCTAGTGGAATTTTATGTGGATTATACGAGTATTTTAGTGTACGACACATTTGAATCATGTCTAGAGAAAGAGACAAATTTAGGAAATTTGAAAAACAGAAGAAAAAGGACACACGTGAACATTTTTTAAAATCAACTGGGTGCGCTAGTTAAATGTTTCCAACAAAATGGAGCTGAAGAGGGTTTGAGTATCGTGTATAAAATAACTGAAATAAATCTATCTATTCCAAGTACAAGTAATGATAAAGAACTAAGTGATTTATTGTTGTTTGATAATCGTTCGGCAGCTGATCCTCAAAACATTTCAATTTGTATTGATACTAAAGGGTTCGTTTTTGACATTACCGATCCAGGTGCTGTCTGTTTCATTTTCAACTGCTACGTTTGATAAAATCATACAACAGGAAAAAATCTAACTGAAGTCATCTTTGGCATAATTTTTAGCTTCAATCCGAGTGTAAATAATCTTCCTAATTCTGCAAATAAAATTCTGGGTTTTGCGTTGCACAACCCTCGTGATTATGGTAGCATAGAGGCTCTACTCATGTTGTATAATGAATCTATTATGTCAAAACTCGAATGCGCTAGAATGTGGAATCCCTGATATGTGACGACTTGTGACTCATAAGATGGAATACAAAGTAAGTTTCTCAAAGGTCTGTCTTACAGGATTGATGGTAATTATCCAGAAATAGGTATTCCGTAATATGTATTATTAAAGAGGAACGATTTGCTAGGATTAGACCACATAAGACAAATTTTTATGCAAGGTTATTCACAACCAATACGATTGTTCATGTGTTCCAAGTCGCCTGTCGTTTAATACTATTATTGTTATTATTAGTTATAGCTTTTTAACTCAGATTATTCCTGGAGTATGACGTGGTACGGATGTTCTTGACCAAGCACTCTTGCCTATTTTTGGCTCAAGAATCGTTGCACTATTCTTGTCGTATATAGTATGGACAGCTTTCTGTAAGAGTTTGAATATTTCTTGGCTTTGCCCAAGTATCTCGAGATTTTTATGAAGCTCTTTTGGTATAACTTCGTCTGGTAATTCTGTATATTTTCATTTTTTCTCTGTGATGGTGGCGATTACGTTATGAGTGTTAGGTATTCGAAGGTCTATGATATAGACTTCTCTTGTCTGTTTGTTCCTTACAACTATATCTGGCTATACTCCTATCTCTTGTAATAGACCTGGCGTAATAAATGGTATATTGATTTGTCTGTATTACTGATGGTGGCTCATATTTATAATATACTGAGTGACAAAAAAAGGTAAACACCTACTTATGTGTATTAGAATTCAAGAATTTTTTACATATCGATTTATGTTGACATGAACAAGTGATAAAATGGTCAGGTTCTTCTGTTAAGTTTTTGTGGTGGCTGAATTTGGAACACACACAGACTTTAGCAGCTGTTACTCAAGAAGTTGCAGTAGCCTGGAATGAGATACCCCAACAGGATATCGACCACCTTATCAGCACGATGTCCAGGCGTGTCAATGACTGAATAAGAAATCGTCGATCCTCAACACATTATTGAACCAGCTTCTGTAGTCAGTTGACGACTCAAGCTGAAAATTTATTCATTGTACTAGTAAGTGACGCTGAACATATATGCCAAAAATTATTAAAATAGGATAATTATACATAGGTGTATTGTATACCTCTTTTTGTCACTCATATATCTTTGTGTCGTCAGCATACAAGGAGCAGGAGGAAAATATGACACAAGGCAGATCCGATGTGTAGAGGAGAAACAGCAAAGGCCCCAAGACGGAACCCTGGGGAACGCCGCTAGTCACCGCCCTACTGGTTCACAGTGTTTTTTTTTTTTGTCGATCGGTTTGGCATTGGAAGTTATCCATTTGCCACAGATGTGTGTTACTATTGATCTAAAGTTTAATTGTGAGCTAAACGTTCATTTTGATTCTTTGGAAGAAGTTTACCAAGCAATCTAGGATTTGCTTGTCACCTATGCTTAAAAGGGAGCTTATATTGGTGGGGAGTTGATATTTGGATTTCAGTATATCAATAAGAACTATGCGTTCTTGATTGTATTTTCCGCAAGCAAAAATAATATGATTTAGATCTGCAATTGATGCACTATCGCAATCGCATACACAAGTATCCAGAATGCCTATTCTATTGAGATGAGCAGGAAATCTTCCATGGTTTAGCTTCAAACGAGTGATGGTGACTGAATAATGTCTATTTACATTATACTCAAAAATATGTGGTATTTTTTTAGGCAATGTAGGATGGATGAATGAATAATGGCTATTAGATAATTCAGCAAAATGATTCCAGTGCACTTCCCATTTTTTTCTTATTTCCTTCTTTCCAGCGTTGACTACATCATAGTATTCGAGTTTGTTATTGGTAAAATTTGTTAGATTGGTTGCCTGCTTTGCTAAGATATCCACAGCCATGTTTCCGGTTATCCCAGCATGACCCTTTACCCATACAAAATGAATTATCTGACCTCTTGTGTTTAAGTCGTAGATGAACTTTTTGATTTTACAGATGCTGATTGATTTTGAAAAGCTACGAAATGATAAATTGCTCACTGCCCTTAGAGCTGAGGAAGAGTCAGATATTATTAAAGCATTATGCTGTTGCGGTTGTTCCATCAACCATTGCAACGCAGCTTCTATAGCGTAAACCTCTGCAGTGAAACGGAGCATAAATCGTTCAGTCTATACTGTAGATTTACATTGTTCTGGATATGAACTGCACATCCTGTTCCGTTTTTCGTTTTTGATCCATCAGTGTATATTTTTAGATAGCTGCCATATTGATCTAAAATTGAAAGAAGTGAGGCTCGATTAGATGAGGGGTTGTCGGAGTAGGCAGGAAAGAGCACAGTTGGTTTGAACACCATTGCTTGAAAATTTTGTTCGAAAATAGGTTCTCTATTGTGAGAAGTTATTTTACTTATCATTTCATTAAATGCGGAGTATGCCTCAACAAATGGGGGGTCATTCTTTTTTGACCAAAATTTATTAGTTAAATTTTCTATGAATAAAATAAAGATGTTTTTATTTAAAAAATGGTTGGAATGAAAATATTTTAACGAAATTATTTTCTTATAAGATAGATGCAGTCTTCTCAGTCTCAGGGGCGGTTCCTGTGCTTCTGCCAAAATTGCATCTGTGGGAGATGATTTCATAGCACCTATACATATTCTCACGGCACAATATTGTATCCTATCAATTTTTTTCAAATGTGAGTTTGCTGCTGAACTATATAACACAGAACCATAGTCAATGATTGAGCGTATATATGCCTTGTAGAATAGGAGCGAAGTTTGTGCATCTGCGCCCCACTTGGTTTTAGTGGTACACTTCAATAGGTTAATTCCCCGTTCGCACTTTCTTTGGATGTGGCTGATATGTTCGTTCCATAGAAGTCTGTTATCTAGGACTACACCTAGATATTTGTATGACTTCTTTATCGGTATATCAGTTCCACATAACATTATATTTGGAGGGGTTTGCAGTCTATGTCTTGTAAAAAACATGACTGCGGATTTTTCTGGGGATATTGTCATAGAGTGATCACTAAACCACATTCTAAGGCAATAGAGGATGTGTTTAAGCTCTTTGATGCATTGGCTATAGTTGTTTTGTATCGTATAGAAGCAGAAGTCGTCAACATATTGGATGCACTTTATATCTGGATTAAAAATATTGTGTACGTCATAGGTATATGTGTTGAATAGGATAGGACTAAGAACCGCCCCTTGAGGAAGACCATTATTAATTTCCCGTGGGCCATGCAACATATTATTCGGGTCTCTAATGAATATTTTCCGATTCCTGAACAACTCCACAATGTTTTGGGCAATCAATGGATTAATATTAAGAGATACAATTTTTTCAACAAGTATGTTCAAATCAACTGTTTCATAAGCACTTTTTATGTCAATGAAAAGACATGCGACATATGCATTTTTTGAGAACGCACACTGTACGTCTGTGACTAATTGTGCTACTGCTTCAAGTGTTACGACTCCTCGTCTCGCTCCATATTGTGTGATTGGGCAGTTTATTATTATATTCAAGATACCATTCTAATCTGGCCTTGACCATTCTTTCGTATGATTTTATAATACATGACATTAATGAGATGGGTCTGTATGATGAGGGAAAATTTGGGTCTTTATGAGGTTTTAAAATTAAGGTAATTATAATTTCTTTGAGTTCGTTAGGAATACCACCACAATGCCACCATTTATTATATATATTTAGCAAATATATTTTAGCGTTCAGAGGTAGATTCTCTAGCATGTTATAAGTGACACTATCTATTCCTGGAGCTGTATTTTTATGTTTTTGTAGGGCTGCTTCAAATTCTGCTAATGAAAAGTCATTAACAGGAAAATTACTCATTAAGTTGGTGTTGCCTGCTGGAGGTGTAAAGTTCATTACTGTAGCAGGTGCAAAAAAGTTCAGTAAGCTATCTATCATTTCCTCAGTAAAATTATAACTTGAGTTGCAGTATTTTTTGTTGTTCATTTTTCTAACAAAATTCCAAATTTTTGTTATAGGTGTATTTTTATTTAGGGTATTTACAAAAATTTTCCAGCTATCTCTGCATTTTTTGGTAAAGAGTAACTTGGTTTGGGATTCGGCTTGTTTGTACTTTAAAAAATTTTCCCAATTTGACTGATTTTTGTACTGATAAAGAGCCGACTTTCTCTTAGCAACCATCTGAGAACAATCTGTATCCCACCATAAAGGTTTAGGAGTATTTATAATCAAGGGTTGGTTAACTTTTATCGAAGAATTGGCAGCGTTATTAAGGATAGTGATAAAATGTTTTATATTAATTTCTTCAACATTAGATTGGATATCAAAATCATTTTGTATTATCTGTGAAAACAGAGGCCAGTCAGCGCATTTGGTGTTCCATTTGGTGGAAGGTTGAAGGCGCTGCGGCACGTAATCACAGTTAAACGATATAAAAATTGGGAAGTGATCTGAACCCATACTGTCGCTAATCGTATTCCATCGTACTTTACCTACCAAATGGGGAGTTGTTAAGGAAAGGTCAACGGCTGATCTATTTTCGGAGGGTCTGCTTACTCTCGTGGGACAACCATCATTTAAAACTATTAAATTGTAAGTGTTGAGTGCTTGTATTAATTGCTTACCATTGTTTTGATCTTGTGCTGATCCCCATAAGGAGTGATGGCAATTAAAATCTCCGCAAAAGAGCGTACTGTTTGGAAACTGAGAGAAAATATTTTCCCAGTCATTTACGGAAACATTTTTGTTGGGTGGCTTATATAAGGAAACTATAGTTATGTTAATTTGTTCGACAAAAATAGCACATATTTCAATAGAGCAGTTGAAAGGTGGAGTAATATTGATGGGTCTAAAACGTAAACTTTTTGCAGTAAGGATAGCTACACCTCCTTTACCGTCCTGTCTATTTTTTTGTATGCAATTGAAACCTTTTAAATTGATAGCAGCGTTAGGCTTGATCCATGTTTCAGAAAGTACAGCAATATCGATTTTTTCTTTGGAAATAATATTAATAAGATCAGCTTTTCTTTTATTTAAGGAGAGGATATTCCATTGCAATATATTCAATTTCTTAGTAGGTTGAGTCATTATCATTTTCATTGTCACTAATAATCATTACATCTGATGAATTTTCATTTTCAAAGATCGATTCAATTTGTTCTCTGATTTTTTGTTCTAAGGGTAAATTAGGTTCAGTATCATACGTATTGAAAATGGATTTTACAAGGCTGGATATTTCATTTATAATTTTTTCTTTATAATCAATGAAATCTTGTCGATGTGGATTAGGGATGAGTGATGAGTTATTTTTTGGTTTGGGTGGTAGGCATTTTTTTTCGTTAGATGTGGGTGTGGTTGGTGGGGAAGAAAATTTAGGTTTTTTATTAGAAACTTGTGTTTTTTGTTTATGGAACATATAAGTTGGAGCTGAATTTTGTGTTTCTGATTGAGTCTGAGGTAAAGGTGGAAAATTTTGAGAATCGTTTAAAATTGCAAAACGATTGTTAGTCACGATTTTGGAGTAAGAAGGGTTGTTAACTAAATTTTCAGCCTCTTTGAAGGAAATGTTTCGCGTAGCCATTTCTTTTTTTATGTTGTATTGTTTAGTGTACATAGGGCATTTTTTAGATATTGTTGTATGCTCCGATTTTTGGCAAAAGATGCAAAAATTACCAGGGCAGTCTGCATTGTCTACGTGAACTGTACTGCATTTTTGACATTTTTGTTCTCGAGATTTGCATAATTTTATTGTGTGTCCATATCTTAAGCATTTATAGCATTGGACCAAGGGATGTATATATGGTTCAACAGCAAAATAACTGAGATTAATTCTTATTTTATTTGGTATTGTATTACCTTCGAATGTAATGATGATTAATTGACGATTGATCAGTTTAAATGTGCCATCAGTGTCTGCAACTCTCCTTTTCATCCTTTTAACCTCGACGACCTTACTATTTTCGCATTCTATGTGTTTTAGGAGATATTCTTCCGAGAAAAAAGTGTCTACCATTTTTACTACGCCTCTGCGATGATTGAAAAAGGTGGGAATGTATGCGATCAATTGATTTTTTTTTATAATTTCATGATTGATAAGTGAGTTCGCTATTTCGTATGATTTAAATACCACTTTTACCCTGTTAACACCTACTGAAGTTATGTCTTGTTGTCGTGTTTAAATGTATCGTTATTTAACAGAAAATAACCTATTCTCATGGGAAATAGACGTCCAAAATTTTTATGCAAATGTTCTACATAAACGTAGTATGGACCAGAATTTTTACAAGTGTATTTATTAAGTAGGTTGAATGTATTTATGTCTTTTATACTATCATCATTTGTGTTGATGGAGCTGCTGGGTGGCCCAGGGCCACCCGAATCGATAGACATTCCTTAGATCAAAACAATTGTTATGAGAAAAAAAATATTAACCGTATATATATATATATATATATATATAGATATTAGATCTAATAAAGTGAGATGTGGATTAGCAAAATTACTTATCTGTTTAAGTCACTCTGTTCACTGGGAATCGATTTCGCGCACGAACCGTACACGGGTTCACAGTGTATCGTCTACCCTCACCGTGAACCCTCTGTTACTAAGGAAAGCCCTTATCCACTTCAACCGATAATAGGAAGATATCTCACCAGAAACATTCTAACATTTTACTTACCAACCTCCAGGATCAACGTACTTCTGAATTCTCCCCTATATTCCACGAGTAACTGTTTGAACAATCAACAAAGCAGAATTGATGTATTTGATACGAATGTAACTTCTATTAACATCTTCTGAACATATGTTAGGTAATTGTGTTGTTTCTTTGATTTGCTTATTACTGTAAGTTTGTACTATGTAAGCTTCTGTCCTTCCACAAATAATTGATTGATCGGGTGGAGGTATAATTAAATAAATAAACAACAGCATAATATTCTTGGAAGTAATAACAACAAAGAACAATTCTAGAATAGAAACCACTGTATACAGAAAACCAACACATATAGAACAATACCTGAAATAATGTTCCAGTCATCCAGCAACCATGAAGTAAGGCTCAATTAGAACCCTCATCGACCGGGCAAAGAGCAGCTGCAAGGAAATCTACAGCACCAAAGATAAAATATGAAATAGATACACCAAAACCACTGATAAATGAATTTCTGAATGAAAACAAGACCAACAACAGTACGCAAATGTTCAGCCAATTTCCAAAAACTTGTGTGAAAATTTCATCCAAATCCAACCGGTACTTTCCAAGTCATAGACGGACTAATGATTAGCGGACAGACAGACTGACAGACAGGTAGACCCACAGACAGACCGAAGTAATACTAAAACTTGAAATATAGAATAAATTGTACGAACATATTTTTATTAATGGTGACTTTTCAGAAAATCGATCATAGGACATCGTATAAAAATCTACACAATACTACAAAATGTTTGTTTTGGTATACGTAATGCAAAAATGCATACAATTCCACAGATAACTACCAATTAAAAATTATCTCTCATTGTATTTTTTATTTTTCACATATATTTCAACATCTGTAAGTACATATGACTAGGCTTTATTTAAATGCGTTAGGGTCTTTGATTCAGAACTTTCCATCACTTAATATTAACATATGTGGCAAATCTTAGTGTTGCCGGTTTCAACAGTTCTAAGAATCAGCGCAAAGCTCCGAATTTGACTGATTTTTGTTGTTTGCAAACTTAAGCAATTTCTATAACGTTATCAATCATCAGGGAAGTTTTTTGGACTTGGTGTTATCTACTTCAAGTGTAATTATTCCCAAAGAAAATCTTCCCTTCGGCAAAGAGTGTCCAAGAGTGGCAACATCCTGCTGTTGTGATGTTAATCATGGTTATGATATGTTATATTCTAACATTCATTAAGTGTTTGATGAAAACATGTACGATTATGCTATAAATCGTAGGTTAACTCTGCACTAGCTCGGCAGTTCATGAAGGGTTAAGTTCAGCACAAGTTAAACCCTCTGAGGAATTAAGTCAGTCAAACAGGGCCAAACACTCATCTCATAGTTATTCTGGGCATCATATTCGTGGGCAATCTGAAGCAACCTGGAAAGGCAGTTATCAATATAGCTCGGACTATTCAAAGCTTCACCGCTCACTCTCCCCACAAAAGGTTGGGATACAACGCTGTTAGAAATTGCGAACCAGACAAGGATTTTATCCGCAAATTTCGTTCTATGCTTATATCATATATTGTCAGGGCATTCCTCTACATTGTCCATGTACATTCCATCGTTTTCCTTATTTTCAGTTGCACTTGAGTTTCTTTCGATATTTTAGACCATTCCTCCTCAATTCCACTGACATTGTACTCTTAGAAGATCTATATTTACGTGCCAGTCCCCTTGTTGACATTCCAACCTGATTTTTTGCCCTTCTCAACAATCTCTTTGACCTCTATGCAGTAAATGCAGGTGGTCTTCCACTTTTTGGGAGATTCAGTCCTCACCAACTTGTAGATGCTTTTCCTTATTTCTAATTTATACGACATCTTAAAGCGAAAACTTCGAAATAAATGAATGTCAACTGACAAACTTTTGATTCCAAAGGCTACTTGATATTATTTTGCGTTTGTTAAAATTAAAGCCACTAAATTTTGTGCCAGAATTATTAGAACATGCGTTATATTAACCTCTGTCAATCGTTTATTCTGCTTGAACGGCTTTTTCCATTCCCCAGAAACCGTCACCATTTTCTCAATTCTCTGGAACACTAGAAATGTACACGCTTTTTTATATGTTTTCGCAGAAAAATACGAATTTCACGTGAAATTTCAGTCTGGCTCCTAAAGCCTGATTGGCTTGTGATGTGAATACCCATCCTGACTACAGACTATGAGATTTTGGAAACAAATCATAAACTTGCTTCTTCTACGTAGTCGGAATTCGTTGAGCGAGATATCAGGTAACGAAATAAGTTCGTGCGGTTGCTGCATATCGCACATTGCCATGGATGTTGTTGATCGATAGCGATTCTTTATTACCTGTTTTCACTTTAGTATGAATTCTTCTTTTATGACACACATAAAAAGTAGCTGAAAATTGTTACATACCTAGTTTTAATAATTGAAAATCGCGACGAATAAAACAGTAATTCGAAGTTGTTTACTGTATGAGTACAAACTTGGTACAAAAGCTGTATCGGCGGCGCGAAAAAAATGTACCGCATTCGGAGATGATGCCGTTAGTGATCGAAAAGCACAGAAGTGGTTCAAAAAAATTTCTTCGGGAGATCTCAGTTTGAGCGATGAACCGCGCTCAGGTAGACCAAAAATCATGAACAACGAGGATCTTCGAGAGGTTGTGGACGCAAATTCCAGAACAACGTGCCAAGAACTTGCAGAAATGTTCAGAGTGAGTCCTGAAACTATTTGTTAGCATCTTCATCAGCTAGGGAAGACTGGAAGTTAAGCAAATGGGTCCCACATGAACTGACAAATGATAACAAATTAAGTCGTCTTACCATTTGCTCAGCAAACATTTCACGCAACGCTAATGAACCATTTCTTAATCGGTTATTAACGTGCGACGAAAAATGGATCTTGTATTCGAATTCTAAGCGTTCGTATCATTGGTTGTCGCCTACTGATTCGGTACCACACACGCCCAAGGCTTCCTCCTAGCACCCAAACAAGGTTTTGTTGTGTGTTTGGTCAAAAGCAACTGGAATTGTCCATTATGAGTTTTTGAGAAGGAATCAAACCATCACTGCTAACTTGTATTGTGAGCAGCTCCAATGACTACAAGCAGCACTTATCCAGAAACAGCCTTCTTCGATCAAACGGAAGAAAGTGATATTCTTGCAGGATAACGCCAAGCCTCATACCGCAAAAGTGACCCGAGAAAAAATTTCTAAACTCGGCTGGGAAACGTTACCGCACCCGCCATATCCCCCCGACATTTCGCCCAGTGATTATCACCTATTTTTGTCTCTTGACAACTGTATGAGGCACCGACAGTTCACAACTCGAGATAGTGTAATAAATGCAGTCCGCCAATTTTTTGATTCCAAATCCAGGGAGTTCTACCGGCATACAAAAATTGATTCCACGTTGGCAAAAGGTCATTGAATGTGACGGTAATTACTTCGACGAATAGTGTCTTATTGTTTCTCAATAAAATTTTATATTTTTCTACTAAAAACCGCACGAACTTATTTGGTTACCTGATAGTATCCAGAGAGGCGATGTGAGAATCTCTTTTGGCTATAAAAAAAACAACGTCAGATGGCGGACCCAAAACTGACATATTGATAAAAGCAGAGGTCTGGATAAGCTTCACATGTATGCTATTGCAATACAGCGTGTTTGTGTGGTGGGGTAAGGGGCGGGGGGTATTTAAATTCCGAGTCCTGTCAATGACCATCCTCATAGCATCGAAAACGTGTTGTTTAATAGAAATGAGTCGACGGAGGGGGTGTGGTTAACTGATACACACCCTCTCATCCCCCCCCCCCCACTTCAATCTCGTCATCTCTACACCTTAATCTGATGATATGACCATTCTTTGCCCTCTCAATCGTCGTGTGCGGGTGGGGTAAGGGGCGGGGGGTGTTTAAATTCCGACTCCTCTCAATGACAATCCTCTTAGCATCGAAAACGTGTTGTTTCCTTGTCCACATAGCCGTCGCGACAGGAAGCAAAATATTATCGGACTATCCCCCGTTCGCAAAACCTATTATCGGTTATTTCCCAGATCACCAACGTGTTCCGAAATGAATCAACGGACGATGTAATGCATTGTTGCCCTCTCAATCGCCGTGTGTGGTGCGGTATTTTTTGGAGACTACCTGAACTCTTGTATGCACCTGTGCAGTAACGTAATCTAACTCTGCTCAGGTAAATAGCTCGACGGAACCCATGGGGGTGCGGTGTGGTAAGGGACGGTGGGGTAAGGCGCGGGGGTGTTTAAATTCCGACTCCTCTCAATGACAATCCTCTTAGCATCGAAAACGTGTTGTTTCCTTGTCCACACAGCCGTCGCGACAGGAAGCAAAATATTATCGGACTATCGCCCGTTCGCAAAACCTATTATCGGTTCTTTCCCCGATCACCAACGTATTCTGAAATGAGTCAACGGACGATGTAATGCATTGTTGCCCTCTCAATCGCCGTGTGTGGTGCGGTATTTTTTGGAGACTACCTGAACTCTTGTATGCGCCTGTGCAGTAACGTAATCGAACTCTGCTCAGGTAAATAGCTCGATGGAACCCATAGTGGGGTAAGGGGCGGTGGGGTAAGGCGCGGGGTGTTTAAATTCGAAAACGTGTTGTTCGATAAATTTGTATCGTATAAATAGCTCGATGGAAGGCATTGTTACCCTCTCAATGACCCTGCAAATTGTAAAACCACACATCAGTTCGGTCCCCTATCAAGAACTGTAAAACATTTTCGCGCTTCTGTCCCCAGATCATAAACTCGTTTATGATAGAAAAAGAGTCGTCGATGAAAGGTGTTGTTAAGGCATTGTTGTCCTCACAATGGCCATGCCGATTGTAAAGCCTCTCAGCTCAGTTCGGTGCACTATAATAGAAATGTTGCCTGTATCTTTTTAGTGGGCTAGCCGAAAATTATCAGTGGGTTGTTCAAATGCCTTGTATGCGCTGGTGCTGTAAGGTAATCTAACTCTGCTAGTTATTATATAAATGGTGAAACAACAACAGCTTTGATCATTCAAATTCAGTCATTTAACATCGAGAAGTGGCTAAATAATATTCTTGAAGTACCTAACAGATAGAATTAGGAGAGCAACCTTTTATATTATTTATCTAACACTATATTTATTTTTTTTTAATAATGTCTATCACTACCTCAGCCTTGCATGAAATAAACAATAAAATAAAATGCGAATCTGGCATCAATATACCATCTAGAACATTATCATCATTAACTGTAAACAAATCTGATCCTATTAAGAATATTTCAAGAATTCAATCAATGTTTGGGCAACACCTAGTAGCATCCCTTCTTGATTTTGATTCTGACCAGCTTAATGTTTGGCTACCCAAAGGAGTGTTGGAAAACATGCCCGAAATTATGATTAAAGATATAAATGAGTCCCAAAACAAATATTCTTTAGCGTATATTGGCCAAAGCTCACCAAAGACACCAGGTAGTCGTTCAAAATGTTTGATAAAATTTGACTTTGTTGACAGTAGTAATTAGTTTAAAAGTACGAGGTAGTATAGGCTAATAAGTTGGGTATAAATAATATAAAGGTTCAGATCAGAACTAGGTTAGAAAAATGCAGCATGTAAAGTTGTTTTGACAAATATCATGTTCCACTTGATATTGACCATTATACGAGTATTTATCTTTCCAGAAGTAGTACACCCCCTCTGGTTTAGCAAGATGTGGAGGCATTATGCATCATTGCGTTGGCCTGATTCAAAGGATCTACGTGCAGGTATCATGAGATTAGTGTGCCAGTTAACGGATTTGATGCATGACGCTGAACATTCAACAAACTACGATATGAATGTTTGTTGGGATGATAACGAGGTTGAAAGGATCAGGAGACCAATTCGGAAATACGAGGAAGGGCAGAAATTATGCACGCAGTATCTACAAGAAGCAGTATTGAGCAGTTTTGTAGTGATATGATTAATTATAACCTTAGATAATTTCTGTGTGAGATTGCAAGGTATTTACCTCCGGAAATTATCATCAAATATAACCTCGTGTATGAGGATTGAACACTATCTATTTAGTTTACTATAGGATTGTACAATGCATTATTATTAAATAAATACCTGACATATTGAGTTGTTGTTATTTCATTGAAGAACATAAACGCATGATAAATACATCAATACATTATTTTGTAATGCCTTAAAATTTTTCCATCAACTGAGTGAAGGCGATCAAAGAAATGTTAAGTTTCCGACAGATGTCTGCAGCCTTCTGGCAATTTTCAAATTTCACATTAAAGATAACGATAGCTGAAGATACACAACGTACAAATTGTATACACTAACAATGATAGCTGCCATAAATTCGAATTGAGAATTGCCAACCACCTGAATGGGGTGAGGCTTGCCCAATACAATGCCTGTGATAGAAAGTCACTCCTCTGTGATATAATTATATATATATATATATATATATATATATATATATATATAGCATGACAGGGTAAGCTCGATTGTGCGTTCAGGAATTCTTCTCATAATATGCGTCCGATTATTCGACAACATCCACACAAGACAAAATAGAAATGGCTGCTGGTGAGAGAAGGGACATTTTTTTAATTACGGTACACTATTTCCAGAAAACTATCTATAAAGAGTGTTAAGTAATTAGATGTATGCATCTGCTCCTATATATGGCAGGTGTTACCCCAAGCTGTCATGCTATATATTATAAGGGTTTAAATAAAGGCACTGTATAGTGTTTTGGGAGAACTTTCAAAAAGGAATGTTTGGCATTTCTGCCAAAAATCTATGCAACTTCACCCGTGCTAGTAGCGAAGGTCTCACCGTTAGGATTTGAGAGTTCATTTATGGTGTATCTAGGTTAGAAATATACTTCTTGCAGGTAGCACCCTCAGCTGTCATCCCATGTATTATATTATGGGATTTAATTGACACATGGTACGATCGAAGGTCTTACGGATAGAAATGATTTATTTAGTTTTTTTTGTATACTTATGTATATTTGATTATTAGACCTAGTTTTTATGTATTGATTGTTATATTTATTATTTTTGTTTAATATATAATATATATTTGTAATTTTTTTCCACACATATTTTCAAATTTAAAAGATCAAGGTCTTATCAGTACAAATGACTTACAATCAGTTAGAATATATATTCAAGGAAAGTATGGGAAGCAAATGGTCAATAAACATTGATAGGTCTGCCGGATTTGGAAAAACAGTCCTGGAGAAAATACTTATTAATTAAAGGAATAATAAGTATTTCGAAAATTACAAACACACCTCTATTTGACTACACCTAATCTATTATTTTTGAGAATAATGATGCACGTATTATACATGTCGGAAAAAAAATAAATTAAAAATTAATTTTAAGGTTTATTACATTATACATATATATGTACATTTTCAAAAATCAAATAAAAGTAAAAGTGCTTCTTTTTCTTCTAAAAGCTTGCCCCTCTTCCGTTGTGCTATTTCTTCCAAGTTGTCAACCCTTTTCATCGCATCGTCCATTTGCCGTTTCCTCCTATTTTTCTGTGCACGTTCGCGCTCGTCTAACTGTTTTAGAAGTTCCTTGTATTGATAAAGAAGTTCTGGCAGTGTTTGACTCTTATCCATTTCCAGTGCCAATTGTCGCTCTGTATTTTGGATGTCTGATTTCATTAGCATTATACTTTCTTTGAAAACATTTATACCAGTTTGACTGTTCGGCTGCTTGGTGGTGGTTTCCTTTCTTCTTTCAATTACGTGCTTCATCTGGTTTAAAGATTTTGAAGGCGACATGTGAGCCTTGACTGCTCGAAGTGGCGTTGTTGTAGGATTATCCGTTGTATTTTCTAACACGGCAGCTTCAGCAGGTCTAATTTGAATGAACTCCTGGAGTTCTATGTCAGTTGTCATCTGAGTTGAATTCCGTCACCTTCCAGGTCAGCTATAATTGTATCCAAATCATTATGGAGGACTGCAATGTCATCTAGATTATTCGCGGTTGCTTGCATAATGATATTGATTATGGGGATAAAATATGCTGGTACTAACAGACTCAACTAGTGTAACGTAGTAGGCGCGACTGAATTTATGTGGAATCCTGACACACACACACGCACGCACGCACGCACGCATACGCACACACACACGCACACAAACAAAAGAACGATCAATCGGTAGGATAGAGGCGTTTTATCATTAGTAAATATACGGCGAGGCCTAACCTCTTGTATGCATGCTAACCAATAAGGATACCTAAAGGCAGGTAGGTTCAACGTTTTTATATTGCCCTTGTGGACGGGTAAACAGGTCTCTGAATCTGGAACCAAAGATAACAGTGGTGGGAGAGTGAAGTGGGTAGGTTCAGGGGTTTTGAATGAATGTAAAAATCAATGTGTCTAGGTTAGTTTATTCAAACAAGATTTAAAGAATTTGTATTTTTTGTATTGATACAACCATTTCGAACATATAACGACTACGTAAATATAACACAAAACATAAAACTGAAAGTCCAAAAAATATTACAATATATCATGGATATTTATCTAAGAGTTTTTATAATGTGGAAAACCCAACCATTTAACTAAAAGCTTGTTGCCCTTCCTCCTAATCACCTTTTCAATCAAGTACTCATTTAGAAATTTTGTTTTTCTTAGTTCCTTCTCGTAGAAACAGCCTTTTATTGGACAACCTTCCACGTCTTCTAACATATGTATATGTAACTGGATTTGACATGTTGACTTTGTATATTTTAAATAACTCCGTTGAATAGTTCGATGTATACCCTTTTTCAAAAAGACTTTTGTATTTGCTTACTCTGACGATATCGCCAGGTTTAAGCTTCCCTTTTCCAGCTACTTTTGGATGATTGTACACATTCAATCGTATATGGAAGTCGACTCCGATGGGGCTTACACCTGCCGTTCGATGTTTCCTGTTGTTATAAAAATCAGTAACATCTGCTAAGATATTGATGCACCGGTAGCTCCTCCTGACTGAAAATTCCGGTGTTTTAGTGATCGGATAGCTTTCTCAACTATTGCTGCTTTTTTTGTACTATATGTGGAATAATGATCCCATACTTTTGCATCAGAGCGGAAAATTTTCTGTTGTATAACTCCGATCCATTATCCGTTTGTAGGTTCTTCGGGTGGTGGGTAGCCGTTTGTAAAATATCATCCATTGCAATAGTTACGGTTACCATATCATTCCTTTTAATTGGTCTGCACCACATAAACTTAGAATAGCAAATGATAACTACTAATATGTATCTATATCCATCATTCTCTTCACTGAAAGATTGCATTTCAGTCAAATCAGCTTGCCACAAGTCAGCGAAACCCTTTATGATAGTTCTTCGGCGGGGGAAATTCCTTCGAGCCGCCATATGTAGCTCCTTGGCTATACCACGTTTTGTTTCGCTTACGGTCGACATATTCACTACTATGAATACCCTGATGGAATGAGCTTGTATTTGCAGGTATCTAGTTTATTTAGATCGAAGTGATAGGTTTAAAATCGTACTCAACTCGTTAAACTTTTTGTCAAAGTCACGTTTACTTTCCAGCCCTTATCGTTGCAGTATGTCACTGAATCACTTAATACATTGGATACTGCTAGTCGCATCAATTTACCCATTTCGGTTACAAATTTATTCATGGCTTCTTCAATATACTTTACAGTCACAGCATCGTTTTTGTCCACAGGATCACCAACATTCTTTATCAGTTTTTTCTATTATCATAGTCCCCATTAGTAGTTAGTTTGAACCTAATATCAGGTATACCACGTACGGGATACAATTTTGACCCGCAGCGATGTCCAAATCTGCCAACGGCACCATACTTCACACCATGCTGCATTGAAAGCATATTTGTAAGTGATGTGATATAATCTAGGTTGACAAATAAAAATATATGCGAATCAACGTATAACACCCTCTTCATGCAATTCTTCTATTATTGATATTGTTTCATTATCGTGGTTTGTATGACCAGCCATTTTTGAGCTATATAGCAGCATCAGTCTAACAATTAACTCATTAATATTATTCCAATATACATATTCATATTGCTTATCGTTATATATTTTATATTTGGGTGCTTTCAAAAATATACACCTACCCACTGATGATCCAAGACGCCTGGGCGATGTTGTTGATATAATATTCAGTAATTTAGCGAAATATTCAGTTCCATCGTTTCTGAAGTCATATGTAGAACAATATGCTTTATGAAGTACATTAGTTTTAATCATTATATTTTTGAATGTGTTCAAGTTTTGGGAGTCTAAATTCTTTGTATCAGGCAGTTTGTCCAAAAATATCAAATCGAGTAATTCGGGAGACATTTTAAATGTGATTCTCTCCTGCTTCTTCTCAGAATAGCAGGTAACGTCCACCAATATCAAAGCTCACTTGGTGTTTGCCTAATAATAACTTGTCCGACTGTGGATTTATTCTCACATTGTATACGTCAGGTCCCACAACTTGTAGTCTAAAGGATTGAGGTCCGGACTCCCTGAGGGCCAATCTTCCGCAGCAATGAACTCTGGCACATTGCTTTCCAGCCAGCGCTGCGTACTCTTAGCCTTGTGAGCGGGGGCGGAATCCTGCTGGTAGACCCAGTGTTGGTTGGCAAACAATGTACCACTTAAAGGCTTGACGATAGGATCCAGTATGTCGCTCTGATAGTTTACCGCTTTTGTTTTCACGCCCTGTTTACAGAAATGGAGCTGAGTGACCTCTTCGTAGGACACCCCCCACCAAACCATGACTGACGCAGGGTGGTGGCCTCTCTCAACTCTCGGAATGATCCCCGAAGCTTCCTGTGAACTCCTTGCATACACTTTGTCATTTTGTCGGTTGAATTTTTCTTCTATGGTGAAGATTTTCTCATCCGTGAACAAAATCTTTCGGAATCCCCCAGCTGCGTACCTCTCCAAGAGCTTCTTGGATCTTGTCGCCCTGATGTGTCGCAAGGTGGCCGTAAGTCGCTGGCCCGTACGTCTCCGGTAAGCCCCTAGCCCTAGGTCTTGTTTAATGATGCGCGACATCGTCCGGACAGGAATCTTCATTTCCCTGGATAGGATCTTCTGCTTCCGGAGTGGATTCCTTTGAATCCTGGCTTTTACGGCTTTGATGGCTGCTGGAGTCCTTACTTGACGAGGTCTTCCGCTTCTTGGCCTGTCATCAACAGAGGACGTCTCATTGTACCGCTGAATGGTCCTAGACACAAATTTACGCGATATTTGAAGGCCGCGTAAGAGTTCAAAAATCTGACTAGCACTGTGATTACACTTATGTAAAGCTATCACTGCAATACGGTTCTCTGCCTTGCCCCACTCCATCGTTATGCTTCGAGAGATCAATAAAAACTGAGGTATATGTAATTACCCGAAAAGCGCTTAATCAACTGACACCACAATGTAAACAATCGGACAAGTATTAACAGGTCTACACTTGTTTGAAAACGAGGGACAGAACTTATGGCATGACTACGTATATGCCTCCATACCCTGGATTGTTTGCTTTTAAATTAGATATATGGTTATTTATCAAGTTGGTCAAAGATCCGGATGCTTCACTATGATTTGAAGTAGACATGTATCTACTCATTGAATTTTCTTCGTGCGTTCCGAATAATGAATGTGTGTCAGATTGCGTTTGCATCGGGGCAATAGTAGAAAGTTTAGTAAGAGTCAAGTCACCAAATGATACGTTTCCTGAATTATCTGATTCCATAGATTGTGCCCTAGGTGTGCTTGTAGTCGGTGGAAAGACCTGCTCAAATGTATGGTCATTAAATTCACTGCTGTTCTTAAGCAAGTTTTTCTTACACCTGATTTTGTCGCATCAAATAATTTCTTCCTTGATTCATCAAATGATACTTTTTTAGGATGCTTGGACTGTCGATTTGGGGTGTTGACTGTTTCGACAAGCTGGATGTAGATGCTTCCGCTATCGTTTTGGGCTGCTTAGTAATGGGCTCATATACCTGCTGCAATGCACCATCATGGAATTCACGTCCTTTCTTGATACCAATAAATTTCTTCCGAACTGACTCTGCTGCATCTACTAATTCCTTCTTGACTGCTAGTTAGGTGTTATTCTGGTGCCGTTTCGTTTTGCTATCTTTTAATCCACCGAGATGCGTACTAGATGCAGTCCCACGATTGATAGATGGTGTGTCTAATCTTCCAGTGGATTTATGAAACTATCAAACTCCTTCCGGTAACGACCACTTGTCAGTTCGCTATCCTTATCGATGACTAAGAATCCGTATTTATCGCTCCAGCACATTGCACACATGTCTTGAAATTGCTTAAAGGTCATATCAGGTGCTACATGATCTGAGAAAACATGAGATAAATGTGTGTTATCCACCTTGAATAAAACAATTAGGTAAACGTTGTCTCTTATTACTTTTTTGGGCACCCAGGAGTAACTCTGCACACAATAGAAGCAATCCACACCTTTGTGCCTACCCATACTGAATATTCTAGAATAGATGTCTGATTTTCTGTCATTACGTCATCAAAAATGAATATTGAATTCGGCTTGGCTTTCGATGGTGTTAAGATATCAGAATTGTTGTTAAATGCATAATATCCTAAACCATTGACCGAAGTTAGTACTTTCTGTATACATTGATATTTCGGTTGATTCAGTGATTTTGAAAACATGTAGACGTTTTCAAAGAAGAGTCCATTCTCATGTAGCAGTTACAATATTAATACGTTGGTTTTTCCACAGTTCGATGGTCCAACAATATACGTAATACAGCGGATTGTGGATCGGAGGAGACTTCCGTGCCGCTGCATAGCATTGTTTTGTATATCCGCCACTTTAGTATCAATATTGCTGATACATAATTCTTGTTTCTGTTTTGTGACCCTCATTGTACAGAGTTGAGCATATACAGGGTGACTTCGAAGTTGAGTCATTTATTTTAACAGTGAGTAGATCTGATCAAAAGAAATGTTTTTTTCCTTTACCATTTTTCTGGTAAAATTAAAGTAACAAAGTTATAGCCCTTTGGAAGTTTGAGTACCGCCCTGTCTCAATGTGCTCGTGTTTGGCGACAACGGATATAATCCGTCGTATCGGTTCATCGCATCGGAAACAAAAAAGCGAAAGAATTTGGAACGAATTATTTCATTCATTTGTATACAGTAAGTGTCAGTGAATAGTTGTATCTGTTGCGTGGCTCAAACGAAATAAAAAATGGCACATGTTTATGCGGATCGGTTTCCCAATCGAGTGCAACCAACCCCTCGTGCCTTTGTTAATGTAGTACAACGGGCTCGTAAATCAGGTGACTTAAGACCTCACAGGGGACCTCACGATCAAATACAGGTGAAATACTTGTTGGGAGGATACTTTATAAAACAAGGTAAACATTTTTTTTAATTTTTTTTTATTTTTACACACATATTTTGGTTTATATTCCTTCTACAATCATTATCTGAAAATTAATGACTCAACTTCAAAGTCACCCTGTATAAACAGCAATTGCGTATGTCTTATTTATTCAAATGCCACTACTTCGCATTAGAAGGTGTCAAAGCACTCCAAAAGCTGGTGGTGGTTTTGTCGATACGCTGATAGATAAGTTACCATTCGAAGTTCTGCGGTCCAGGGACCGGTCTTCAAAAAAGGTTAGCCCTAGGTCAGAAAGGCATTAATAAATTAGAAGCTGCATGCCTACAGCAGGGTATTGCATATCAGAAATCTGATTTGACAGCGAGACACGTTGTTGATTATCAACTTGAGCAAGAAGCTTGGAAAAGAGTCAAATCTCGAGACGCAAAACTTGGAGAAAAAGCTGCCGCTTGGTTAGTTACTAATATCATGAAAGTAAAACGTCACGCAGGTATGGGTCTAGCATCATGTCGTGGACGGGGTAGAAGAAAATACATCCGCAGAAAATCGGGTATTATGAAAGTCAAACGTCGTATAGGTATGGGAGGACATGCATTACGGCGTGGACCTAAAGGAAGAAAAGCTATCCCTAGAAAATCAAGTAGATCACAAAAAAAGGTACATTTTGGATCGGGGATAGTGAATAAAGTATGCAAACACATCAAAAGGTTCTCAAACTGTAAACCAGATAGGAGAGTATTAGCAAAGGCGACTTCCGCTGCATTACTTGCTGCCCGGAAGCATATCAGATCCATCGGTGTAAGACGGCTGATTCAGCTTCCACGACTTATACCTATTCCCAAGGTTGGAGGCATCCTTCCTTTGATACGATTTTTTGCGGGTCTTTCAGCATTAGGTAGTCTAGCTGGGGGTATTGCCAACATAAAGAGAGCTGCTAAAACAGCTAGTTCAGTGCGTGAGCAAATTCAAAATAAAAGCACTTCACCACCTTCTTCTAATGAGAATCGAATTGGGGATGGTCTCTTTCTGAAACCATACCGTAAAGGATTGGGATTATTCATCAAGTCAAGGAATTCAAAATCTATTGGAAACCCTCCCCCCTCGACCGCTAACAAATATAGATCTAATCTATTATGCTAGGAAACTAAAAATACCATATTTCAAAGGAGTATTTATGAAATGTCCGAGCAGGGCCCGCTGAAGAATGAATCAGTCATAATTAATTTAGATAACAAGAGTGGGGGTGGGTCACATTGGGTTTCATATATAAAACGTGGGATGGTCGTATGGTACTATGGTAGTTTCGGCAATCTACCCCCACCCAAGGAGCTAATCATATATTTGACCAACAAGTCGAAAAAGATAAAAATCTTGTACAATTATAATCGACAACAACAGTTCAATACGTTTTGGTGTGGTCATTTGTGTCTGCGATTTCTATCTGAAGAAACATCAGAGCGCTGAAGACAATGGATCACGAACGTTTGAAAAAGATTAGAGACTCCCTTAAAGTCTTTTCAAGGGAGAGAAGCCTGTTGAATATGACGTGAGATGAACTTGCACACATACCGAAAGAGGTACTCATATGCTGCAAGCCAAATGAAATAGCACATGTATGGAACAAACTGCCGGAGCATTTGATGGAGGACGCTGATATACAGCGATTCCAATTCTGCTGGGAACACCATGGAATGAGCGGGAGTGATGATGAAGCAGATGGACCGCCTCCAAGAAAAATATTTTGTTGATGCTGTAACATGCAAGATATCAACGTTTAAAAGACATCTGAATCAAACAACTGTTGTAACCAATAAATATTTGTTTACCTATATAAAACCATGTTTTCATACATCAACTCTTCAGTCATGTCTAACACATTTACTCTATCTAACGGGTTACACTAGCAAACTGTCTGCTACTTTTTTATCCACCAATCGAGTTGAATATAAGTGCGGAATACGGTCTGGGCTTGATGGGCTTTTAATCATGCAACACCATATACAATATTGATGATCAACATAATAAAATATCTCTTACTCACGAGGGTGACGAGAGTAATGTGGTAACCCTTCCTGAAGGTGTTAATGAAATCGAAGATATCAATTAATACATACAACATGAAATAATATCAATGAATGATACATATAAAGAGAGATATGAAGACAAAGTTGATGAAATGTTCTCTTTGAAAGACAACACTAATACTTTGAAGTGTGAACTCCATTCTGTATTCGATATTGCTGTGTCCAATTCCATAGCAACTATGCTTGGATTTAAGAACAAAATTCTTCCCAGAAACAAAATCTACATCAAATTTACCTGTAAATATAACCCCCATCAGGATAATAAGAGTCGACTGTCGATTAATATCAGGAGCTTATTGCAATGGCAATGAAATGCACACTTTGTATGAGTTTGATATAGACGTTGAACCGGGATTTAAATTAACAAAAGAGCCTCAGAATGTAATATATATGAGCGTTAAACAGCGTGGACGCCAGTTTATTGATAACATCACACTGGAAATTATGGATGACGTCGGGAATTTGGTCAATTTCCGTGGTGAAAAAATTATAGTCAAATTAGAACTGCGACGCCTGTCTAGTGCCAGCTGAAGACGATGGGATTCCTATATAACCTAGATTATATATCAGTTGAAGAATGTAGCACAAGGTCGCACAACTAATCATAAAAGACGAAGAACCAATGGAAATTCCGTTATTCGTCGTTAAACCATCGTCAAAGACACAGCATCGAATATTTCACTGCAAAATCGCAAGTTCCTGGAGTCTATAGGGCTGAAACTAATCAAACAATATGGTTCTACACGTATCAAAAGTTTTTGAGGAACCCATCATAGATCATTCCTTACAAGAATACACATACAAACCATATGGATCACCATATTTCAACAATTCAGATATAGTTCACATCCCTATAAACTTCCAAGATCTTATTTCAAATATTGCTGACAGTTATATTTACGTCGAAGGAACATTTACGCCTAGCGACGCTACGAAACCCTGCTACTTATCAAACAATGCATTGGCCTTTTTATTTCAAGAAATTTCCCTTCAGATGGGTGGCGAAAAAGTTTATGGAATTCGGAATCCAGGGATAACTTCGACTATAAAAACGATGGTGTCACATGGTAAAAGTGCTATGCATACACTTTTATGTAGTGGTTGGAGCTTAAGGACCGAGAACTCGGCTATATATGATGACAAAAGCAAAGTTTTTAGTGGCAGGATGTAGGTGAATGTGATGCTGAATTGACTATATCCAAGATTTAATGGAAGGTTCAACACATCGTTCCGGAAGATCGTTACAAAGTTAAGCTTCTGCAAAGGTTGAATAAACATGTGAGCTCAAAGATCAAGGTAGCATTTCGATCTTGGGATCTCCATGAGCTTCCATCTCTTCGTTCTACATCATCTGATGTTTGGACAATTAGAACAACCAGGAAACTAGAGAGACCTCTTTTCGTTATCATTGGATTTCATGATTCTACACTTGAAGAAAATCATTCGATGGATATAACGAAATTCATAAATGCCAACGTTAACTCGATTCGCTTGAAGTTGAACAACCAAGTATTCGCTTATGAAAGGTGGAACTTGAATTTAATGACAATCCGCTTTTCGTTATTGATTGCAGTCATCAGTCATCTCCAACTTTCAACTGTCGACATATATACGTATTTGCAATTTGTGACCAGGAAATCTGCATTTCCATTCCACGCCAAGGTGCATGCATTAGTTATTCATGACTCATGCTTCAGTTACAATGCTTTTGATGGGTCTATCTAAAATGGAATTATTCATTCCTATTAAATGTTTTTGTAAGTGTGAAATAAAACTCATTTTCTTACTACATGTTGATTTTATTTACCTGTACAAGCTTGACGTAACCTAAATCTAATACTTACAAACGTCCTCTAACATTAATTTTATTAATAAGTCTATATTACCAGGAAAAGGCTCTTCTGCAATATCATTGATTGCACCTATAGCATATTTAACATTCAACGAGGGGTCAGTCGGGTAAAACTCAATGTCAGAGTGTCCCCAAGGTAAAGTTTTTGTGGTGTTAGGAATAATAAACCTTTTATCATCATCATGTGCTAGAGCAAACTTATTTTTCACCTCGGTGTACACAGCATGTAGTTTGCTTTTTAAAAGTGTGTATCATTCTCAATATCCGCCCAGCTACTTCGATTATTCTCTTATAGTCATTCTCAGACAGCTGCTTCTGTATATTGAATTCATTGTTCTGGTTATAATTTGATGTGACAAATTCATTGAACCATAGCTTCCATCGACTCATTTCTATTATCCGACACGTTGCTGATAGCGGTCGAAGCGCTGAGAGGTTTTGTCAATTGGTATGGTCATTGAGAGGACAACAATGGCTTAACTCAGGCCTCTCCAACTTGGGTGCCACAAGGGCAGCGCCGAGCCCGGGAGCACCGCTCGCCCATTTCCAGCGTCAATTGTCGCTCGGTATTTTGGATGTCCGATTTCATTAGCATTATACTTTCTATGAAAGCATTTATACCTGCCTGACTGTTTGGCTGCTTAGTGGGACAGCAAGATTCAGATCGGACAATGCGATAAATGTTTTATGGTAGTCGTAGCGCTCGGCGAATATAAAAGGTGCAGGATCTGGTCACACTGAATCTACCTTCATCGCGGATTCGACTAAATTTACTAATAATATGTAGTTTTTAAGTAAATGAACAAGAAGAGCTTGTTATGACGGGGCGCATCCTAAAGAAAGTACCTATCATACCGACTTGAAGATAAAGTATGAAAGAAGAATGTCACCGTCTTGTTAGAATCCAATGAAGCCTACATACGTTTAAATGAAATTTTAGGCTCATTTGAAAGAACTTGAAATGAAAAACTTATTTCCGCCAGAAGCTCCTATCGTACCAACTGAAAGCTAGAGCAAATGTTTGAGAGTATATGTAAAATGAATATGACATACGTATAAGTTATCGTAGAATCCTACCGTCACGTTGTATCTTCAAGTCGATATAATAGGTACTTTCAGCAGGATCCACCCCAAGCCTATCAAGCCCTTTTGTTCATTTACTCAAAGAATACATATTATTATCGAGTTTAGTCGAATCCGCGAATTCTGAGTATCGTCTATGTGAACACATCTGACTATGATTCCCTCTTCAGAACATTGAAGGGGTGACCTCAATTTATCAATCCGCACTCATCTTTCATCGCCAGTAATGTCATCATAATCGGTAGAATGTTTGTCTACATAATGTCGGTAAATACTCGATGACTTAACGTTGACTATGGTGTGACAAATAAAAAATTGTGCTTTCCATCAGTATTTACAAAAAAATAGGCTTCTTCCCATACAGAATCGAATGAGAAGGTTTAAAAAAATATGCTTGTTAAGACCACTCTGTCTTGTCCTATTAGGAAATGGCCTGCGGCCGGGGGATAGTCCGATAATATTTTGCTTCCAGACGCGACGCGACGGCTGTGCGGTCGAGGAGGAGGGGGAAACTTCAAGGCACCTCTCCACACAACGTCCGTCGACACATTTCTATTAAACGACACGTTTTCGATGGTATGAGGATAGTCATTGAGAGGACTCGGAACTTAACCTCCCCATCCACTTACCCCACCGCCCCTTACCACTCCGCACCGCCATAGGTTCCGTCGAGCTATTTACCTGAGCAGAGTTAGATTACGATACTGCACAAGTGCACACAAGAGTTCAGGTAGTCTACAAAAAATATACTGTCAACATTTCTATTATATCGAACCGATAATAGGTTTTAGAATTAGCATGCCCATTGAGAGTCGACTCTCATCTATTATACAATAGGTTATTGATCGGGGACCGAAGCTATTTCTACGATACAAATTTGTCGAACAACACGTTTTCGATGCTAACAGGATTGTCATTGAGAAGAGTCGTAATTTAAACACCCCCACCCCTTACCCCACCGTCCCTTACCTCACCGCACACGACGAGTGAGAGGGCAAAGATTGGTCATATCATCGGATTAAGGTGTAGGGATGACGAGAAGTGGGAAAAGAGCGCTGCTGCTCGTTCGCCCGGTCGATGAGTTATAATATAGTATAGTATATATAGTAGTGGGAGGAGGGGGGGAGGAGAGGGTGTGTATCAGTTAACCAAACCCCCTCCGTCGACTCATTTCAATTAAACAACACGTTTTCGATGCCATGAGGATGGTCATTGAGAGGACTAGGAATTTAAACACCCCCCGCCCCTTACATCACCACACAAACCATCCCTTCACCTCCATCGGGAGGTCTTGCTTCCGGCCTCATCAATCTACTTACATGTAATAGGCGAACATATATGCCGAAGTGGAGCGCGTATAAATACAGGGTGCTTCACAAGTCGTGACCAATGATAAAACATCATACACAGGACCGCATTTCCTATGTGATATTTTTTCCTCGAGGGCTTCATTAAAAATAAAAATTATTTTTATTTAATATCTTCAAAACCATTAACTGGAATGGACTAAAATTTGGGATGTGGATTGACCGAAGTATTGTACACATTCAAAAGTCTTTACCGAATAAAAATAGTACGCCAATATTTCGAATTTTACCTTCAATTTGCAACAAACAATTACTCTTGTACTTTTCCTATAGAGCACTGTTTTCGTAAATACAAAAATAAAAAAAATTAGACCCTTCATGAAGAGCTGAGGTACAATTAGTTTCAAAATAAAATAGGAGGCCTTGATACCAACTTGACGTTTCTTGGGAGATAGTTTGTCAAAGTTATGTGTTATACGGTTGTTATCGTTACTACTACCTTTTTTTTGTAAAAGACAAGCCAAAAGTCTCTTTTTTCCATTTTTGAGCGTTGTGAAATGGAACACCGAATGAATACTTATTTTATAGAAAGTATAAATTAAATAGTGAAGACGATTGATGACGGTGATCCAAATTTATGTCCATTACAAGTATGTCAGAATTCATCAATGAAGCAATTTAGGACAATTAACATTAACAATCTAAGAAAAGCTATCTCAAAATTGATATCTAATAAAAATCTAAAATCCCAAAAAATATTCCAAATGATTGTTTCAATAGAATTGGAGAGAAATTATTATTATTGGTGAATCATTGTTCAAAAGTTCAAAATTCTCAGCTGTATACAAATATGCAACCGATTAATGTCTTGCCCGATGTCGAGAAGCTGTTCGAAGGGATATTATACGAACAAATCATATAATTCATTGAAGAAACCAAAATTTTGACAAAAATCGAGCTAGATTTAGAAAAAAAATGTTCCATAGAAACAGCAATCCAGATGGTGGTGGAAGACAGGAGAAGAAGTATAGATGAGAAAGAATATATTGTAATAATATTTTTAGATTTCAAAAGGGCATTTGAGACTATAGATAGGGAAAAATTGTTAATCAAATTGCGTCACTATGATTTTAAAGGTATTACACATTTTACAAAATTGTTTAGTAAGTCAAAAAACTAAAGTTGGAAATATGGCCGTTACTATTTATTATTTATACAAATGATATCTCTGACATTTTAGAACACTGCAAAATTCAAATATTTGCGGACGATACACTTATATATATGGCACATAAGCATTTGGACACTGCTTTAGAACTGTTAAATAGTGATATTGAAAAAATTATTAATTGGTTAAATGTCAATAAACATAAATTAAACGCTAATAAAACAAAATGTATGTCAATAGGGGAACATTTAGGTGACAATACAATTAGGCTCATGATTAATGATTGAAAAATTGAAGGAGTCGAGTCATTTAAATATCTTGGTATATATGTGGATAATAAGCTACTGTTTCACGAACATTATGAATACATTATTTCAAAAATATCGAAAAAGATAAATTACTTCTATAGAGTTTCCCATAACCGTACTATGTATACCAAGAAAATTGTGTATAACACTAGAATTCTTCCCCATTTTTTATATTGTTCCACCATCTTGTTTACAGCAAATGAAAACATATTTTCTAAATTACAAATTCTATAAAATAAAGCTATAAGAATCATTTTAAATAAAAACAAATATGCTTGGATTAAGTCTATGTTAGAAGAACTGCAGTGGTTGGATGTGAAAAATTTCTTACATTATTTAGTTCCTATTCAAATTAAAAAATCATTTATTACCACCACATTTAGGAAACGTCACAGAATTAAATAGAAATTATCATAACTACGAAACTAGAGGCAGTATAGATTTTCATCTGCAAAATTGTAATAGTAGCATAACTAGTGAATCTATATTTCAAAAAGGAGTATTTGAATTTCCTAAATTGAATAATGATATTAAGCAGAGTCCGAATTTAAAAATGTTTAAGGTGAAATTAAAAAATCATTTTATGAATAATCAAAATACATACGTATAGTAAATTAATTTTAGTAGACAATAATGTAAAATTACAGAAAATGGATTGAACAAAAATATGTAACCGAATCATTATACAAAATTGACATTGTATATATGCTATATATATCTTCAACAAGAAAAAAAAGTTACCATGGTCCCAAAGTCTTGGGTGAAGAATTTTAAATCTAGAAGCTTTACATCCTTACTATCGGCAAAATGTGCAATGTCCGCAATCCACTCGTTTCAACACATATTTTTTAGAAAAGTCTGATGCAACATTTTCAATGGCCACCTGTTCATGCACGTATTGCCACAACGCTTAAATGCAAACTCATACTTAGCTTTTCTAGAGTATCATATAGAAAATGTGTTATCAACGCAAGTACGAATGTGATACCAGCATGACGGTGCCCCACCACATGTTCGTCGTGTCATAACCGCATGGTTAAATAATCATTTTAGACAACGATGGATTGGCAGAAATGGACCCGTATATTGGCCTGCGAGGTCTCCTGATTTGAACCCTCCGGATTTCTTTTTGTGGAGCGCTTTCAGACAACTAGTGTACAGTGTGCTGAACAAATTAATACAGTTGATCAGTTACAAGAAAGAGTAGATAATGCGTTTCATCAAATTCAAGCTACAACAAATTTTGCGAAAATACGTTTTTCTTTATTAAAAAGATACACAAGTTATTATTTGTATCAAATTGAATCCGCCACTGATGCACGTTAATTTAAGTAAAGGCTTTGAATGTGGTAAACCCCCACACCAAATTTTAGTTCATTCCAGTTGACGGCTTTGAAGTTATAAAACAAAAGTTTTTTCATTCTTCAACTTCAACACCCTGCATCTTTTTAATGAATCCCTTGAGGAAAAAACGTTACATCGCTTAATATGCGGTCCTGTGTATAATGTTTCATTTTTGGTCACGACTTGTGAATCACTCTGTATACTAAGATCGAAAATTAAGATATACCCTTTATCCACCATGTACAACCTCAACTCTCAAGTTTTAAGCACTATAAGAATGAAAATGATCAGGAACCTCTGAAACGCACAAAAATGAAAATTGAGCGATTTCTATTTTCTCGCCACTGGACCTACTTTCAAAAGCCATAACGCTTTTTTGTTCTGCGTCAGCTTAGTTATCTTGTTAGAAAAATCCGTGCGATACTTTCTATAGAGTTGTCAAAAATCAGACACACCGACAGACAACCAGTAATGGCTATCCAAACGCGAAGCAGCAGGACTGAATTAGAATAAATATTAATTTACTAGTTTCAATATAATTTTGAGTATTCACGTTTTATATTTTTCAGTGCTAACACTACCATTTAAGGGTATTATCAAAGTTATTCTTAATGGTGGCCTTAACAAGGCTTAAATAAAAAACAGCGTCAAGTAGATTGACTCTTGAATTGAATTTTGAAAAAGGCCACCGAGGCGGCCAAAACGTTAGTAAGCTCCCACTTCAACATCCGTGGTTCCATTTATGGGACAGCAGAACATGGATATTGAAAGGGATATGTTTGGTAAGGTCGATAAATACTCGGATAATGGAACAAAAATTTATCTATATCGTTTTGAAAATATTTGACTACACATTAAGCATTTAATTTGATGCTGCATTCCAATCTTCCTTAATAATATCAGCAGCCTTTTCTCCAACCATGTAAGCTGGACCGACAGTGTGTGCTGCTACCGTCGTAGGAAATATGCTGACATCGACCACTCTCAGGTTTTTGATCCCATGCACCCTAAGTCTTGGGTCCACGACCGCCTCTTTATCTGTCTCTGGTCCCATTTTGCAGGCACATTGCTGGTGCCACGTGGATGATGGCATGGATCGGATTGCACACTCCCAGTACTCATCAGAGTCAAAAGCTAAATTCTCGCAACCTAGAGCCAATATAAGAACGCTAAATTATTATTATGTGATTTGATCTGTGATATTACGTAAAAATGCTGTTATAACTGCATTATCTGTTCGTAACGATTAGTCTTAATGTGTGTAGCTTACTTAAGAAAATTGACAACTGCAGGTTTACAGGGTGCCACAATATGGAAAACGTTCATATAAGCAGAGCTTCAAGAATCAAACTACAAATGTGTTTTGATTTATGTTTATAGCTGGACATTTCAGCCACCGTGATGAAATTAAAACAGATATGTGGTTGGTTGGATTGGAGTCCTATGAACATAAAAGCAACAGGCTACGTTTCAGTAGTTACATTGAACATAGGCTTGGTCTCATATAAGGGGTGTTTAAAGTTGCTTGTCTTTGACAGCTCAGCTCACATTTTACGAAAACAGATTGGGATATCAAAAAGAGTTCTCAAATCTTCATCAATTTTTTTTATAAAGGAATTCGTGAATGCATTTAGCAAAAAATCGGACTTTTCTAAAAACTAGTATCAATATCCCAAAACCATATTGATTCTACTGCCTCTTATTAGGGGTTTTTCTCGGGATGCTCGGTTTTCGATATAAAAATTATTTTATTAAATCCCAGATCAATCTGTTTATCATTATAACAAAAACTGCAAGAAACATACATTTTTATCATACCCATGGAAAAGAGAATTTCCTGGCTCATGGTTATATAAAATTCACATTCTGTAACACCCTTTTTAGCAGGATTATGATTTTTCCTCAGACTGCTATTAAGCTAAATAGAACTCCAGAATCTAATTGATCGGGGTATTCGAATACTGAGTTTAAGAATATTATTCGAAAGAAGGTTTTTATTTTTACCAAAGAATGGCGTTTCTGCGATCTTTGCTCCAAATTTCTGCAGAGCAGGTTGTCTGGCGATCCTTTGAACCTGTCTGATCCCAACGATCATTCTCTTAATATCCAAATTCTTTGGATCAGTAAAGTAATTTAGGGTATACTTCGCTTCTTCAAAAGGATTGGTCGAATTCAGTTTTATGTAGCCTTTTGAAATAGGATGGAGCAATATTATAATTGGCTAAAAATAAAAAAGAAGCTGTTGGAGATATTGTATTGGAAAGTGGATGGACTATAATAATAATAATTTATTGGGGCCACCACACATATGTCTGCACATGTCAGTTTTACATTAAGTTAAAATAAAACATCAAAGGTAAGTATGAACATATAATAAGATTAACATAAAACAAAGACAAGTGGCAATAGAATAATAGAATAAAGTCCTCATTACAGGCCTTAATGATATGCGAATATCTAAAGGTGTGAATCTACATGAAAAAATAAAGTTAGTTTTCTTTATAAACCATGGTCCAAAAGTGTTTCCTTACAAAAACTCGGAGTGTTGAATTGAAGTTTTAGGAAAAAATATTATATATATAAGATGCCCCTTCCCACTTCAGTTGGGCCACTTTAAGATTTGTACCAAAATATGTCTCTATAAACTAAACATGACGAAACTATTTACTTCTCAAACAATTTATTTTCTCAAAAACATTTTAGATACACTCTAGTCGTAAAAATACGTATTTGAAATCACTTAGACCTATAACTAAACGAACATCTGAACAAATAAACAATATGCAAATAAATGCGAGAAGTTAACAAAGCAACAATTGAAAGATTACCATTGGGTAATATCACCTTGATTGTTTATTACGGCTCAAATTCTTTGGGGCATAGTGTTACCCAGTTTTGGCAAAAATTTGGTGTAAAACAATCCCATATTTCTTGAAGCTTTTGTCTCAGTTCGGTGATTGTACGAGCAGGATGTTGTCCTAAAACCTTTTTCATCTCGTGCCACAAAGTTTCAATAGGTGACAGATCTGGACTGCTAGAAACCCATTTCAAAAGTGGTACATTATTTTCTTCCATCCATTTTATAGCCTTTTTTGAGGTATGGCACGCTTCATCATCTTGCTGAAACACAAAATCTTGGCCGGATGTCAAACATTCTTCCATCACTGGTAAAAGCGATTCTTCTAAAATTGCCAAATATTTGTTTGTATCCACATTTCCATCAATAAAATGATGTTTTCCTACTCCTTTTGATGACATACTGCCAAAGACCATAATGGATGCTGGAAATTTCACTTTTCTCTTCAGACAGTTAACATGGAATGCTTCATTTTTTTGCGAATGACTCTACTGCGACTGTCACCAACACAAACTTCGAATCGGGCCTCATCACACCATTGTATTGCACACCATTGTTGAGGTGTCCATCGTCTATGTTCTTTAGCCCATCTAAGCCGATTTTTATTTTGCAGTGGAGTTAATAGTGGATTTTCTTTGGCCTATAAACAAGTTGTGCAACTTTAGGGTTTTTACTTCAATTTTTTTATAAGTAAACTTACCTTGCAACCGCTAAATGGCAGTTAGTGGGCCTCTCTATGAGTTGTGGACATCGAAATTCTCCTTCCAACAGCGTCACTCCACAGAGCACTTAATTGTAAATAATTGGCACGCCTGATTTCACGATTATTCTTCTTAATGCTCTTCGGTCGGCATTTGTGATATTACTTTTTTCACATATCGTGGCTTAATATTAACTGAACCAGTTACGTTATATCTTCTAACAATATTTCTCACACTGTACCGCGATAAGTCTAACAAAGTTGCAATTTCTGAGTTTGATTTCCCAGAATTAAAAAATGTAATTATCAGTAACCGAATTTTCTCACTAATAACCTTTCCTCTACCCATTTTGAAAACCTTAACTACCCAAAACTATTTTAAACGTATTCTGACAGCTGTGGTTAATAAAAACAATTGTCATGGCTTTTATTTTTCATAGCCACCTATGCGTTATAGACTTATTTTGCATTGAAATGAAAATAGGTTGATATGCTGTAATTGCAACATGTGTCATTTTTATGCTGCAAATTTGATTAGGGAGTGATAAAGTTGGTGTTTTCTACTATATATTATCAAAATATTCATTGTTAATATTTTAAACCTATAACACCCTGCTACATTTTCATTATTTGTGTTTGATAAGAAAAAAACTAAGATTTCATAGTTGGGCCAACTTAAGTGGGAAGGGGTATATATATACAGCTACTTGTTAATTGGGAAATTGGCAAAACTTTTAGGCTTAAGTTGACTCTTTTGACGATAAAATCAAGCTTTCGGCATTCTCTATGGAGCATTCATCAGGATTTAAAATTATATCAATACACCCGAACAAGTTAAAAATATTACACGTGGGGAGACATTTTGTTGAAACAATCGGAATGCAGTCCCTAACCTTCTACTTCCGCTACACGTGGAGAGGGGGAAGGCACGAAAGGTAAAGCGTCGACAGAAGACAACTGATTGACGCGACGGACCGTGGAAATGTACACCTCCCTGTCCAACTTTGGGTATGAAGTATACGAGGGACGCTCGGTAAATCTCCACCCAAAATTACTAAAATGCTGAAATAACTTGTTTTGGAAAAAAGTGCGTAGTTCATACGAGTGCAGAATGTGTGATATTGATACAACCTTGAAAAGATGGGTTATGTGAGTTTATATTCAAAATGTGAGTGAGAAAATGTATTCAAGTTTTGTGAAGATGTTGGTTCAATTTGGATATGTAGCCGTTCTAGCTTTTCGCAATTCAACAGGTAGGAATAAATGACACTGAGCTGCTTAACATCAGCCTTTTTATTCATGCAATGATCTGTCATGAAAATGTGGGACATTTCTAAAAATAAACGTTTTGAGAGTCTTTTTTCTTTATCAAGAATCTCAATACTGCCATAATTCATACAGTGACCTGTGTTGTTAATATGCGATGCCAAAGCACATCTTTCTGGATGTAATCTGACATCACTTTTGTGTGACGTTATCCTGCCTTTCAGCGACCTAGAAGTTTGGCCTATATAAACTAAATTGCAGTTGTTGCAATTAATACGATAGACTGTATTGAATCAAGCAACTGAACCTTATCCTTCATTTTGGACAACAAACTGTTGACTGTGAGCACTGATTTACAAGCAAAACGATAATTAAAGGAATTATACAGCCTGATCAATGTTGGTGTTAGTTCTTTGATGTTTGGCAAAACAACATAATTAACTCTGGAAATACGGCAACCACTGTAGTGCTGTTGTTCTCATTAGTTGAAGAATTAATGGGTATCTAGTTGGATTGACCCGTGTTGTTTTGGATTCAAGATTGTCTCGTACCAATGACAATATATTACTGGTAGACTGGTACAGGAAACCAATTTCTTCCGGAAGGTTCCTGATAAGCTAAAAATTATTTTTGCAGTGAAAAACATGCAACTTCATTAACTTTCACTACATACTAAATATGAGATATTTGAAGCGGTTCTTAAAATATTAATTAATTTCCATTTTTTTTCCTAAAACTTCAACACGCCGAGTTTTTGTAAGGACCATAGTTTATAAAGCAAACTAACATTAATCTTTCATGTAGATTCACATCCTTAAATATTCGCATATCATTAAGGTACACCCTGTATATTTTTCATTTCATTAGAAAGAAAATTATTTTGAATAACGGAGGATGGTACGAGCACACTGTACAAATATTGTTGTTGTAAACTGTTATAGTATGTTAGGTATTGCAAATACTCTAGGTCGGCGGAAGTGTTACCTCGCATTACCTAGCAACAAAGATTATATCGAGAAAAGTTTGCCATAATCGAATTAAGGTATTTTAGTATGGGAGTAAAAGCCCACGGAGTGTCTAAATTTCGGCAATTCATTCTTTCTGTGTAGAAAATATCACTTCAATTGATTAAGGTAAACTGATTCAAAATTCAGTTCCAAGATTTGTTCAACACATACTAACACACGAACAGATCAAGTTAAATAAAAGCTTGTAATAAATCACTTGACTTACTGTAAAAGCTGGTTTGCCGAATAATGGTTTGAAATGAGCCTCAAATGCCTGGTCACCAACATTCATCTGTTGCCTGAAAAATATTCCAAAGTCTGCAGCTAGTGAAGATGGCATAAACAGCAGTTCTATATCTGGTCTTTTTGTTTCTATATCTGTTAAGTTTGAGTTGAAAAATGCCAATGCATCTACCACTAAAAATAACAAGAACGATATTTTAGTATCTTAGCTTTGCGATGTACGTTGGTGGTGCAGATCTAACATTGCATAAATAACTACGAACCGATAGATGCAATTGGTCCTTTACGATGAACTAGGAAATCCCAATGTGTTTTGGGATTCAGAACATTCTGTACCATTTCGAAACCGATATGCTCATTTAAGAGGAACATAGCTCCTGCAAATCCCACGTGATCGTACATCGTTTCACCAACTGGAAGTGGTTTGATGACTGGTATGCCTAAAAACGAAGTAATGATTGAAGACACCTAAAATAACTAGTTAACTAGCACCCACGCCAACGCCTTGCTCGGTTTGAGTTAGCGCGTCTCAGGAAGCAGTTGTTTATGAAAATGGAAACAGATTCAATGGATCAGGTCAGTCCAATAGCCTGACACAACCAAATCGCTCGTTTAACAAAAACGACATAAGCCACTAAGACGCAGTTTTACAGGAGAGGTATTAAACGAGATTATTGAATAAAATGAATCAATCAAGTATCTAAACTACTTCAAACTGATGTAGAAACATGCTTCTAATATAAATAATATACATAATACTTTTTTTCGGAACGCGCGCTTACTAATATAGAGGCGTTTTGTGGTAAAAAGGGAATTTCGTAAAACAGTGACTTATGTCGTTTTTGAAACGAACGATTCAAGTAGTCGCCAGTCTCCATGCTATGCACCCCCTAATATTCAGTATACTTTTGTGCATCATCATTCCATTTGAGTGAAACGCTAAATACTTAGTTATGCCACTTGACACCAGGCTAAAGTGGAAACACCACATCAAAAAATCGGGGAGGAACTGAATCGCCTCTACAAGCATTATTATTGGTTATTGTGAAGATCTTCAAAACTATCGCTCCATAAAAAAATTATTTTCTTAAGGCCTGTGCGGTTGTATTATGGCCAACTATGAGGCTGTTCAAAGACCAACATCAAAATTATTCAAAGATGGCAAAATAAAGTTCTGCGGACATGGCACATGCCCCTAGGTATGTTCGTAGTAGTGCTATTAATCGCGATTTGAATATCCCTCTGGTTTCCGACGAGATCAAAGAAGTAGCGGTCGGGCACGAAGAATTAGCGACATCTTGCAGCCACAGCGGTAATCCGACTGACAATGTGAACAGGGATATATATATATATATACAATATATACAAAAGTATAAGGACATCATCAAAAAAATCTATTTTTTAAATTTGTGCCTGGTTTTTATTGTGTTTTATTATTAAATCTTGTATATAAATTAGAAAACAGACTATATTGTTAAGATTTATATCCATTTGCATTAAATTAGCTAATAATTATTAGTCGAAATGATGAAATTATGAAGGAATCAAAAATTCTTATTTCTTATTTACGCTGTAATTTCAAGTATAATAACTATTATTTTATTCTGAAGTATTCAAATATTGACGCTAGTGTCTTAAACAGTCACTCTGAATCATTTGAGTGCCTGCATTTGTATTCTGTGTGTACTAGAACTATCAAATTAATTCCCAGCATTGTTTACACGGGCAAAACCGATTATATTTGCTGAAAATGGCTAGAAAAATTCACTTGAAAAACGTTCACAAATACTTATTTTGAGAAAAGGTAAAACAATTCGTGAAATTGCAAATATTGTTGGTGTTTCGAAGTGTGGAGTGGAAACCACATTAAAGCGGTTTGCTGAAACCAACTCAAATCTTAATCGAAAACGCTCTGGCTGTGAGAAAAAGGTTATTTTGGTCGCGTTGCTGTGCAGAAACCACTTCTACGGCCATAAAGCGGAAAAGATTATTGTTTGCTCGAAAATATAAAAATTGGTCAGTTGATCAGTGGACGTCTGTGTTATGGACCGACGAATCAAAGTTCGAGATTTTTGGATCTAGGCGACGCCAATATGTTCGTCGGAATAAAGATGGGCGTTATAATCCCCAATGTATTGCTCCAACTGTTAAACATGGCGGAGGCTCCGTGATAGTCTGGGGGGTTTCAGCTACGATGGTGTTGGAAAATTGGTCAAAGTCGAAGGAATAATGCGGAAGGAACACTATCACAATATTCTTCAACGAAATGCCATTCCAGCCGGCATTGGTTTGATCGGCAACGGATTTATCTTTCAACAAGGCAATGATCCCAAGCACACCTCCATAAACTATCTATGGTCCAAGGAAGGTGTGCTCAAAATCATAGATTGGCCGCTGCAATCCCCTGACGTGAACCCGATCGAATTATTAGAGATTTTTTCGCGAGATATCGTAATAAACCGGAGTGGGAACAGATGGAATTTCCCCTTCCTCTCGAAGTTTTGACAGTTTCAAGTTCAACCGGGAGTGGTTAGATGGCGCATGTTGTGCAAAAATGTTTGCTTTAAGCTCCTTGATAAACTTAGCTGCCTTGTTTGAATCTGAAATAACAAGACTGATCGTTTTTTGTGCAATGTACTTATATATCAATGGAATCAATCATTTGATATGAAAAGTGCGGTTCATATATCTTCGATGACCTTCTCCCTCGTCATTTCAAATCAGGTGGACGTGTTTCTCCATTTATGATTTAATAATTTAACTCAATTTTCAACAGTGCGAAGACAAATTTTCAATTGAGATGCCTGTTTTTAGATGCCATTGACATAAGACCTGTCACCCGCTAGTACCTCACAGACGTTAGGCGGGTACCCGCACCACGTGATTTTTTGGCATTCGGACGAACGTCACATCCGTCTTCCCCTATACCCGTTCTTCGCGAAAATTTGAGTATCGGTTCCCGGTAGTGCACTGTGCTACACCGTGGACTCGCGAAAAAATCCTTATTGTGGGATGAGCTCGACCAGCAGGTGAAGAACATGCACGTGACCAGTGAAAAACAGTCTAAAAGTGGCTTGGGTGAATATCGCAAACACTTCAAAAATATGGGCTGCAATCATCAAAGCACAAGGTGGACACATGAAAAAAACCTAATTTGACTTGTCACGATAATGGCAAATTAGTCTTTTTTCTAGTTTTTAATAGATTCGATCGCAAAATGATGTTTAAGACAAGAAAAACCAATCACAAACTCCAACACACAGCTTGCTGTTTTCACTTTCGCTGTGATCGATTCTGGTAATAGATGGCACTTGTGCTGCCTTATTTTGATAGATCTTACCAATTTCTTCAAGGTGACTCTTCGGTCCAATACCGGACAGCATTAGTATCTTAGGAGAATTCATGCCTCCGGCAGACAGAATTACTTCTTTTTTGGCTTTCACTGTGTATATTTTACCATTTTTCTTGTACTCTACGCCATAAGCTTCTTTCGTGTCAGGTTTTATCAGTATTTTTGTTACGTAAGCACCTATACGTATCTTCAAATTCTGTCTCTGTCGACTTGGACGAAGGTAAGAGTTTTCTGCATTTGATCTCATTCCGTTTCGTAGGGTCGCTTGCATATGCGATATCTGTAAAAGAATGTAATCAGTAGGAACACTTTTGAGTCAAAATCGTTTTTTTACGATACGGCTCATGATGTCGATACGAAATACATTTTGTCTAACCAGGGAGCGTTAGAAGTCATAAATAATCGGTACTCCCATTGCACAAAACAAAAATTACCGTGAACGACTTATGGTTAGTCATCCATCAGGCGCGGAACCAGGGGGAGGTCATGGGGGTCATTAGTTCGTCCACCAATTTCTGAAGTTCCAAATTTCTTAGATAAATCTGTAATGCACAGATACTAAATGGATGTTGTACTGGTATTTTCTACTAAACACTTGCAGCACTGCATCCATCAACTTTGATTTAACTGTCAGCTCATAGATGATAGCGCAAGACTGGTCAGCGGTCAGCTTGATGTAGGAAAGACTTTTTTTTTTGGCTTTAGGACTAAGCCATGCAGCCAGAAACTAGGTTGTTATATTTACATTTCTAATTATGGACAAACACACGCCGTCACAACATCCATGGCGAAGGCGAGATTCGAACTCGCGGCCCGGCCGGCCGGCTGATCAGTAGCACGACACTCTGACCCACGCGGCCAACCGAGGTCCCAATAGGAAAGACTTCTTCGCACGCTGTGAGCAAATTTGATAAAAAATATTTTATGACGGACCAGTGGCGGATTCAAGGAAAGAGCCCGGTCGGCAATATACAGGGTGACTTTGAAGTTGAGTCATTAATTTTCAGATAATGATTGTAGAAGGAAGATAAACCAAAATATGTGTGTAAAAATAAAAAAAAATAAAAAAAATGTTACCTTGTTTAATAAAGTATCCTCCCGACAAGTATTTCAGTGCGGACCTGTATTTGATCGTGCTGTCTTGGAGCACCGGCATGACTCACCTGTGAGGTCTTAAGTCACCTGATTCACGAGCCCTTTGTACTACATTAACAAAGGCACGAGGGGTTGGTTGCACTCGATTGAGAAACCGATTCGCATAAATCCGTGATGCATCCGGCAGCATTTTGTAAAGACTGCCCCCCCCCGTAAATAAGAATCATGTCCACAAGTTCAGCATTTTCGTAAACATGTGCCATTTTTCATTTCGTTTGAGTCACGCAACAAACATCACTATTCACCCACGCGTTACCGACTGACGAAAAACAACGTGATAAACGTTCCAAATTGTTTCGCTTTTTTGTTTCCGATGCGATGAACCGATATCCGTTGTTGCCAAACACATAATATTATTATTGAGACAGGGCGGTACTCAAACTTCCAAAGGGCTATAACTTTGTTCCTTTAATTTTACCAGAAAAATGGTAAAGGAAAAAAACATTTCTTTTGATCAGATCTACTCACTGTTAAAATAAATGACTCAACTTCGAAGTCTGCATGTATATGCACTGGGGGGCCCAGTGGTATGATCGGGGACAGACGGCAAATAGTGCGAACTGTAACTGTATCGCGAATAACATAAATTACTGCAATTATTGACAAATAAAATACGGCAATGGAAACTTTGAAAGTTGCATGATAACTCAGAAATTATTATCAAAATTTAATGCGTAATTTCATGTTAGTGCAATCGTACATCAGCCTGGTTTTTGCATTTAATAGTGCGCATGGGCACGGGACAGGATGTAATGCGCATCGTAATTTTTTGAAGTAAATTAAACTTGATGATTCACCAGCAAACTTCTTGTGCAGAATAGAGTTTAAAAGTTATCACGGATGCTACCGATAAGTAAAAGGTGTCGAGTCAAAGGAGTGCACGCTATTTATAGAATTTGCATACAATTATAATTAAGAAAAAAAAACAAATATGATAGACAGTTGTTGTCATGTTTGCCGTGATTAATATTTCATTGAATACAAACTTGATGAACAACAGTAAAATACGTTAAATAACGATTACTACAGGATATATACTAGACACTATTTGCGAAAGTGATATTCTCCACATTTGCAAATTAACGAGGGCAACTGAGAATAAAAAAAATAGAAAGACCTGCACAAGTAACCGAAACAAGCTCATGGATAGTGCAAAATGTTTTTTAATAGTAATTTGACGCAAATAGTTAACCTGGTGCTGCTTCAACGGGCCAATAAAACAACTAATTCAACTGTTTCAATATTCACGCGGATCTAAAAATTTTCGATAACGTGAAATCCATCTAAATTGTTCAGATAAAGTTCGAACTACAGATTTTGCTGGCAATAAGGATGTCACATATTAACAGGAGCTTACAAATATATGCACAATAGTAGCTGCTGCGCACTCTTACCTCTGTTTTTTTACTATATGTCTATATAACCTTAATCAAGTAGAGACTGTGAAATCAAACATCTTTTATTCAATACAAAATAACAGAATTATTCTAATTTGAATCCGCGTCTTGCTTTTCGTTCAGCAAAAATGTTCATCGCAGAATCCAAATTGAGTGTATTAGCTACTGATCTTTCGATATAGACTAATTCGTTTTCTTTTAGAGTGACTAATTTCTCTGGCATCAAAAAACCAAACACATCATTCACTTCACGAAATCCTTCAGTACGTTCTTGCAATTCGTTATTCATTGAATCCAAAACTTCGTAGTAATTTATTCTATGTTTCCAGTGACGAGTCAACAGTTTTTTCGTCGAACAATTTTTTGATTTTCCTCTTTCTGATAATGGGGCAACCAGGATTTTCCAATTCCATCTCTTCCCATTTATTCTTAGCCTTCAGAACAAAATTATCGTATCTGGTTTCGCTCCTCAAATCTGTTAAGTTTTTTAATGCTGCTGAAATGCACCTTTGAGCCATCAAGTCAATTTCTTTCTTTTGCATTTGATACACGATATTAGCACGAAGAAAATAGATATGTCATCAAGTAAAAAAATGCACAGCATTGTGAAGGTTTATGGTTATAAGCATTGAAGACGTGAAAAGACTGTAATAGACCAATTAGAGTCTTTATTAGACTGAAAGCGGCTGATTCATACCACGAAGATATTTATTTACTGAACATTATAGGTAATAATACAGGGTGAAAACGTTATGATAGTAATTATTTAAATGGGTGACAGAAGGGGTTAAAAGAAGCAAAAAGTTTCATATGACATGGGAGTCAAGGCATTTTTTTAGAGAAAAGCGACTTTAAAGTAAAATAAAATCTGACAACGCCGCAATGTCGTCCTCCACTTTCCACACAAGCTTCATTACGACCTTCACGAATGGTATGAGGATTTTGTTGGGCCCACGTGTGAGTATTATGGAAATTTAATCACGTCTCACGTAAAAGTTCATTCGTCCGTCGCTAGAATGTTTTTAAAAAAATCCGGATTTTCAATGTTTTTATGCAAAAACCACTAACAGAAAGGTAGTCTGCGAGGATAGTCTTCAGGTAACAAGGCCTGCACTCGTTGTACATGCTAGGGATAAAGCAAATTTTTCCGTAAAGTTCTGTGGACTATGGTATGCGATAGTCCTACGCGGCGGCCTAATTCCCGAGTGCTGATATCTGCATTGATTTCCATGATATTTAAAATTTATTCCTCTTGCTCTACAGTAAGTCTTTCACGTGTGTGAGTATTAGTGGGCTGAACACTTCCTGTATCTCGAAGTCTTTGGTACACTTGCACAAATGTCCTTCTGTCTGGGTGTACCCGTTGACGAAATCTGTCGCGATAAATATGAGCTGCAAGATTTGAATTCTGACGTGCTTCACTGTAAACTAACAACATGTCGGCGAACTCTTGATTCGAGAACATTGTAAATCAAGAAGACGTACGCGAACAAAAGCAAAACAACATACTAACCACTGCTACCATTTGCGATCGATTGTTGGTTCTATAAGAGTGATGATGACCGATGCGCTGTTGTCATGTGTGTTTCAAATATTCAATTTAATGAGACTCACTTACTTACTGACTACAAATTTTGGCTTAACTTAGAAAAACTTAATGCCATTTATTTGTTAATTACCCAATTTAAAAACGTTTCACATTATATTATGAAAATTATTAAGATTGTGGTGATTGTGGTCGATATAAAGCACTTAAAGTTGTAACCTATAAAGCCATTTAGACAAAAATCTATTGACTTTTGGACCAAGGGTCATATGAACTTTTTGACTCATTTTGACCCCAATGATTACCCATTTCAATAATGACTACCATAACGTTTACACCCTGTATATCACTGTTTCATAAACATTACCCCCCCCCCAATCAAGTAGGTTGCTTCAGTACTCTCCACACATTAGAATCTGTTTTGCTCTACACTTTTTCCTCAGATTACTGTTAAGAGAATCGAATCCTTCAAACTTCTTTACAGTCAAATTGGCTACACAGAAATTTTGAGCGTTGTTAGCGAAATATGCAAGTACAGCTTTCGTACAAATTGGCCCGAATATTATCACCAAAAGCAGTCAAAGTATCAAGAACGTAAATCTTGACCAACAGCGTCTCGCTACCTCTTTGAAGAAGGAATCGCTGAAAGGCTGGCTCGACACCGTGAAATGGAGTAAGCGCGAAATCCCGACTTTCGCCGCTGACGTGCAAACTTAAAACAAAATGGAGTGACAACACAAACAACTGCAGATACAAGAGGGGGAGGCACATGTACCCTTAAAAGATACAAAGTGCTAGCACATCTGCAACTAGAGAGATCGAGCTAGAAGAAGCTCTAAAGGGTGCAGGAGATCACATCAAACACGTCACGAAGGCAAATAGAAGAGTTGTCTCGGACCTAGACAGCGACGGCCTTAACGTGGCGAGTAAAATGATATAGTGAGCTCCAATAGTAGAGCAAAAGCAGCAAGTTGAGGAACTCCTAATCAAGAACCTTAAATTGCTGCTTGCAGAACAATGACATCCTTATGATACGAACATTTTCAAACATCCCGTATTTCTACTATGGCCCGAAATAACCACAGAAAGTAGAAAAACCTCAAATAACAAGGTGTTAACCTTCATGAACTTTTGTACTGCGTCAAAAAATAATCCGCAATTCGGAAAACATTCAAAAAATTAAGTTTGTTGACGTTCTCAAATTTCCCTTTTTGATTGATCCTCTGCCTTCCACCACTGAAAGCATTTAAGGTGATCTACTACTGCCATCGCATAGCTCTGTGTCAAAATGGTATTTGGTTTAATATAACAATGTAATTCAATTCGGTTTCCGGTCCGAGAGATTCACCCTCAGCATGAGTACTGGCATCTTGTTTTTGGATGTCTCAAAAGCGTTTAATAAGGTGTGGCACGCGGGCCTCATCTATAAACTAGTTCAAAGGGGTTTTACTATTTAGCTTCCAAAATTACAGAAATCCTTTCTTGAAGGAAAGAAATTTCGGATAAAAATTAACAATGTTTTGTCAACAACACGGCCAGTACGGGCCGGTGTTCATCAGGGCTCGTGATGTCCCTTGCCCCAGCAACTGTGAAGTCTACCTCTACGCTGACGACACTGCACTTGTCGCCCAGTCGTGTACTGGTGATCTGGTTCACGATAGGTTGCAGAGTGCGGTGGACGAAGTACTAGAGTGGACTGATTAAAATTAATCATTCCAAAGCCCAGGCTACTTATTGTACCAAAAAACGTCACGGCCCCCCAGCCGAGGTTTCTGTAAGCAGAAATCGTATACCATGGGCAAATTCTGCCAAGTATCTTGATGTTACCCTTGATAAAGGCATGGTCTGACAGAAACATACAACAGCCTTGAACACAGAATTCCAAATTGCGTTTCGGCAACTATATCCTTTGTTATGTAGATCCTCCAAATTGAGCTTCATAAACTAAGTTCGACTATATAAAATGATTATTAGAACAGGGTTACTAATGCATGCGTGGTCTAGTGTTTTCTTGCCAAGTCACACATGCAAAATCTTCAAGTACTGCAAAGCAGAACTTTACGAACAATTTGCAACGTTCCATGGTATGACTCAGTGGACTACACAGTGGAACAAGTTCGTAAACATTCTAGACCACGGCTCGCACTGTGATCAAAAAAATTAGTGCAAACTTTAAGAAAGCTCTCAAACAAAACCTGAATCAAAATTTGTTTTTAGTTCAGCTCAAAATTAATACGTCTTTAACGCCTTGGTGTTTCCTGTTAAACTAATACACTTTTTTTCTGTGCTCTTCTGCTTTTTTCTTCTCTTTCCTTCCACTTTTTCCTTGACACTGCCTAGTTTCTAGGCAACCAGGATTATGAGTAAAGTGTCTCTTGTGTAATGTCTCTAATGTGTAATGTGTCTCTCTCACTGCTTATGGGTGAAGCGAGTTCGTCAATAGCTCGGGTTATATTGGTGCTCAATATGCTGATAACAGTGCGTGCTCGTAAAATTCGCCTGTCTGACAAATATTTGCAGAGTGATTTTACTGGCCCTGTAGTGTGTTTTTATTTTATAAGGCTGTGATTTCAGTATAAACTCAAAATAAAGATCTTACCCCTATTTGCTGCTTGCCATTATAGTCTACGTAGGGGTAGCCAGCTTGTTGTGCAGCCTCTATGTAAACGTCTGTCAATTTTGTTCTGTAAGAAACACTGCTAACGCTCAGAGGTCCTCCTGTTCCGCGATATTGAGAATCGTTCCATGCAACATTTGAGGCGTCTTCTAGTTTGCAGAAGTAAGGCAGCACATCTCTATACCCCCAACCAGGATTACCCATTTCTTCCCACTTATTATAATCCCCCTCATTGCCTCTGACAAATATCATAAGATTGATGATAGAGCCTCCCCCTAAGCCTTTTCCGTGGCCACTACTGGCTCCTTTGTCCAAACAGCCTAAAACGTATTATGAAGTTGTAGTGAGTAACTTTAGTGAACTTGAGATTTATTGGAAAATAACTAAAATAAAATAGTATATATATATATATATATATATATATATATATATATACATAGTCATGCCATAAGTTCTGTCCCTCGTTTTCAAACAAGTGTAGACCTGTTAATACTTGTCCGATTGTTTACATTGTGGTGTCAGTTGATTAAGCGCTTTTCGGGTAATTACATATACCTCAGTTTGTATTGATCTCTCGAAGCATAACGATGGAGTGGGGCAAGGCAGAGAACCGTATTGCAGTGATAGCTTTACATAAGTGTAATCACAGTGCTAGTCAGATTTTTGAACTCTTACGCGGCCTTCAAATATCGCGTAAATTTGTGTCTAGGACCATTCAGCGGTACAATGAGACGTCCTCTGTTGATGACAGGCCAAGAAGCGGAAGACCTCGTCAAGTAAGGACTCCAGCAGCCATCAAAGCCGTAAAAGCCAGGATTCAAAGGAATCCACTCCGGAAGCAGAAGATCCTATCCAGGGAAATGAAGATTCCTGTCCGGACGATGTCGCGCATCATTAAACAAGACCTAGGGCTAGGGGCTTACCGGAGACGTACGGGCCAGCGACTTACGGCCACCTTGCGACACATCAGGGCGACAAGATCCAAGAAGCTCTTGGAGAGGTACGCAGCTGGGGGATTCCGAAAGATTTTGTTCACGGATGAGAAAATCTTCACCATAGAAGAAAAATTCAACCGACAAAATGACAAAGTGTATGCAAGGAGTTCACAGGAAGCTTCGGAGATCATTCCGAGAGTTGAGAGAGGCCACCACCCTGCGTCAGTCATGGTTTGGTGGGGGGTGTTCTACGAAGGGGTCACTCAGCTCCATTTCTGTAAACAGGGCGTGAAAACAAAAGCGGCAAACTATCAGAACGACATACTGGATCCTATCGTCAAGCCTTTAAGTGGTACATTGTTTGCCAACCAACACTGGGTCTACCAGCAGGATTCCGCCCCCGCTCACAAGGCTAAGAGTACGCAGCGCTGGCTGGAAAGCAATGTGCCAGAGTTCATTGCTGCGGAAGATTGGCCCTCAGGGAGTCCGGACCTCAATCCTTTAGACTACAAGTTGTGGGACCTGCTAGAGCAGTTGGCCTGCTCCAAAGCCCACCGTAATATCGAGTCCCTGAAAGCGGATTTGATCCGATCAGCGCAGCTATTCCTTTGGAAGCTGTGCGTGCAGTGATAGATGAGTGGCCCGCGAGATTGAAGCAGTGTGTGAAGGCCAAGGGGGGACGTTTTGAATAAAACTGTTTGATTATGAATTCTAAAAATGTTGTCGAATAAATAATATCTTTCATATAAATATATCTTATCTTGTTTCATTTTTATCATGAGATTATCATGGGACAGAACTTATGGCACGACTATGTATATATATATATATTATTTTTCACAAATCATGGTTGATTTGAATATTTCTTGGAGAAACTAGACAATGGAAATGTAACTACCTATAAGCAGTCTCACCTGAGCAAAAACCTGGTTGCGGTTCCCCATGAGCTCCCCAATTATAAGTGGTTGGATAAAGTGAGGAAGCAGCTAGTGGAACTTCTGTCAAGGTAGTAGGGACACCTCCAGCTTCAAGAAGAAGTATATTCCATCCAGTTATTTCTGATAGGCGATTTGCTAACACGGAACCGCTAGGGCTGGCACCCACTATCACGAAATCGAATTCTTCAGGTGTCTTTTTAGGTGGAAATTCTGAAAAATGTTTCTTAATGACAGGGTAAGTTTTTGTAGTCACTTTCAGGCAAAAAAGCTAGATAGTTTTGCAATACCTGAATCTCCCACCCGAAGTGTGAGAATCTACAGAAATGCGGCATACTAACTTAAAACCCGCAGTCATTTGACACACCACCCACCACGGTGATGTTTGCAGTACAGGTATTTCATCATGATCCAAGCTTTAATATCCTGAATCACCCTTCTAGCCCATGCACCAAGGCAAGATGCAACGACTTTAATTATCTTCTCAGTGATAACCCTTATATGTTCAATCATTTTCAGATCTTTGTCGAGCCACACACCCAGGGATTCAATTGCATTTTGGCCTAGAATGTCGGTGTCCTCAACCTGAAAGTGAAGCTTCTGTCTGCCAGAAAGTATAACCACTTCCGCCTTCTCGAGAGGTAATTTCTAGTTATTTTGATTATTATGATTCCATATATCAAAAGCCCTTCTAGTGCATCTCTCTTTGCTATCATTGCCAGGTGCATCTGTAACCGACGTACTCGATCGTAGAAGGCGTCGCGGTGCAACGGCCCTATAACGGAGCCCTGCGGCACTCCCGCAGTTACCTCCATCGTCTCTTAACCTGTCATAAGCGACCTCTCATTTAAATACCTCTTTATGATGATCAACGGATAGCTAGAAGTTCTCGAGGATCTAATGATTTTCTGCCATTGTGATGCCTTCAGCATTCTTAACGTCAAAGGCAATCATAACGCGTAGCAGAAACTCATAAGAATATGACTGTAGCTGCCGCTATCGGCTGCGTGTACCAGCTGGACCATTGCACTAAGTGCGTCTGGTAGACTCTCCTTTTCTAAATATGTATTATGAGGGAGACAGTTCGTTCTTTTCTTCGTCGTATTTTCTTAGCCTACCTTCTATCAGCAGTTTCAGTAGCTTTCCTAGTTAACTCAGCATATACAGAGGTCTATATTTAACTTCATTATCGGTGGATTTTAGGGGTTGCGGGTTGACTAAACCTGCCTCCTCCCACTTGTTTGGAATAATTCCCGTCCTCAAGCGTTCAATCATCACAGAAAAATGGTTTATTACGCAATTTCGTACAATCAGGTTTCTATATTAGCATATAATAAAAGTCACATAAGTTGCCCAAACCTGTTGAGAACTTTCAAGACTTGACCAGATGCTTAGATTTCGAAGTATATAATTTTGCGTATGTTTAAGTTACTGTGTTCATTATGTGATTTTTTTTAATGTAAATGTACAAAAACACTAAGCTTTGACGTCTCGCCATTTTTAAAGATAGTCATTTTACATTCTAGGGATTTAAATTGCTGATGAGGAGCCTCAAAGTGAAATATTACGTGATTCCTTTTAATAAATGTTCCAAGATGGCACCAGGCCACCATTTTGAAATCTTCAACCATCACTTTTACGATAAAACAAAGTAATCATGCATCGTCTTTGTTTCCTCGAACTTCAGCTTGCTAACACGTTCTAAGAGTAAGTAGGGAAAGGGTACAGTTTTCAGTTTTGGGAAGAACATAATAATAATAATAATAATAGATGTGTTTATTTCTTAACAACAACACTGTAATGCAGCCAAGGTGAGACTTGAATGGCGGAATTTAGTGTTTGCTTCTCTTGCATTCAACAATAAATCACTAGCACTTAATAATAATGAAATAGTGTACTGAGTGAGAAAAAAAGCTAAACGCCTACGTACCTTTATTAGAATTCAAGAATTTTTTACATATTGATTTATCTTGTCATGAACAACAAGTGATAAAATGGTCAGGTTTTTCTGTTAAGTTTTTGTGGTGGCTGCGTGTATTGCTTGGTGATAAAGAAGCAACTAGGTTATGTACATTTACGGTGACAGTTAAATGTTAAATTTCGTGTAGTTTATTGAAAAGCCTTTTTGTGATTGCTCAAAAAGCCTAGAATGCGTAGAATTCGCCGGATGTCCAAGCTAAGTGACTTTGAGAGGGGTCGAATTGTCGGGTTGGGTGAAGCCAGTCTATCGATAAGAGAAGTTTCTAAGAGGACCAACGGATCATTGCGCTGTATACTGCAGTGTGAACGACCGTGGACTCAGGAAGGCCGAGGACAGCGAGCCGAGGGGTTCTGGACGTCCCAGACGGACCACAGAGCGACAAGACCGCCGGTTAAGACTTCTGGCTCTGAGAGACAGATTCAGTAGTACTCGAGCCATCGCTAATCAGTGGTTTGAAGAGCATGGAAGGATAGTTGATATGCGTACGGTTTATCGCCGAATACGTCTGTTTGGCCTTTTTTCTTATCTCCCACATTGGGTGCTACTTCTCATAGCTGAACATCGGCGGAACCGTTTGCTCTGGTGTAGAGAAAGAATTCTATGGGACCCGGAATGGAATCAGATGGTCTTTAGTGACCAATCCCGCTTCAGTCTGGGGATGCACGATGGTCGGGCAAGAGTGAGAACACGACGTGGTGAAAGACGTGAACATGTCTGGGACATGATAGGTCTCAGGCTCTTGAATTTGCAACATCCTCCACAGAAATCGTGGATCCTCAACACATTATTGAACCAGCTTCCGTAGTCAGTTGACGAAATTTAATCATTTTACTAGTGGGACACTGAACAAATATGCCAAAAATATTAAAAATCGGATAAACATACGTAGGTGTTTACATTTTTTGTCACTCAGTATATTCACAACAAATTTGATTTTATAGTAATAGATCATTATTTCGTAGAACTAATTTTTTAAATGCCTCTGAGTACACATGGCACTTTCGACTTACCATCATGGCGTTCGTATGCAGAATTTATGTTTGAAATCATTGCCGCTCCATCTATAATTGCAGTAGTTAATTTGAGCAGTTGCCTAAGATCCTTTACTGGGATATGGGACAAAAGTGCTGTAATTGCTGCTGCTATTAAGGCACGCAGTAGAAACATCTGAAAAGAAAAAGTGTCGTCAAGTAGCTCCTTGCATAGTAGTTACCTCTTGTGAATATTTCATCAAAATCCGGGCGATACTTTCCAAGTTATAGACGGACTAGGAATTAGCAAACAGACCGACAGACAGGCCGAAGGAAATGACTCGAGAAGCTCTTCAATACTGAAAAAGCACCTCTCCAATAAAATATGTTTTACCTTCCTTTTAAAATTATACAACCACGTAACCTCACGGCTGGAAGCTCGTTGAAGAGCTTTGTACATCATGCTGGAGACTTTTTATAGTAAATGTTAAAAAACGTCTTGTTGATAAAACTGTCTTGTAATTATGCATGATGGACTGTCTTTTAAATTCGTTTCTATTTAGTAAAAAATACACTAATAGCTTGAAAATATAAGTAGATGCCACAGAGAGATGACTGACAGTGAATTTTTAAAATTATACGGATGATCCTCTTTTGGAGGATAAAAACACTGTGGGCGTTTTTAGCTTATCTCCACAAGACAATACAATATGAAACAGCTGAGTATCCTAACACATAATGAATATTCGTCAAGTCAAAATAACATTTACCAAGCTTTGGGCATACTGAATCAGCATTTTCCTCCCATAACAGATGATTTATGAAATTCCTTTATTTTGCTCAAGTAACTAATTGGACTTATGTATTATATATAAACCTTCTTATTATTTAGTTAATTGCGTATTTTTATCACCTTTGCGAAAGCTTGGGTAATCTCGAAACTCGAGATACTATAGACCAAAATATGTGAATAGACATACTCGTAAACATAGCTCAGTCCAAAAGTTAATAGTTTGCGAGATACAGCGTGTCAAAGTTACAATTTTATTTGCTGTTTTTCTTTATCGCTTGAGAAGTATTTCAGATTTTAGCATAAAACTCGGTAAAGGGAGGTTCTTTAGTATGAGAAACAAAAATCCGTTATTTTTTATGGCCAAACTTCTAGAGGGCGCCACTTACAGCACTATTTCGGTAAATAACTTATCATCACTTTTTTGTGCTACCCTGTATACAACAACTGCACGAAAAATCTTATTTTCGCGTATTTACACAACAAAACGTACGTTTACTTGTTAGAAGTTTCTAAAGCTAATAGTTTTCGAGATATTTGCTTTTAAAAGTTCGAATGCATTATTTGTACCATGATGATAAAACATTTTTATAACATAATAATCAAGTTGCTTTGGATAATATCTGAGTAGCGTTGCTATGGTTCTTGCCTAACACACTCTCGAGCTCGACTAACTAATCCTTGCTGCACTTCCCAAAGCATTTGGATGTTATTTTTAATTTCCTGGCTTTGGTGGAAAATTCTTCGTCGAAGATCATCTACAGTTTCCACTGGAGTATTGTAAACGCGTCATTTTAAATCACCCCAGAAGAAGAAATCCATAAGATTTAAATCTGGTGATCCAGCCGGCCACGATACAGGTCCTGATCGGCCTATCCACTGCTCTGGATGAACTCTATTTAGGTGATCTCTAACTAATATACTAAAATGAGGTGGAACGCCGTCGTGCATAAACCACATTTTATGCGTGTTTGTAATGGAAGATCTTCCAGAAGAGTTGGTAATTGTTCTTCAATAAATTGTAAATAACTTTGACCATTTGGTCGTAACTCAATGGGTCCTATTAAATATTGTCCAATCATTCCTGCCCATAAATTAATTTAAAATTGTACTTGGTGGCGGGTTTGTATTATTGCATGAGGATTTTCGTCCGAATAAATGCGAAGATTTTGCGAGTTAATGGGCCCATCCCTTCCAAATCCTGCTTCTTCCGAAAATAATATTAACGAAGTAAAACCATTGTCGTGGTTAAACTCCCTTAAGAGCAACGTACAAAACTCTACCCTTGCAGGGTCATCATCCGCGCTTAAACCATGATCTTTTTGCAGGTGGTATTGATGAAGCAGTTGCTCTTGAAAAACGGTATTTACTGTACATTTGGAAACTTGAAATTCTCGAGCTACATTCCTAACCCCAACTGTAGGATTTTCAAAGACAGCATCTAAAACATTTTCTTCAACTTCCGCTGTACGGACAGTTCTGGGAGCTCCACTATGTCGGCCCATATTTTGAGCAAAACTACCTAAAATCCAAATGGTTTTTACTACTCAAAATAAGGTTATAATCATTCCCTACCAGTTTCTCGTAACCGCTGATCGATTCGTCGGAGTCTTTGATTTAGGCAGATGTCAATTAGGGAATATGCGTACAATCTTCGTGCTTTTAAAGCATCACATCTTGCCAATCCGTACATTAAATGCATATCAGGATATTCATCAAACGTATACTCCATGATGTTAAACAACTTATTGTCAAATTAAAATTATTCATGAAGTTTAAAGCAATATTATGACAGAAATTAGAAACCTTAGCAACGCTACTTAGATATCATCCAAAACAACTTGATTATTATGTTATAAAAATGTTTTATCATCATGGTAAAAATAATGCATTGGAATTTTTAAAAACAAATATCTCAAAAACTATTAGCTTTAGATACTTCTAACAGGTGAACCTTTTTTGTAGTGGAAATACGAGAAAATGAGATTTTTCGGTCAGTAGCATAAAAAAGTTATAAGTTATTTACCGAAATAGTGCGGTAACTGGCGCCTAAAGGTTTGGCCATAAAAATAACGGATTCGTCTTTCTCATAGTAGAAAACCTCCGTATACCGAGTTTTATGCCGAAATCTGAAATACTTCTCAAGCAACAAGGAAAATTAAAAAATAAAATTGTAACTTTGACACCCTGTATCCCGCAAACTATCAACTTTTGGATTGAGGTATGTTTAGGTCAATTCACATATTTTGGTCTGTAGTATCTCCAGTTTCGAGACTTCCCAACCTTTCGCAGTTAAACATAATTGTAATTTGAATTTGAATCGGGTTACCAAGGTTAAACATTTAAACGTTTAACAAAACGTGAAACGTTTCGGATGCTGAACCCTAAAACTTACGTTGCAGCTGATATAAACGGAAGAAAATACAGAGCCCTTCACTTTACCACTTTTGTTAGAAACCGTTAAATACGTTCTCTTTCTATTTATATGTGACGATTCTTATACAATCCTTACATTTTTCAGGGAATACTCCATCTAGTAGGTATTCATTGATAAAACATGTGAAATAATCTTACATGGTGTCTCACAATGAATTGCGAAAATCGATGTGACGACACCACGAAATTGATAATAATAAGAATAATGTTCTTTATTTTCCCATCATATTGGGAAAACCTCAAGGGGGAGCTCACCAGAGGTGTCCTTCCACTCAATCCTTGCCAGTAGTAGAATACATGTAAAAAAATAGCCTAACCTAAAACTAACAAAAAACACATAATGTTCATAATGTAAACCGAAACTAGTTCCTTAAATTTATGTGGATTGCATGATTTGAGACGATAAGAAAGAGAAAATTATAATGTCTAGTAATTGCAAAGTTGAAGCTTCTTTCAAAAAGAACTGTCTTGTGAGATGGTTTATTGATTAGATGTTTATGTCTTGCGTCAACATTATGGTCATTAGCGAGAAATGTCACTCTTTGGTAGGGGGATTCTTATATCAGTAGTACAGTATTTTGTAAAATAAGCAGAGAGCATATAAGCGCAATATTTTGTCCATGTTTATCCAATTTAGTCCATTCAATTTGTGTAAAACATGCTCAGAACGTATGTTCTAAAACTTTTGCTACAAAGGTTATTGTCTTTAATTTTAACAAATACAAAATAATGTCCAGTTACCTTTTTAAACAAAAGTTTGTTACGTGCTTACTTAACTGTCAGTTGACATTTATTTGTTTTGACCTTTTCGCTTTAAGATTTCGTAGAAATTAGAAATAAGAAAAAGTATCAATCTAAGACGGATTTCATACGGACAACATAAAGGAATGCTCTGACAATGAAATTTGCAGATAAGCTCCTTATCTGGTTCGCAATTTCTAACAGCGGTGTATCCAACCTCTTGTGGGAAGAGTGAGGAGTGAAGATTTGAATAGTCAGAGCTATATTGATGACTGCGTTTCCAAATGCTAATGACCATATCATGTTTTGGCCAGACCTAGCATTATGCCATTACTCAAAAGATACCCAATACTGGCTTCGACAATACAACAACCTTTTGTTCCAAAAAACGATAATCCTTAAAACTTTCCGCTGGCTCGCCCAATAGAGGATTTCTGAGCTTTACTGTCTAGGAAGGTATACCATGGAGCTGGGAAGCCCTAGATGAAGAACAATTGAGACGGCGAATTTACGAAAAGCTGAAATTGATCTGAATTCCGTCCAGGACTTCATGAGAGGAAGTTGCGTCTGGTAGAGCAGAATGGGCCACTCCACATAATTCGATAGTATAATTTAGTTTAGTATTGAGTTGTAATTTATGATAACTAGTTAGGGTATTAAATAAATTTCTTCGTTAAAAAAAAGCCGATACATATTTTGTGCCAAAACTTTTAGGACATACGTTATTATAGACGGGCCAAGTATTAGCGGACAGACCGACAGACAGAGCGAAGTAAAGCGAAAACTTAAAAAATAAAATATAATGTATACAAATATTTTCATTAATGGTGTCTCTTCAAAAAACCGATCGTAGGACACCGTGTAAGAATTTGTTGAATCTACACAATTCTATAAAATGTTTGTGTGGATATACGTAACGCAAAAATGGATACAATTCCATATATAACTGCCAAATAAACTACTCAAAATTATCTTCTTTCATTGTATTATTGTTCACATATACCTATCTGTTAGTACAGATCACTGAACTTTATTTAAATGTGTTAGAATCTTTGATTCAGAACTTTCCAGCAGTGCAATGAATGAGCGCGAAACTCCATATTTAACTGATTTGTTTTAAGCAATTTCAATGATGTTGTCAATCATCAGTGATCGTTGCTCGACCTGGTATTATCTACTACAAATCGAATCCATTCCAAAGAAAATCTTCCGTCGTCAAAGAAGGTCAATATATAAACTTTCCTAATGTGTATCATGCTATTGAAACCATAAATTGGTCAAATTTGGAGGATGTGAGTGATGTGAATCAAGGTTGTGATTTATTATACTTTAATATTCATCAAGCTTTCGATGAAAATATACCTAGATTATGCTACAAATCACATTCCTACATGGTGTACTCGTACTAGGAATATCAAGAGAAATTTGAAAAAAATGCGACATCCTACGCAATGCCATATCAGTTATCAAGGTTTAAGCTCATCAAAAATTAAACCCTCCGAGGAAAAAATTAGTTACGAGCACATACAATGAAGGAATTGAACGGATCAAGTCAGTCAAACAGCGCACTAAACTTAATCCATAGACATTCTTTCCCTGCCTTACAAGCAGGTACCGTCCATCTGGCAACGCGCCCACTGAAGAACCGCCGCAGTACAAGCAGAACAATCAAGCAGACCGCTACGCCGGGCGCTGAGTCTAGAGAGCAGAGGCAGGCGCGTACCGAAAACATGTCTCTATCATTTTAAGTTTTAAAGTCAATTGTAGGGGGAGACCTATGATGTGTAAAATATGGCTTATAGTTACGTTAAATTCCTGCAAGTTTTCTTGTAGTAAGACCCCCAAGGGTCTTGAGTATGTCTGTCTGACTCAATGTCAACATTGTCTAATTTTTTGTTGCATCATATAAGAGAAGGATTAGAAATAACAACTATAATAGTTGGATAGATACTCATTCATCATTTGATATAAAATACAATGGACTTAAGACCAGATTCTTACGAAACACCATATTTAACCAAAATTTTTGAGGTACATACAAATATATGCATTTATAACCACGCATTTATAAACGTTGGCTATAAAGCCTACAACTGTTTATGCTTAAAACAAGAGATTGTTTTGTTCTGTTTTGTGAGAAAGCAAATATCAACTAATTCATATGCACGTTTATATGTATTTTTATCCAGAAGTAACAATGTCTAATATAAAATGTGATTCAAAAAGACAAATAAGCTATTCTTATATGTAAAAAATAGGTCAGAAAGTCCAGATTGCAAGGATGTTTTTTGTTTGGCTTGCAATGCTTTATCCAGTGGATCAACTAACTCGAAGGGGCCAAGTCATAGGGCTCGCGTAGGCAGAAAGCGTTCAAGCGTTCCGAGTTCCGCGTTCTTTGTTCCACGGTCAGTCAGACTGCGCCGGTCAGTGTGAACGCTCGCGTTATATCGTTAGAAATACAAAGAAGTCGTAGAATGTCTCATTCGCAAGATGGCTTTCATAGAAAAATTAATTGATTTGCTAAGGGAACGGCGATTTTTATATGATCTTAGTAACGCAAACTAAAAAAATGCAGCATGGCTAATATTTCTTTTGTAGATATAGCCTTTCTCCAGTTGGTAAGTTGTTTCCCTATTTCCTTTTTTATATAATTATGTAATCCATTAAAACTACTTAATGACATCCGGAACACTAAGCTCTCCTTTATCATCTCTCTCACAGTTAATCGGAAGCACCCAGTATCTTTTTTTCTTATTAGGCTTCCAAACTTCACAAAAGCAATGCTTCATCAACAATACGAATTATCGAAATACATGTTTCACCTACAAGTAATCTTCGTAAAATGGAACGCAGTGTTCGTGACTGCCTCATGTCTGTGAAGGGCGGGTTCACACGCTACGTCTTATTGTACATTTTGTGGGACAGGACAAATCCTATCCAATAAAACGTGGCGCGTAAACAGCAAAACGTACGTCTTTTCGAATCGAAATGAAATCCAACGACAGATTGAAAAACTGATGGGAGAACCTTCATTTTTCGAGAACTGATAGGACAAAACGAAACGTGTAGACTCATGTTCAGACAACACTTCCGATGTTGGCTCCATTCACGAGTAGCTCCACTTCAGTTCGCTTCCATTTTTCAAAAAAAACCTATTAATGTCAGACTTGCGGCAATGCACCCACGATTTTCTCCAGGAATTCATTGAAATGTATAAAAGTTTTCCGTGTTTGTGGCAGGTGAAAAATAAAGACTATAGTGACCGTAATAAAAAAACGTCGCGTATGAGGGTCTTATGAAAAAATACAAAGAAATAGACCCGATGGCAAATAAAAAGTAAACTGAGGTATCCATTCTCAAATAGTTGCGCCAGTTATCACGTTCGCTTTTCAGTTATTTCAATAACGAGACCTGGCAATACCGCCTTCTTTTCAGAAGCCACTCCCTTGACCATCTTGCCTTTTCCCTCTTAATCCCTTTTCCTCTCAGTCGTTGTATCCTTATAGTTGAAAAAATAAAAGAAAGCAGCCATGTTTCCTCCATAACAAAAAAGTGTCTATCAAAAAATTCACTAAACAAACTTCTTTTTTTTACATATCGAAGCAGCCGCGCAGACAGAAGCCTAAATGCCGGAACACCGCAGCTGCTATAATGATCCCAAAGAAATTTTGTTAATACGATTTTTGAACTGCCTAAGGTTAGTAGAAGTGAAAAAAGCTTCCTCTTGTAGATTGTTCCACAGTCTCGACACTCTCGGGACAAAGAAGCTGTCGTATCGGCCGGTTCTGGAAGTTCGACATGGTTAGGATGGGACGCCAAAGTTAGGCGGGTCTGTCTGGCAGCACATCGCGCGGCGGCATCATGGACGAGAGCTCCAAGGAGCAAAGCCCGTTGGTGTAGCGGTAGAAAAGAGCTAGATCGCCGATGGCCCGCCGGTGCGAAAGAGTTCCGAGACTGTTAGCGAAGAGTCATCTATCAGTCGGACCGCCCTCATCTGGACAGCATCGAGCATGGATAATGTAGTCGGGGCGGCAGCAGCCCAAACGTGTAAGCAATACTCGAGGCTAGGCCTTACCTGGGCCTTACATAGAGAAGGTCATGCGGAGAAAAGTACTTCTTAGCCCTAAACAAATAGCCTAGCTTTTTCCCAGCAGCTGCCCCTATTGACGAGATGTGTTCGTGCCAGATCAGGTCCTCGGTGATCTGGACTCCGGCCAGCCGAAATGAATGGCCCTTTGACAGAACTCGGCCATCCATGCAAACCGGATGAGCGCTAGGACGCTTTTTGTTCGTCAAAGTACAGTACTGTGTTTTGGAAGCATTGAACTGTACAAGATTGATGCATCCCCAAGCACTGATAGCCTCCAGGTCTCTTGTCAGAGGGGATGTCGTCGCTAGCCTTCTTTTTTTCAGCTCAGCGGCAGAGATCGGCTTCTCAATCTGAATTTCTTCATGTATAGTGTGCTGTTATCCGCGAAGCTGTGTATTGGGTTGATCGTGCAGGACAGGAGGTCGTTGATATGCAAGAAGAACAGTGTCGGAGCCAAGGCCAATCCCTTGGGAATACCCGCGTTGACCTTGCGGGATGAAGAGGACATCCCATTATTTACGACGGATACCTTGCGGCCAGAGATAAAGTCAGCCACCCATCTGCAAAGCAAAGCTTTTCTGGGAGGCCATAGGATGGAAGTTTGCTTAAAAGGGCAGCGTGCCACAGCTGATCGAACGCTTTCGTGATGTCAAGACCAACGACATGGGCCTCACCATAAGACTGGATGAGTTTACTCCACAGTGACGTAAGCTAGGAGGTCCCTTGTGGATCGTTGGTGCCGGAAACCACACTGCCTGTCGCTAATCAAGCTGTGACGTTCGAGGTAGTCCAGAAGCTCGCGATCTATGCACCTCTCCATCACCTTACTTAGAACAGAAAGCAGAGCTATAGGCCTGTAGTTGTAGTTTTTTTTTGGGATGGGTTGGACATGAGCAAATTTCCAGTTTTCTGGGAAGGTGCGGGATTCATAAGATATCTGGAAGAGTCGCGAAAGAACTGGAGCAAGTTCCGCTGCATACCTCTTCAGTACAATGGCAGGAATCAAGTCGATGCCAGAAGCTTTGTTGATGTCTAGCGACAAGAGCAATCGTCTTACGGTCGTATGCCTGAATGTTATCTCCAGCATAGTGTAGGTAACCCTTTGAATTGTCGGCACTTGGGCGTTGGAGGGTATGGTAGATCTTGGCTAGCACTTCCGCCTTGGCCTTTGAGTCGAATACAATCGTTCCATCCTGACACGTAAGTGGTGGGAGGCTACTGTGTGAGAAGTTTTTTCAATCTGCTTGGCCAGCGTCCAGAAAGACCGACTACCATTGCGCTGCGACATTACCCTGTGCCTAACTTTTATATCGTGCTGGTTATTTACGTTGCGAACCGCTTCATTATATTTGTTTAAGGACTCGAAGTCGGCTTGTCTGTTCTCTACAGTGGGGTTTTGTAAGAAGGTTCTGTGTGCCTTGATCTTCTGCTGGCGAGCAGTGTCACACGATTTGTTAAGCCAGCCGTTGGACCCTGGTTTAGGCACTTTCACTGTGTGAGGGATGTATTCCGACGTGGATAATTTCGGTTATCGAAGAACATACAGCCGACGCATCCGCGTCAGTGAAACAGGCATCTCTCCAACGAAAGCTAGAGAAGAAGTGTCTGAGCAAGTTTTGCAGCCTGTACGAGTTTCTGCTGCCACAGCGGGTTCTGACCGAAAGCTAACCTCCAGAACACCATGGTCTGAGTTACCCAGGGTGGACAGGACAGCAGTGCTGTAAGGGACAGGATGCATGGTCCGAAAGAGATCCAACAGGCTACTGGCGTGTGACGAGACGCGGGGGAAAAAAGTAGGGCTCATCACCAGCTGGGTCAGCCCTTGAGTAAGAGCGAACGCTTCGACTGCACGACCTGCTGCATCGGTCTTGTTTGAGCCCAACCAAAGCTCATTATGGGCATTGAAATCACCGAGAAGAACTACCTCTGAAGCGGGGTGATTGATGTTCAGGAAGACGATCTTGACGACGAGGTATTCCAGTAGGTCATCCCATTTATGGTCTGAGGGAGAGCGATAAAGGCAGCAAATAAATTTGGGTGTTGTTTTGAAGTTGAGGCGGAGCCACAGAATGTTCTTCCGGTTTGATTCCAAAAAAAAATCTCTGGATCAGGAAAGACTGCTGCGGACAAAAGTCACAACTCCCCCGTTATTTCTCAGATTGGAGTGCATCTCGTAGTTTGGGAAGATAAGATGGTGAATCGGTGCAAGCTCCGCCAAGAAAAGCATGGCGGGACGATTGGATTGCAGGTAGTGATGAACAGCATCAGTCTTGCTGTTAGTCCCGCAGATGTTTGTAAAACAAATTTTATCTTCGATGTTGTTCCCTCGAGCCCACCCTCCACCCGGACATTCCGAGAGTGGAGTGAGTTTACGTCCGGAATTCTTAGTGCTCGAGGGATCCATCATCATTAGTTTCTTTGTTTTGGAAGATAACCAACTGCATAGCTTAGGTGTGGAAACATGCGGACATTTATAAGACACCCTGGGAAAAGCTAGCGGGTGGTACCGCCTCGGTCGACTGGTCCTTGTCTACCACCTTCTCTTTACGTGTTAGTGATATTAAATAGACCTAAAGTGGCCTGTTGGCGGACTTGTACCGCCACCCGGCAATCGGTACTGAGGTATTCCTTAACGCGTGTTCAATCACTTGAACGGGAAGAAGTTATATACTGGATACAACAACTTCCAGAACAAGCATTTGCCACGGCCCCGCTCAGTAGGGGTTAGACACACAACTCAAGAGTCTAGATTGGAACTGTAGTAGAAAGCGGAAGGGGAAACACTTAGTGTGTATACACAGGATAAAACGTACGTTTTGTCGTACGTTTTATATGCCCGACAAAACGTACAATAAGACGTAGCTTGTAAACCCGCCTTTAGAACTCGTAAAATGAATTATCGCGAGCCCTATATCTTTACATTGCATGATTTGTTACCAAAACTGTGCAGGTTTTTCTAGCTCATTTGTCTACCATTGCCAAGTAGTGGGTGTCGCCTATAGCAGGTCAGACCGGTATAGCGTGATTCTAGAAGGCGAAAATTACGAAAACTGTGTTCATCAAACAGCAGCAATGGCAGATTACCTGATACTGGAAATAGTAGGACTGCTTACTTAAATTTTACTCAGCTTTTCACAATACCAGGGAGAATATGAACCGGACTTTTCTGCTTAACCACAGATTATACAGATGCGACACCCTCATAGTTGGTGTGATTTGAGCAGATTCTTGACTAAAAGGAATACCCAGTTGAGCATAATATGGAAAATACTGCTTTTATATTATTGCGACTATATTTATCCAATAAAAGATTTGGCGGTGAGTTAACTAATTTGATATTCATAGTTATTGTTGAGCCTACCGAGCTTCCTCACTCTCGTGCCAATAAAAACGAATATGTAAAATCTCTGTTCAAAACATGAAATTGAACACCATTCCTAAGAATTTTTAAATTAAAAATTGTAGTAGATAAGACACGGAATGATCGGGGATGAGTTAAATTTGACTTACATAACCGTTCATCAGATCAAGAACAACTTGGTGTCATGATAAGCGACTTTTTGGCCAGTAAAAACATCCCTGCGGCTGGAGAAGTCTATCCTCATTCGCCTGACTTGAGTCCTTGTGACTTTTTTCTCCGCTCGAAGTTGAAAAATCACCTGGATAGTCGAAAAGATTGAAACATCTCATTACCTAATTTAAAGACCTCGTATACCTGAATATCAACATGGTTTTATAAATGGTAGATCAACTGTCACCAACATTTGTTGTCATATAGCATAAAATATCTTGGATCGCCAGGATCAAGTTGATCTCGGAATACTTCTTGCTAAATTGAACTTGCTTCGTTTCACTGTCAACTCGATATCTTTATTAGAGTCCTATTTACATAATCGTCAGCTATTCACATCATACAACGGTTTCGAGCATTTTTGCTAAACAGCGTCTTCAGGGGTATCACAGGGTTCGAATTTCGGACCATTGCTTATTTTTCTCTTTATTAACGATGTTCATTATGAAACATTAATGTTTGCCGATGACTTGAAATTGTTTTCTGATATCAACAGCATCACTGATTGAGAGTACTTACAGTGTTCGATCAAATCAATCTAAGACAGTAGCTTTAATGAGGCTTATCGGCGTCAAGTATATTGACTCTTCAATTAAATTTTGAAAAAGACCACCGAGGTGGCCGAAACGTTAGTATGCTCTCGCTTCAACATCAGTGGTTTCGTTTTGCGATAGTAGCTGGAATAGGATCGGCTAAGGTGAATCAATGCCCAGATAATAAAACAAAATTGTAACTATCTACAGTTGTATTCATAAAAAAAGCGTACACGAATTAGAATGAGAGGAAACCTTAACCTTATTTGCGTAAAACCGGCTTATCGCATGTTAAAGGTTATTAAAAATGCAAAGCATGGGCGTCGGGCATTAGTTCAATACAGTAACAAAAATGTATTTCTTTATTTTACATCTTAACAGTTTTATAAAAATTACAATAGAAACAAAAAACGATTAACAAGAATAAATAAAATCTAATATTTGGTCATATATTCCTGTTTTTCTATTACTTGAGCCAGTCTATTCGGAATTGACTGAATTATATTTGATACAATATTTGGATCAAGCTCTTCCCAGCACGCATGTATTATTTCCCATAAATCTTCTGAATTTTGTGGCCTAAAATTTCGATTATATATTTTTTTACGATTAGGTATACCCCAAATATTTCCGATTGGATTGATATCGGGACTATAAGCGACCCAAGGCAGCACTTCCACATTATGGGTTTGAAACCAGTGGGTTACAGCATTGGCCGTATGAACTGGACAATTATCTTGTTGAAATATGAACGTATTATTGGGATATATTTGCTCAGCACTTGGTAACAATATGTTTTCTAAAATGTTAATGTAATTTCCGGCATTAAATCTTCCCTCTATTCGCCAGCAAACACCAGGTACATGAACACTTATCCAGCCCCATACATTTACAGAGAAACGCCCAGGTCTAGAATTGAGGGGGTTAGTATATCGCTCTTCAAACCTGGTATTGTTTGGACGGTAAACACGAATTTGGCCGTTATAAGTCGACTGGAACGTCTTTTCATCAGTAAAAATGACCCTGTTCCAAAATTGAGGATTGCGGTATATATAATTTAAAGCAAAAATAATCCTTGATTGTCGCCGTTCTTCGTTAAGAAACATTTTTTTCGCAGCAGGGTGACATATTAGTTCAGATTTCATTACTCTCCTGCTGGCGGTAGGTTGGGAGGCAGGAAATGCTGTATCAATAACAGCATCCCTTACAGTTGCAAATGGATTATTTCTTAAATATCCCAAAAAAGCAGCATCCTGTTCAGGGTTGGTAAGTTTGGGACGACCTGAACCAATTTTCCTCTTTAGGGAATCTTCCTGTTCCCAGCGTTGCTTAATTTTCAATATGGTTTTTTTATTTCTATTATACAACTGCGCTACAGCACGGATTGACCATCCTTCTTCGATTCTTGATACAATTTGAGCCTTTTCAACGTCAGACAACTGACGAGGCATTTTTATTTTCTTCTGTCAAAGTTTATCAAACGTTACCACCACGCATTTTCGAAATGAATTACACCGACGTCAATGCTTTGCATTTTTGACAATCTACGACGTGTGATAACCTCCAATAAACAATCATTTAGACAAGCCGGTTTTACGCAAATAAGGTTAAGGTTTCCTCTCATTCTAATTCGTGTACGCTTTTTTTATGAATAGAACTGTACTTTGAAAGTATTTGACATTAAGCTTTGAATTTGATGGTATTTTCCAATACCCTTTGATAATATCAGCAGCTTTTTCTCCAACCATGTAAGCTGGACCAACAGTATGTGCTTCTACCGTAGTAGGAAATATACTGGTATCGACGACTCTCAAGTTTTTGATCCCATGCACCCTGAGTCATGAATCCACGACTGCCTCTTTGTCTGTCTCTGGTCCCATTTTGCAGGCAGATTGCTGGTTCCACATGGATGATGGTATGGATCGGATTGCGCATTCCCAGTACTCACCAGAGTCGAAAGCTGTATTTTCGCAACCTGTAGCAGACATAGGAACTTCAAAATCGTAACATGTGGTGTGATCTGTGATATTACGTAAACATATCGTTATAAGTTTACGATCCAATCCTAACGACTTGTCTGACGACTTAGAAAATTGATAATTGTAATTGGTCACAATATGGAAAAAGTTCATAAGTCATGATATTAGCAAATTTCCCCGAAATAATTGTAAAGTCTGGTATTATTGATGCAAGTTGTTCAAGGGGGTATTTAAAACATGGACGCATAAAATGGGTACACCAATTTTTGTTTGACAAAAAAAATGAGTAAACGTGTTTTTTGGGATTCAATCGAAAGTGTTAACATAAACGAAAAAAACTTTTCATAAAAGATTTTTAGGTACCTATGAGACCTACCACGTAAAAAGGTCCGACTAATAGCAAAAAATTTATGTCCGAAAAACGAGGCAAACTGCAGGTTTTAGCGCAGATATTTGAAATTCTTCAGATTCTTAGGATTCGTACTTCTAGATAACCACAACAAAATTGGATTACATTGGTCTAGCAGTTTTTTGAGAATATATAACACCTGTTTTCCGGTGATCACTACTAGTTTATTGAGCAATATACAGGGTTCGTTCAAAGAGCGTTTAATAGCGTGTTTAGCTTGCCGATATGAATCACAAACCATTCCAAAAGATAAATGTTATTTTTATGCGAAAAATAAGGGTTACGTTTTTTTATTCTAGACAAATTCAAACAATTCGTATTTGTGAGCAATTGAACATGCTTCACGATATTCGAAAAACATACGTTACTATACACATTTCAAAACAAAGCGAATGTGTCTATCATCTTTTGTTGCGAATTACTCACAAATACGAAATGTTTGAATTTGTTTAGAAAAAAAAACCCATCCATTTTTGCATAAAAATAACATTTATGTGTGTATAGTGCTGGCCGGAAAACAGGCGTTTTAGGATAAACAATAAGAAATTCTCAAAAACTACTTGACCAAACTACTCCAATTTTGTTGCCGTTATTTAGGAGTACGAATCCTATGGATATGAAGAATAATATGTGCGAGAAACCATCGTCGCATTACCAGCAAGTGCCAAAACCCGCATTTTGCTTCGTTTTTGCGGCAATAATATTTTTGCTATTAGTCGGATCTTTTTACGTGTGGTCTCATTTTGTAAGTCTCATAAATACCTAAACGCCTTATATGGAGAGTTTTTCCGTTTCTGCCTACATTTTCGATTGAATCCCAAAAAACACGTGTTTGTCGAGTTACGTGTTTTCTCACAAAAACTGATGTTCCCATTTTATGCGTCCATGTTTTGAATTCCTCCTTGAACAACTTGCAGCTTTATAATTACATCGCAAACCAGGGGCTTCTTAAGATTGTCTGGCCGAATAAACTGCATGTATGTCTTATGACGATAAAACCAGCAGGATACGTTTCACTAGGTTCCATATTTAAGCTTATCTGACTTTCACAGCTCAGCTTACGTTTTACGAAAACGTAGTGTCAAGATCTTAACGCCAGATTGATTTTGTCAAGGGTTTTGGCTTTCGAAATTGAAATTATTTTTTAGACACTAGACCACTTATTATTACAACGGAAAACTTCAAGCGACAGGTCTTGAGGAAACAGTACCTATTTTTGTAGAACCTAATTGCAGTGCGACGATTTCAGTTACTTTCATCCGATGAAACCGTTTTGCTAGCAGAGAATACTAGTTACACCTTGTAACATTTACATTATGTACAAGGTCTGTCGCAAAATAAACAGGACAAATAAAAAATTAACAAATATTTTTTGTTTCGAAAAATTGAATTTATTTTATTCAAAATATTTTCCTTCGGAGTTAATATATCGATTTGCACGAACCAAAAGATTTTCGAATGATGATTTTGGCTCATTGACCGGGATCTCCTTCAAAATGGTCGCCTTTTTGGAACCCTTTACGTCGGCATACTGCTGTCCCTCCATGGCCAAATGTAGTTTACCGAACAGAAAATAGTCACACGGTGTCATATCAGGAGGATATAGAAACTGGTTAGATGGTTAAAATGTAATTTTTTGTAAATCGGACACAAGCGTCGATCGGTGAGATGGTGCATCATGGTGCAACAAGCACCAGCTTCGTTCTTGGCGATATTCTGGCCGAACACGACGAATACGCGACAGCGAACGCTTATAGTACAGAAGATTTACCCCTATCACTAAAGAAGAGGATCGAGTTTCCCTGGATCAGCACTTTGCCTTATCCAGTCTTATTTTATTGTATTCCAGTTAGTTGTCTGTTGTTGGCGCTCATACTATATACATTAATAGAATTGTATTTTGATAATCGAAAATAAATCTTTTTAAAAAGCAAGTAGAGTGACTCGGTCAGATAATTGGCGCAGCCAGAGTAGGATTTTCGGGCTGTTTCGCGAATCAATCGAGACCGCGAAAGCAGTTTTCGTATCGACGAATTTACCGGAAAAACGGCCTACGGACTAAAGACTTTGGTGAGTGGGAGTTCGAGCGGAATCGCAGCTACCACCTACGAAGTCAGGGATTTGAACCACACATCGCAAAATGTGCAAGCGGAACATTTTGGAGAAGGACCAGATCGCCTAACCAAGATCTTCCCCTTGTAGTTAAGCAACCAAGTAAAGACAAAGAAAGAAACGTAATGCACTTGATCATCCTCGTATTAGCGTACGTGCAACTATACATTTTAAATGTCTTTGGAAAATCTTGCTATAGATAATTTGACACTTTCAACAGACTCACTTATTTTAAGACTACCTAGATTAAATATTGAAAATATTCTAAGCATATCTCAATTCAGACCAGAATTTTTTAATTGCGTCCCAGAGTGTGACGGAAATCCTAATGACTTAAATAGGTTTCTATCAGTGAGTGAAACGTTAATTGCAAATTTTTATGATATTCGGAACCCACATAATTTCCAAAATATCTATTTGCTAAATTCACTAATCTCGAAATTAAAAGGAAATGCTAAAGAGCTTGTGAATATCCAAAATATCACAAGTTGGGCAGATTTAAAAGACATTCTGATTAGGATTTTTTCTGATCAAAGAGATGAAACTTGTCTAAGCCGTGATTTGGTTATGTTGAGGCAAATGCCAAATGAAACGCCTCAAAAATTTTATGATAAATGTCTTCATATTTTGAATCTGCTTCTGAAGAAGAAAAGTGTTAAAAAGAAATTTATATCAAGAATTAGCTCTGAAAACATTTTTGTGCGGACTATGAGAGCCCTTGGGTACAACAATTAGATGTAAAAAACCCACATCTCTCAGCCAATCTTTACAGTTCGTTATATCTGAAGACAATGTCAGCTATTTCCAAAATTATAACAAAAATTTTGGAATAAATCACAAAATGTGCCACAGAATCAAACTTCCAGGCCAATGCAAAGGCCAATGATTAATCAAAATAGACATTCCTACTCTCAGCCTACTAATTATTCATTCAGTCAGCCGAACACTTCAACATTTCAACCTAGATTCAATTCGACTTTTCCGACTGGACCTGTAAACTTGCCAAGGCCAGTTTATCGTCCTCAGAGATTTCCGATGAATTCTTAGGTTTTTAGACAAACACAGAATAACAGAAATGTTTTCAAACCTAACCCTAACCGTACTTTGCCACCAACTACTCCAACGAGTACTTCTACTAGAATTCATTTCAAACCTGAACATAATTCGACAGCCCAGCAACAATCAAAACCAAATGGGATCGCTGAAGAGCTATTCAATACAGAGACAGAAAGTAATAATACCTATGAAGTTTGCGATCAAACTGTAGCTGAACCACAAAATTCAGATACATATTTCACTGATCAATCTTGCGAGTATTACACACAAGATAATCCTGAAACTGATCACGTAAAACCACCTCAAGGACTCATTCATAGACCACAAAACTAGTACCAGAGGTAATTTCACTTAACGCCAGCAATGCTAGCGTACTATCCTACATTCTTTTTCCCGAATATGGAATTAAAATGTTGATCGATTTTGGATCAACTAATCAGAGATGATCCATTTGTTGTATCAACTGTTTTTAAAAAATCCACTCACAACTATAGTGCATCCATCCCGACATCAAAAATTTTCAATCTTCCTAATCGTATGGATTTGAGGTTTTACTTATTTAAATTTCACAATATTTTCGATCGATTGATTGGATTAGATAGTCTAAAATTAGTGAGAGCCGATATTAATTTAAGCAAAAGAAACTTTACATACGCCCTACGCGAAAATTAGACTAAAATTTCACCAGCTTTCTAACGACTTAAATTTGATAACCGTCTCACCTCGAACCGAACAAGTAATAAAAATCAAAACATCGATCGAAAATGGTGAAATCGTAATTCCTCATCAAAAATTTCATAATTGCGAGATACCTGAATGCCTTACGATAGCAAAAAATAATTTTGCGCTGACAACGATTTTGAATAACACTACTAAGCCTGTTACATTAAATTTTTCTCAGCCCATTTTAGTAGAATCATATAATTGATCAGAAATGCCAGAAATTGATCTCAATTATTTAGACACATCAGAAAAATTTGACCTAGATTTGTCGAAAATCAGGATTGATCACCTAAATTCTGAAGAGAAATCAAAGATACTTCAACTTTGCAGAGAGTTTTCAGACATTTTTTACCGGGACAGAACTCCACTAACATTTACTAATAAAGCCAAACATCAAATAAAAACCAAAAACGAAAGGCCCATTTACACAAAATCGTATCGCTATCCATTTGATCACAGAGGCGAAGTAAATAGCCAAATACAAAAAATGTTGGATTCCAATATAATACGTCCAAGTAGCTCAGGTTATAATTCACCTATCTGGGTCAATCCAAAGAAGCTAGACGCTTCGGGGAAGCAAAAATGGAGAGAGTTGTAATTGACTACCCAAAATCAAATGAACAGACTATTGACGATAAATATCCGTTAACAATATCAACGACCTGCTTGAAAAACTTGGCAGATGCCAGTGTTTTACGAGGCGTGTTTTTAAAGTAAGTACCGTGTTTAAATTACGCCGCCGCAGCGCTGCGGTAGCCGTTTAGCGCACGCACGCCGTGTAGCTACATCTGTAGGGTAGCCACAGACGCCGTTACGGAACCATCCGATCGAGTCTACATCTGTTTGCGTGATTTTAAAATGCCTCCACCGATTGTGAATCCCGCCGACTGCGAAGTGCGTGCTGTAATATGGTGTCTCTGTGCACAAGGCTTCAAATCAGTTGAAATTCATCACCAAGTCAGTGAAGTGTATGGTGAAAACATTATGAGTGATGGAATGGTGCGGAAATGGGTTAGGGCCTTTAAAGATGAGGAAGACCTTCAGTCATTACCGATGACCTGATTCAAAAAGTGGACTGTAAAGTGAAAGAGAACAGCGATTCACGTTTTCGTCCTTAGCTGAACAGTTTCCTGCTGTCTCAAGAAGTGTTCTTTACGAATTGTGTCCGAACGTTTAAATTATCGGAAATTGTGTTCACGCTGAGTGCCAAAAATGTGAAGCAGTGGTTGTTTACTCAGGCGGCAAGCTTCTTTGACGATGGCTTACAAAAGCTGGTCCCAAGATACGATAAATGCCTCAATCGTAATGGGAATTACGTAGAAAAGTAGAGTAAAGTATGGCCTTTCAAGTGAATAATTCATTTTTGGACAAAATTTACTTGTTGTTTTTTTAGGTCAAAACGGTACTTACTTTAAAAACACGCCTCGTACTACCCTTCACTTAGCGAGTGGTTTCCATAAAATCGAGATGGAGGAAACAGACATAAAGAAAACTGCCTTTAGTACCGAACATGGGCATTGGGAGTTTCTCAGGATGCCTTATGGCTTCAAAAACGCGCCCGCCACATTCCAACGCGTCATGGATAATATTTTAAGGGGGATACAAAACGAGAAATATGTCGTATATCTCGACGACATTATAATTTTTCTACATCCCTTCAAGAACATATTGAAAATTTAAGGTCAGTTTTCCAACGACTCAGAAATTCAAAATTTAAAATACAGCTCGACAAATCAGACTTCCGTCGTAAAGAAGTAGCTTATCTCGGACATGTAGTCACACCAGACGGCGTTAAGCCAAATCCAGATAAAATTATTGCCCTTAAAATATTTCCGATTCCAAAAACTACTCAGCAGATTAAAAGCTTTCTCGGGCTTATTGGTTACTATAGACGTTTTATAAAAGATTTTGCGAAACTCACAAAGCCTCTAACTAAATGTCTAAAAAAGGGAGCCAAAATTGAATACGATGCTGAATTTATTGACTGTTTCGAAAAATGTAAAAATGTTCTTATGAATGAACCGACACTCAAGTATCCAGACTTTTCTAAGCCATTTAACCTAACCAGGGATGCGAGCAACGTAACCCTTGGTTGTGTACTTTCACAAGGCCCTATAGGACAGGATCTTCCTATCGCCTATGCTTCGCGCAAGTTAATGATTACGAACGAAATTATAGTACGATTAAGAAAGAATTACTAGCAGTAGTCTGGGCGACTAAATACTTTCGGCCCTATCTTTACGGGAGAAAATGCAATCTAATTACTGATCATATGCCCTTAAAATACTTATGGTCCCTCCGAGACCCTTCTTCAAAATTACTAAGATGGAAAATCAGGTTAGACGAGTATGATATGAATATCGTCTATAAGAAAGGCAAACTAAATACCAATGCAGATGCCCTGTCTCGTCTAGAGATCCATACAAAAGAGACCAGTCCATTTTGGAACGACTTAGATGATTTGATTCAAGAATGCGCGGGTGGGAACTCAACACCAAAACGTTAAGTTGGACCGAGCAGTTCAGAAAGGCTCATCTGAATTGAGTCCACCTACATTTAACTTTTCTACCCCAAAACAATCTGATACCGAATCTATGTTCGTAAACGTCGATAATAACGAAAACAGTCTTTTTATTCAACCCCCAGACGAAATTGTAGATATCATTGAACATGAACAAATCAATCTAGAATATCAAAATAATCGTCCTGAAAATCCAGACGAAACTGTACATTCAAATGTATCTGACTATCTCTGATTGAGGACACAACAATCTTGTACAGTTTAATGCTTCCAAAACACAGTTCTGTAGCTTGACGAACAAAAAGCGTCCTCTTGCTCGTCCGGTCTTGTTGGATGGCCGAGTTCTGCAAAAGAGCCGGTGATTTCGGCTGGTCGGGGTTCAGAACAACGAGCACTTGATCTGGCACGAACATATCTCGACAATAGCGGCAGCTGCTGGGAAAAAACTAGGCTATTTGCTTAGGGCTAAGAAATACTTTGCTTCTCATGGCCTCCTCACTCTATACAAAGCCTAGATATGACCTAGCCTCGCGTATTGGATTGTAAATGGTAAAAGAATTGGGAACTAAATTCAGTAACGCATTTTTTCCACACTCTTTGATACCGAATCATGAACAGACGGCCTTTAGATGCAGAGCGAGAGAAATTTTGAATGGCAGCTCCTTCTCTTAGATCAGCGAGAATGTCTTAATATTGCCCAATAGTTGTGTTATAAGCCCATCCTGACGGTCTTGACGAAACTTCAACATCTTGGCTTCACCCTTCATATTTTAGTAGCGATGAATCAGTCATGTAAGTTGATGGTGAGGTTCTAACAATGTATCAGCAACTACGAACCATTAAAAGTAATTGGTCCTTTATGATGAACTAGAAAATCCCAGTATGTCTTAGGGTCCTGAATATACTGTAGATATTCCAAACCGATATGCTCATTTATGAGAAACGCTGCTCCAGGGAATACGACGTGATCATACATTATTTCACCAACTGGTAGAGGTTCGATAACTGGTATGCCTAAAAATGAACAAACGGATAACATGATCTCAAATAAATATTTCAACCATTCTGAGTAACGGAAAAAATGGCTTCAAGTTGATTGACTCTGGACTTCCTACGCCGTCGTTGGAGGTTTCAAATCAAAGGAAAGAAATAAACATATTTCTGGCCCATGGCAGATGTATGGAAAACAAGTGTGACTCATTATGTCCAACAGGTGCGTAATATTACCGGGATCGGCAGCCTCTTAATAATGGAAGGTCTTTGCTGACACCGAACATGCAATACAAACAGAATGACGCCAGAATCAAGTGAGTGTTAGGTTGTTCATCAAATTGCCAAACACCCTCAGGGCTCTGTCGCTCGCTATTTTCAAACCTGAACTAATTAAAAGTAAAGCATATTACTCTTTGGATGACTACTTATCAGATAACCTGATAGACGACCAATACGTGTACCTAATTCTGACAATACAGTTTATGTCTCTCATCTCTGTGATATCCTATGTCTCAATTTTTAAAAGTTACTTTTCTTATTCGTTTTTATATGCTACGATTTTGAATTCCATCTATTTTATTTATATATTATTTTCAATGTTTGTTTTAGTTAAATGTTTGTCTATTTTTATGTTGTATGCATTTCAATGGTTGTTTATTTTTCACTGCCATTTACTAATGTGTGTTTTTTACTTATTTATATTCTTTATATTTTTTTGTTGACGTGTTCTATGTCACCCTATGAATTTCTCAAACGTCGTAACACTATGATAGTATTGAACTCGCGATAATGTTCGAACTTCAGTTCACAAGTCTTCTGTTGCTCAAAGATATCTGCATCACTCAAGCTCGTGTTTCTCATTTATGTCTGTTGGTCAATCCATGTCTGTTTTATATCAATGAGTAGTAAGTATTGAGTCAATCTGCTTGACAAAATATTTAGAGAACCATCATATAATGAGTAACACAAATTAAAGATTAGGCGAAGTAGGATAAAAAAATGTGAAGATATACGAGGGGTACGCTGTGTTAAAACCGGTAACAGTGCACTATTAGGTAGAGCAGTCCTTTATTAGTAAGTCGCCGCATTCAGTTCATTTGCAAGTGTCTTACAGTGCAACGTGGTGTAAACAAACTTAAGACGAAACATGGAGTTGTCTCGAGAGAGTTATCACGTTATGACTTTAAAGTCGGTTTAACTGAACATCAATGTATCAAACGGTTACAACAGGCATTCGGTAATGAAGCTCCGTCCCGGGCAATTGGGTTTCGCTGGTATGCCGAATTTAAAAGAGGCACTATTTCATTGGCTGATGAAGAACGTAGTGGTAGTCTATGTTCTAGTGTGACTAAATAAAACATTGCTAAAGTTCAGCGGCTAATTGAAGAAGATTCTCGCTGCACATAAAATATGTGACTATAGAGGCAACTCTTGGGGTAGAATCCGCAACAGTGCACACCATTTTGCATGATCATCTTCATTTAAAAAAAAAATTATTGCGTACAATCCTACATCACGACAATGCCTCTAGCCACACTGCCCAACTAACTGTAGACTTTTTACATCAGCGCCACATCAAAATGCTAGAACATCCGCCTTATTCGCCAGATTTAGAAATGTGTAACTTCTGGCTCTTCAACAATTTGAAAAAACATTTGCGTAGTTGAAAATATTCGTTCGAAGAGGAAATCGATCAAGCAATTAATCAGTTTGTTGAAGGCATTCCAAAAACAGACTGGTTAGAAGCATTTCATTTGTGGAAGGTCAGGCTACAGAAGCGCATTGATGCTGTAGGAGAATACCTTGAACATTAATAAACTAGTTTTCGAAAAATAGTTTTTAGTTTTCGTGTATCTCAAAATATACAGGGTGGCCCATCCATGTGTGGACGGAATATTACTCATAAATAAACACATTTTGAAAAAATCTATTTATGGTATGTTATACATGACAGTTGAGGGCACATTTATGAAATATTGGCAGTTATACAGGGTGACCCGTGTTTCACCTACATATCAAAATTGTTATTTTATAAATGGAGTGCCTCAAATTAAAAAGAAGAATACTGATATAACATACTATGGGGTTTTGGTAATTAGCTACTGAGATGTAAGGTGTTTTGTCCAGAAAAACCGTCCACTTTGGCAACCCCTCATTCCGCCATTTTGAAATTTCTAGTGCTGAATTTTGTATAAAAATAAAACTTACACACCTCAGCTTTTATCTTATTTGTTACTTTTTGAATTTTCATTTTTGCTCATGGTCAAAAACGCGAATTGTAATTTTTCTCAAAAATTGAATCACTCAGATAGCTGGTTCATAGACATTATTTCGCAGCCCTACCGGTAGTTGCTGTCATCTGGCAACGTTGTCACTTTCCACATCTGCGCGCATTGCTGCAACAAGTTATCGTTCATTTCGTGCGAGGTCCCTGTATATGTATATGTTTTTTGCGCTACAGTACGTATAGATTAGTCTCTGTAAAAACTCTGAGAAAACCTTAAAGTGAGTTTAAATTAGTGGCGTTTAAAATGGTTTCACACAAAACAGAACACGTTTCTGATGCCAAACCTTACAACTTACGTTGCTGCTGATAGATACGGTAGAAAATTCTTAGCCCTTCACTTTACCACTTATACTTAAATTTGTTATGCATGGTTCTATTTTATATGTGACGATTCTTATACCAACACCTTTATGTAATAATCCTTGGTATTTATTGTACTGATTATATAAAATAATCATACATGGTGTCCCACGATGTCTACCGATTTTTCTAAAATTCAAGTTAGAATATCATGAAAAGGATCAGGGTCCACCACAGAGACGTATGAGACTCATAGAGACGAGAAAGATAAATTGAAAGAGTCTATACTGGAAGCAAAACGACAGTCTTGGGAAAAATTCGGAAACCGGTTAAATAAATAAAGATGCATGAGGAATGAGGATGCAGAACTGCTGTCAACACGTTGGAGTGTGTACTTTCAGAAACTCCTATAACCACAGTATGGAAAGAAAGGGAGTTAGCTGGTATGGAGTTGGAAGTACACAATCTGAAGATATAATAACGATGGAACTGGTCGAAGTATCCATTGAAAGATATGTAACTGAGGATAGTTTATTGTTAATTGGTAAGAACAACATGGAAATATTAACTGCCAAGCAATATGGGAGTCAAGTATGCGCAAAGAATGCAATAAAGATTCTAAAAAATATTGGGGTGTAACACTGTTAGGTGAGGTAGCTAAGGTCTGATCAATGACTCTTATCTAACGGGCAGTCTCGGGACCCTTTCACACCGGCGGGTATCGACGATCTAGTTCTCTTCTACCGCTACGCCAAAGGGCTTTGCTCCTCAAAGCTCTCCTCCATCATGCTACCGAATGATGTGCCTGCCAAACAGACTCGATTGACTTCGGCCTCCCATACTGACCGTGTTGAACTTCGTACATCCAGAGCTGGCCGATCGACCTCTCCTTTGTCACTAGGGAATCCAGATTGTCTAACAATCTACATGAGGAGGCTTTTCCCAGTTCTCTTAACCTTAGGCAGTTCAAAAATCGAATTAACAAAATTTCTTTAAATGCCCTGAGATTTAGGTTTCTGCCTACGCGGCAGCTTCGGTGTAAAAAAGATCACTGTAGAGTAAATTAATCAAGAAGCTGAAACATCAGTTACCCGATTAATAGAATGACTACAGAAAAGGGTATACATCACTCAGGAGCATGTTGCTACCATAAAACAGGTGATCGATAAGAGCAAAATTTCTAAGCTTCGATAGCTCCATTGACTTGGAATAGGTGTCTGACAGTATTCCGAGGACAATGTTTTTGGAGGTTTTGGAAAATTGGCATATAGGGGAAAACCTTTAATAGCAACAAAACGATTGTACCAAACATTCATAAATGTGTAACTATTAGATTCATCTTTTGTTTTTATTGTAACTACAATGACGTAACACTTTCATGTCTTGTACCTTGTTTGGATTTAAAATAGACCTAAAGTATGCCATATAAATAAAGTAAGTTGGATATTGGAAAATGGGAGTTATTCTAGAATATTTTAGTGAAAAAGTTTAACTCAACAACATCTTAAAGTTTGGGTTATTTTCGGGGCCAGAAGACGACACTGTTATGACACTCTTATGGACCCTTACTCTTCGGCATTGCTACCGTTAATAGAAAAAAAGCTCCTCACACTGAATTTATCAAAATATACGGCAGTAACATATTGTAGGAAACAAAAAGCTATGATTCAGGATGACTAGAGTATTTATCAGGTAAGGTTAGAAAGGAGTTACAGGCATCAAGATCTAGGTGTTACATTTTATACAAAGTTCACTTTCAATAATCACATAAGTAACATTACACAGTTTGCTTCCTGGTCAGGTTTCTTGGATGTTGAATCAATCAAGCTTCTATATAACATTCGTCAGAAGCAAACTTGAATATGCATCGATTATCTGGGCACCTATTTATCAAAACTCTATTAGCAGATTGGAATCTATTCAACGAAGAGTTGTAAAATAAATTTTTTCCAAATGCAATGGTTTCTATCCACAAATAGGCTTCGACCATAATGTGTTGCTTAAATCATTTAATAAAAAACATCTTGAAGTGCGCCGAAATATTTCGTTTTTGTTCAGTTTACTCCGCAATAAGATTTATTTTAAGTAACATAGGTTGTAATGTTCCCCGCTTATGTACCGTTATTGTGATACATTTTACTATGATTTCTGCGACACCAATGTTTTGTCCAAGTCTCCCGTTCATAGGATGTCACTATTCCATGGTATTAGTAACTGCGACATATTTGATGACACTGAATCGCGCGTCATCGAATTTTACCTTCATGAAGTTGTAAGGTAGTATATTGTTGTTAATTATTTACTTATATATTGCTATTCTTATCTATGTACCAGTATTTCCTTACTGTGCTTTATTGATATTCCCTGCAATTAAGTGTAACTAAACTAAACTGTTTTAGAAATGATAGCATCTGTGTTTATACCTGATATCAACCTGTGACAGTGGTCGATTCTGGCAATAGATGGCACTTTGTGCTGATAGACCATATATCCTGGATAGAGGATAATTACTCAGCTTTCGTTCATTTTCCTACCTGAAACCAGGCCTAGACCATGCTGATGAATTCCCAAATAGCACGAAACGCCTATCCATGGTATATCGGTAATCTCGCTTTATTATTGAACTTTAGCTTCTAAACACATTTTATGTTCACAATCACGTATTTTTATTAGTAACTTTTTACCAGTCTTACTCATGAGAACTTTTTGGGAAATCGATCTTAGGACGCCATGTAAAAACTTGTAGAGCCTACATATATTTCGAAAACATTTGCTTTAATATACGCAACACAACAATTCAAGCAACTAGACAAATAACTATCAATTAAGTTGGTAAACTAACTACTTAAAATGATCTTTTATTGTACTTTTTATCTATTACATTTGGAAATAGTATTAGCAGCAGACAATTGTGGTGTAACATAGCAAAGGGATATGCTTGATAAACAGATAAAGCATATGATCAATAGCACTCAAAATGGTTTGAGAATTTGAGTGCTGTCACAACATTCGCTGGTGACATACTTGGATAATAATCTACATCTACATTATTAAAAATTTTAATCGAAACAACCTGAACCTGCCGAATGGGTGACGTTTAATGACGAACTTTCATTGATTTCGGTCGAGTAGACTTTAGATATTCTTCGACATACAGTGCAACCCGCTTATAATGGACTTGGCGGGACTGTGACAAATAGTCTATTATAGGCGGATGACCATCTTAAAAGAAACACTTTTTTTAATGAAAAAAGCAGCAGAATAAACATATTAAAAGCTTAAAATGTGTTTGTTTAACGTGTATTACATAAATAAAGATACATACAAAACAGTTATACGCAATTTTGAAATTTGTATTTTTTCAGAATCTGATACACATACCTATACAGGCATACGTACTGTGTAGGTATGTGTAAAAACCATAAATTATTTGGCAAAAAAGCTAGTAATTTTCATTTGAACAGATTGTTTTTTGTATAATTATTTAGAACAGCAAGTTGAATTTTATTTAATTTGGTAAATGTGGCTGTACTGTCTTCTTCTTGCTGAAAATAACGTTACAACTTTTCCACGCGGTCTAATGCTTCCTTAGTTATCACTGGAAGCCCTTCTTCATCGTTGTATTCTAGTCCGTCTTCCTGTTCGTTATCAACGGATCCTTCATTAACCAAATTGGAGTCTGACAATTCCTGTGTTGCTATTAAATTATTGTCAACATTTTCATACTCATTAAATTTGTCTATATTCAGTAAACTATTAATTTTCCGTAAATCACTGAATGGAATTTCATCTTCTGGATTAAAATCGTTGACTATTTCAGTTATGTTTTTCCCTAAACCAGCATGGCGAAAACAATTACGAATCGTTTCTGGAGTAACCAATTCTTATACAATAGTAAGCCAATTTATAGCATCTAAAATGGTGACAGCTTTGGTAATGTTGACATCTTGAAGCTCCATAATTTTCATCAACATATGTTTCCGATACATTTGTTTAAGACTCCAAATAACACCCTAGTCCATCGGTTGCGGAACTGATGTCACATTGGATGGAAAAAATTGAAGGTTGATGTTATTAAGTGTGAAATATTTGGATGAGCGGGGCAGTTATCGACCAAGAGCAAAATTTTTCGTAACAAGTTCAGCGTCCCACTTTTTTAAATATTCTTCAAAAATTGATGAAGCCATCCAAGCTTAATTATTTCCAACATAATCGACGGGAATTGTTTTAACATTTTTTGGATTCTTAAATTTCCCTGAAATAAAAAAAGGTCATAAATTCTTTGCAGCACTGCCATTGAATATCAAAAAATTAGAACATGAATTTCTATTCATTCACTTACCTATAATCAATAGTTTCCGTTTTTCAGTACCAGAAGCATTAGTACAAATCAGAAAAGCTTCCCTCCATTGCAAGTGTCACCTTTTAATTTATGTGTTTTATCTGGTAGCATGCTATAAAATATCCCGGTTTCATCTGCATTGAATATGTTATCATCTGAATAATTACTGGATATTACGGGTCAAATTTGAGAAATCCAATCATTGGTAACGTTCTTGTCAACTGAAGCTGACTCACCACACATTTTTCCAAAAACAATGTTATGTCTTTTCTTAAACCTGTCTAGCCAACCGGAACTATATTTGAAGTAATCTCCAATCAATTTCCCAAATTCTTCAGACTCTATTTGTAGCATAGGTCCACTTATTGGAAAATTTTAAGCACGCTTTTGTTGAAACCATTTAAACAGCATATCATCGACTTGGGGATGCAACGATAGCCGCATTTCTTCTTTTGACTATTTGTTTCCAGTTATTTTTAATTTTGTCCGTGTTTTTCCAAATATTTGACACAGTGGACTTTTTTATAGCCATACGAGCACATAATATTTGATTGAGATGAACCCGTCTAATTATTGCGAACTTTGTGAATGCACGTTTCGCACTTTTTGACATGTTTATAACTCTAATAAATACAGTATAACACTGGTGGCCAAGTTCGAATGCAAACTGCGAAGCGAAACCACCGTAAACTAGCTGCCATATAATGGATTAAAATAGTCCGCTATAAGCGAGGGTCTATTTTAAGCGTGTCTATAATATCCGAGGATTTTACATGCAATTATTTATAGGACCTTAAATTGTGTCCATTATATACGGGTTTCCATTATAAGCAAGTTCATTATAAGTGGATTCCACTGTATTATGTTAATATGATTTACTTATTTGTGTACAAAGTTTATTTATATACACACAGGTTCAAAATACACGCAACAAGCAAAATTAAAGTCAAATTCGCAACATCATAGCTTTTTTATTTTAAACTCGATTTTACTGATTAATTTGGTTGGCGGTAGTTACACTCATTGACTTTAATGAGTAAATATGAGATCGTGATTGAAGTCACGGTTTGACTGGTTGTACAGAGGGAATCAAAATGATGTTTGACTACTTCAATTTGAGTCAGTCTGAGGTGTGACTCCAGTTACCAATCAGACCCTAATGTCTTCCATTATTAAGAACTACAGTTCCTGAATAAGATTTTTATACTCATGAATATATTATAGAGTGGTTGGAGTTTTAGAGACAAATGAAGATTTTACCACCAATTTTGCTTCTCCGTCTCATAACTTTTTTAATTTCCGTATCTACCAACTTTTCTTGTACCATAAATATTTCTCAAATCGCCTATGAATACCTTAGATTGCATTAGAGTCGACATCAAAGTTTTTCATTTCATTTCATTTCTTTACTGGTGCTAAATACACTTGCGTGCTTACACAGGTCAAAGTAAAATTTAAAATGCAAAAGTGTAAAATTCCAAAACAATAAAATTTGTTCAAAAGAACAACATGAACAGAAAATTGTAAAAAACAACACTAACAGAAAAACTGCAAAAAGATATTATGAATTTAAAATTTGAAATAAATGTAAAACTATAGAATAAGCACATCCGAACAAATTAACAAACAGAGTACAAGTAAACAAGCACACTGAACACCAACATTAGAGAGCCGAAAATTTATTACTTAAAAATTCTTCGAAGCTGTAAAAGGCTTTCCGGATAAGGTACGCTTTAATTCTGTTCCTAAATGAGACGGTGCCAGACATTCTGAGTGCCGCAGGAGGAACATTATAGAAGTGGATTCCATAGTAGATGTTTGCAGACGATGTTTAGGAATATCTAACTTATGCATGTTACGTGTGTTGTAACTATGTACATCACTGTGCATCTTATAGAGATCTAAATTGTTGTGTACATAACATAAGCAGATATATATATATATATACAGGGTGACTTTGAAGTTGAGTCATTAATTTTCAGATAATGATTGTAGAAGGAAGATAAACCAGAATATGTGTGTAAAAATAAAAAAAAATTAAAAAAAAATGTTTACCTTGTTTTATAAAGTATCCTCCCGACAAGTATTTCAGTGCGGACCTGTATTTGATCGTGAGGTCCCCTGTGAGGTCTTAAGTCACCTGATTCACGAGCCCGTTGTACTACATTAACAAAGGCACGAGGGGTTGGTTGCACTCGATTGGGAAACCGATCCGCATAAACATGTGCCATTTTTTATTTCGTTTGAGCCACGCAACAGACACTATTCACACGCTAACCGACAGACACTGACTGTATGTATAACTGAACTGAATAAAATACTTAATTGCAAAAACATCGTTCCAAATTCTTTCGCTTTTTTGTTTCCGATGCGATGAACCGGTAAGGCGGATTATATCCGTTGTTGCCAAACACGAGTACATGATATTATTATTGAGACAGGGCGGTACTCAAACTTCCAAAGGGCTATAACTTTGTTACTTTAATTTTACCAGAAAAATGGTAAAGGAAAAAAACATTTCTTTTGATCAGATCTACTCACTGTTAAAATAAATGACTCAACTTCGAAGTCAGCCTGTTTATATATATATATAGAGAGAGATGGAAGAGTGAGGATTCCTAGGTTGATGAATGTCTCCCAACATGGCTGCATATAACTCAGATCTACGCTGACCCTGATGCAGCGCCTTTGGAGTGCAAATAACTTAGGCATATGCACAGAGCGACTCTAGCTCAAAAGTGCATATGACATTCTTGAGTGGAAGAATCCATAATATGTGGTTAGCAACGTATCACCAGAAACACAGCTTTTCAGATTCCTAATTAAATAAATGGTCTTATATAGTTCCTTGAGAATACAGTTTACATGTCCCTTCCAAGTCATATGTGTATCAACACTGACACCCAAAAATTTTACTGTGTCTACGCCATTGACGTTATGGTAACACAAACTTATTACCATGGACTGTGTCTTTGAAGCATTAAGTGTTAGTTTATTTACTTAAAACCAATTTTCTAAATTTACTGTATATTCAATATTCACAGAGAGAAGTAGATCAATTGATTTACTACTACAGAGCATTGTTGTATCATCGCAAACAGTATAAGATTGAGGTTTGTATTACAATGGGGAAGGTCATTAATGTATATTAAAAATAAATTGGACCCAGCACAGAACCCTGTGGGATGCCACATGAAACTATCATTGTACTGGAGGTAGTGTTGTTGAAGGTTACATGCTGCTGTCTGTTGCTCAAATAAGATGACAAGAGCCTAATGTTATTATTATGGGACTTGCAATGCAACAATTTTTGTAGAAGAATGTCATGTTGGACACAATCGAAGGCCTTAGTAAGATCAGCTAAGCAATGAGCACCACTTTAAAAAGCTGCGTTTATTTTCTCAATGAAGCTGTCAATAGCTAGAGAGGTAGACTTACCTGATCTGAAACCGAACTGACAGTCAGTAAATAGGCTGTTGCTTTCAAAATAGTCAATCAGCTGATCTTTCAAAAGAATCTCAAGTATTTTAGCAAGGTATAAGTGAAATAGGTCTATAATTTGAAAAATCATTGGTATCGCCTTTTTACCAGGAAATATACCATTTGAAATATACCAATTGGATAATTTTGTTAATGGTATAATAATGAGATTTTGAATAGTTGTCATAATTTTCGCATTGAAACCGAAAACATCATAACTTTTAGATTTATTTAATTTATCTATCGCTGCCCTGACTTGATTGTAAGTAAACTCCTTAAAAGAAAACTTTCTTTATGAGTTACCACATGCAAATAGCCCGTATGAGTTGAAGCTGAAGAAGGAATTTGGTCAGTAAGATTATTTGCAATGTTAGTAAAATAAAGATTAAAGTCAGATGCGCTAAGCGTCGTGCTTGTGTGCTGGCTTTTCATTGGTTTGTTGTTTTTGATAACATTCCATACTGCTTGTTGTCTATTTTTAGCATTTTTAATATAACGATCATCAGCTTGTTTTTTGTCTTGATTTATCGTACGTCTATCTTCACACTTGTATAAGTTGAGATACCCTTTATTAACAATTTGAGGATGATATTTGTATAGTTTTGACAGAAATTGGTATTGCTCTCTCATGTGCTGAAGATTTAAGTTGAACCAAGATGAATTAAAAGTAAGACTGCCTTCGAGAGTTTTTGATTTCACCGGAATATTTCTGTCAATTTCATCGACCAGGGTTTTGACGAATTTTTGACTATACATTCAATAGACATATCACGATTCTCGACAAAGTCCCAATTTATGTGCTCAATACTATAATATAGATCGAAAAGACCAATATCTGTAATTGGACGATAATTAAAACTTTTAGATGATGATGGATACCGCTTATATTCTATGAAGAATTCAATTGCTAAGTGAACTGAAAAATAGGTGTCAAAAACGGTTAAAGATTTTTCAATTTCTGGGCAATTCGTAAATGTATTGTCGAGACAGTTAGCCTTACGGGTTTCCACAAACACCATAGCCTCAAGTTGTGACAAAATGGGCGAGGAGCTTTTGATATACTCTAAAAAGGTTTCCGAAAAGTGTTTTGAGCATGTTTTATTTTCAAGCCAGGCAAATCCTATACTAAACTCATAAAAATAATTATACTGAGATAAGTGCTTCTATAGAATGTCGCTCGAAAAGAGCTTCGTAAAATGTACGCACCTCTTCACCTTACTTATAACAGAAAGCAGAGCTGTAGGTCTGTAGTTGTAAGAGACACTCTTAGATCCTTTTTTGGGATGGGTTGTACATAAGCAAATTTCCTGTTTTTCGTGGAGGTGCCAAATTCGTAAGGCATCTGGGAGACACGACAAAGACCTGGAGCAAGCTCTGTTGCACGCCTCTATAATGCAACGGCAGGAATCAAGTCCGGACCAGAAGCTTTGCTGATATCGATGTTCAAGGAATAAAAGAGGATCTTTTTGGAAAGCACCGTATATATGTATATATATATATATATGTGAGCAGTAGTCATTGCCAAAGCCAACGACTAGTTGGGTACAAAATACAATTACTTGTTAATTGGGAAATTGACAAAACTTTTAGGCTTAAGTTGACTCTTTTGACAATAAAATCAAGCTTTCGGCATTCTCTATGGAGCCATCATCAGGATTCTGAAAACACAATTGTGATGCTTGCAAAGAAAACAGGACAGATTTAAAATGTCAGACAACTTACTCGTCGGTGAGGTTGCAGCCACAAGGTGTTTCAGAAAGAACGTAGAGAAGATCGAAATTGTGATCAGTATAAAAACAAAAGGACGGGGACATTGGGCTTGTTGAAAAACGACAGATACCTTCGTTAAAAGTTAAGAAAAAATACAAATTATATCAATACACCCTTGGATGAGTCCCAACTATTCAGGTCGGCTTCTTCTTCTTCAGGAACTTCTTGGAGTGTCCTGGTTTGATGTCCGTGTCAGGTAAAACGTTAAAACGAACCGAGTACTCGCCGTAATCTGCCATAGAAACTTCGCGAAACTCGTCCCGACGTAGATCCTACTGCGTCTGCGCCACTTACGGAAGTACGACTCCAAAATAAGTTTTTAAAAAACTTTTATTTCCAAAACGTACGAGAAATAGCTAGAACTGAATATAATGCAAATTACGGTATATTTATAAACTCTGTAAAAAGTGCAAGCTATGTGAAATGCAATTCTACAATTATGCATATCTGGTGTCTGTAACTAGCGCCAATGTTACAAATATCAACTTTTTGACAAGATGCCGCTTAAAAAGTTTTGAAATCCAAAATACTTTCGGAGAGAGACGGAAAAAAACGCATTTTCCCAGAATCGTTTTCATTTTTTCCTAACTTTATCTGTTGTGGAATTTTTTAAGAAATTGCACATAATCATTGTCACTTTTCATCTTCTACAAGATGATACAATTAAAATTTCCGTATGACGTTTGGTCTCTTGTCGCTCAGCTTTATTGGATTTTTGCATAGATGAATCGAGTTTTCAATTCTGATTCAAAAAATATTTAACATGTTAGTTTCCTTGAACTTATCACATAGTCATTTGTTTCGTATACTGGATTTGTGCCTCCTCTCAACATGACGGTTATTAAAGAAAAACTGTGCTTTGACCTGCTCGTGACAGCCAGAGGAAAAGGACCGAAAACAAAAACAAAACTCCACAAAACGAGAGTTTTGGGTTCTGTTTTTGTTTTCCAGGTTCTAGAAAATACAAATAGAACAAACTCGTGTCCGTTTAGTGAAAAGCCGTATTGTTGCCTCTGTAACTTGTCACAATCTTTCCGTTGCGTATCTATAATCTACTCGTATTTATATTACGGAAATTATCAAGTACTTGCAAGACTACTTGAATATTCAAGTACTTGACGTAAAAACTACTTGACCTGAGGTATTTTGCTAATATACAGGGTGTTCCTTAATGATATGCGAATATTTAAGGGTGTGAATCTACATGAAAAATTAATGTTAGTTTGCTTTCTAAACTATGGTCCAAAAATATTTCCTTACAAAAACTCGGGGTGTTGTTTTAGGAAAAAAATGGAAATTAATTAATATTTTTAGAACCGCTTCAGATATTTCACTGATATTTAGTACGTAGTGAAAGTTAATAAAGCTGCATATTTTTCAATGCAAACATAATTTTTAGCTGTACCAGTGGCGTGCGTACGGGTATTGACTTCGATATTTTTCAAGAAAAAATGGTACGCCAGTGGTTTTTTGCCAAATAAAAATTATTTTTGATTTCCCCGTTCAATTTATAACAGATGATCTATCTTGAATTATTTTCCTTCGATGCGCCATTTTTGAGTAAAAATTAAAAACCGTTCTATTGCCCGAGAAAATTAATGTAATAATTGAAAAATGCAATTTAGCAATAAATATCTAGTTGCTCTGAAATGTCACTGGCTTTTGACATCTGACAAGTCTCTGTTATTCAACTCTGTTCGCTGGGACATCTTTTTCATTATTTAGTTTTTACAATTGTGTTAATAATGGTGAACTATTCAAATGCAGAAATGGCGGAAATGCATTACGTATATGGCCTTGCCGACGGTAATGGTGAGCAAGCCAGACAGACTTATCACCAGAGATATCCCGATCGTGCTTTGACAGATAGTCCTTTTCTAATATTTATCGTCGTCTTGTTGAAACTGGTTCTGTCCGAAAAGGAACATCTGAAGGTAGACCTCTAAGTATGAGAACACCTGAAATTGAGGAAGCAGTGCTGCACGAAGTCTAAGAACATCCTGAAAAGATTACGGGGAAGACCGCTAGATACTTAAATATTTACCATCAAATTGTTTGGAGAATTTTAGTGGATTTTTGTTATATCCTTACCATATTTTAAGAGTACAGGCATTACTTCCCATTGATTTGCCAAGGCGTGTGACCGTTTATCAGTCATATCTTCAAAATCCTCAATTTGAATCAATGATTCTGTTCACGGACGAAGCTAATTTTTCTCGAAATGCCATTCAGAATTTCCACAATAATCATTTTTGAGCAGAAGAAAATCCCTATGCCGTAACCGAACCCCATTTGCAACATTAATTTTCGGTTAACGGCCAGGACTTTTTGGCAACCACTTTTTTGGCCCATTCTTCTTGCCGGGACGACTTGACGGACAGAATTACCTCAATTTTCTTCAACAACAGTTGCCTTTGATGCTTGATGATGTTCCGTTGGTAATAAGAAACAATATGTGGTACATGCAAGATGGTCCACCAGCGCATTTCAGTGTAGCGGTTCGTAATTATTTACAAACTGTTTATCCAAATCATTGGGTTGGCCGCGGTGGGCCCCAAGAATGGCCACCAAGGTCCCCAGACCTCAACAGATTAGTGACTGCCTCTTGTCTGTGAAGGGCGGGTTCACACGCTGCGTCTTATTGTACGTTTTGTGGGACAGGACAAATCATATCCAATAAAACGTGGCGCGTAAACAGCAAAACGTACGTCTTTTCGAATCGAAATGAAATCCAAGGACAGATTGAAAAACTGATGGGAGAACCTTCATTTTGCGAGAACTGATATGACAAAACGAAACGTGTAGATTGATGTTCAAACAAGACTTCCGATGTTGGCTCCATTCACGAGTAGCTCCACTTCAGTTCGCTTCCATTTTTCCCAAAACCTATTAATGTCAGACTTGCGGCAATGTACCCACGATTTTCTCCAGGAATTCATTGATCATATAAAAGTTTTCCGTGTTTGTGGCAAGTAAAAAATAAAGATTATAATAAAAAAAACGTCGCGTATGAGGGTCTTATGAAAAAATACAAAGAAATAGACCCGATGGCAAATAAAAAGTAAACTGAGGTATCCATTCTCAAATAGTTGCGCCAGTTATCACGTTCGCTTTTCAGTTCTTTCAATAACGAGACCTGGCAATACTGCCTTCTTTTCAGAAGCCACTCCCTTGACCATCTTGCCTTTTCCCTCTTAATCCCTTTTCCTCTCAGTCGTTGTATCCTTATAGTTGAAAAAATAAAAGAAAGCAGCGATGTTTCCTCCATAACAAAAAAATGTCTCTCAAAAAATTCACTAAACAAACTTCTTTTTTTTAATATATCGAAGCAGTCGCGCAGGCAGAAGCCTACGGCAGCAAATAAATTTGGGTGTTGTTTTGGAGTTGAGGCGGAGCCACAGAATATTCTTCCGGTTTGATTCCAAAGAAAAATCTCTGGATCAGGAAAGACTGCTGCGGACAAAAGCCACAACTCCCCCGTTATTTCTCAGATTGGAGTGCATCTCGTAGTTTGGGAAGTTAACATGGTTAATCGGTGCAGACTCTGAGATTTTTGTCTCCGCCAAGAAAAGCATGGCGGGACGATTGGATTGCAGGTAGTGATGAACAGCATCAGTGTTGCTGTTAATCCCGCAGATGTTTGCAAAACAAATTTTATCTTCGATGTTGTTCCCTCGAGCCCACCCTCCACCCGGACATTCCGAGAGTGGAGTGAGTTTATGTCCGGAATTCTTAGTGCTCGAGGGATCCATCATCATTAGTTTCTTTGTTTTGGAAGATAACCGACTGCATAGCTTAGGTGTGGAAACATGCGGACATTTATAAGACACCCTTGGAAAAGCTAGCGGGTGGTACCGCCTCGGTCGACTGGTCCTTGTCTACCACCTTCTCTTTACGTGTTAGTGATATTAAATAGACCTAAAGTGGCCTGTTGGCGGAGTTGTACCGCCACCCGGCAATCGGTACTGAGGCATTCCTTAACGCGTGTTCAATCACTTGAACGGGAAGAAGTTGTATACTGGATACAACAACTTCCGGAACAAGCATTTGCCACGGCCCCGCTCAGTAGGGGTTAGACACACAACCCAACAGTCTAGATTGGAACTGTAGTAGAAAGCGGAAGGGGAAACACGTAGTGTGTATACACAGGATAAAACGTACGTTTTGTCGTACGTTTTATATGCCCGACAAAACGTACAATAAGACGTAGCGTGTAAACCCGCCTTTAGAACTCGTAAAATGAATTATCCAGCGGACGAACGCGGCTTGAACGCTGAACGCTTGTCTGTCTGCGCGAGCCCTATATGTTTACATTGCATGATTTGTTACCAAAACTGTGCAGGTTTTTTTGGGTCATTTGTCTACCATTGCCAAGTAGTGGGTGTCACCTATAGCAGGTCTGAACGGTATAGCGTGATAGAAGGCGAAAATTACGAAAACTGTCTTCATCAAACAGCAGCAATGGCAGAATACCTGATACTGGAAATAGTGGGACAGCTTACTTAAATTCTACTCAGCTTTTCAGGGAGAATCAAATATGAACCGGACTTTTCTGTTTAACCACAGATTATACAGATGCGACACCCTCGTAGTTGGTGTGATTTGAGCAGATTCTTGACTAAAAGAAATACCCAGTTGAGCATAATATGGAAAATACTGCTATTATATTATTGCGACTATATATTTATCCAATAAAAGATTTGGCGGTGATTTAACTAATTTGATCTTCATAGTTTTTGTTGAGCCTACCGAGCTTCCTCACTCTCGTGCCAATAAGAACGAATATGTAAAATCTCTGTTCAAAACATGAAATTGAAGACTCTTCCTAAGAATTTTTAAATTAAAAATTGTAGTGATAAGACACGGAATGATCGGGGATGAGTTAAATTTGACACACACAACCGTTCATCAGATCAAGAACAACTTGGTGTCATGATAAGCGAGTTTTTGGCCAGTAAAAACATCCCTGCGGCTGGAGTCTATCCTCATTCGCCTGACTTGAGTTCTTGTGACTTTTTTCTCCGCTCGAAGTTGAAAGATCACCTAAAAGGAGTTCATTTCTGGACAGTCGAAAAGATTGAAACGGTCTCATTACCTAATTTAAACACCTCGTATACCTGAATATCAACATGGTAGATCAACTGTCACTAACTTTTGTTTGTCACTCATATAGCATAAAATATCTTGGATCGCCAGGGCCAGTTGGATGTAGAGTAGACGGATTTCTCAAAGGCATTTAATCAAGTTGATCTCGGAATACTTCTTGCTAAATTGAACTTGCTTCGTTTCACTGTCAACTCGATATCTTTATTAGAGTCCTATTTACATAATCGTCATCTATTCACATCATACAACGGTTTCGAGCATTTTTGCTAAACAGCGTCTTCAGGGGTATCACAGGGTTCGAATTTCGGACCATTGCTTATTTTTCTCTTTATTAACGATGTTCATTATGAAACATTAATGTTTGCCGATGACTTGAAATTGTTTTCTGAAATCAACAGCATCACTGATTGAGAGTACTTACAGTGTTCGATCAAATCAATCTGAGACAGTAGCTTTAATGAGGCTTATCGGCGTCAAGTAGATTGACTCTTGAATTAAATTTTTGAAAAAGACCACCGAGATGGCCGAAACGTCAGTATGCTCTCATTTCAACATCAGTGGTTTCGTTTCGCGGACAGCAGAACATGGATAGTAGCTGGAATAGGATCGGCTAAGGTGAATCAATGCCCAGATAATAAAACAAAATTGTGACTATCTACTTTGAATTTGATGGTGTTTTCCAATATCCTTTGATAATATCAGCAGCTTTTTCTCCAACCATGTAAGCTGGACCAACAGTATGTGCTGCTACCGTAGTAGGAAATATACTGGTATCGACGACTCTCAGGTTTTTGATCCCATGCACCCTGAGTCTTGAATCCACGACTGCCTCTTTGTCTGTCTCTGGTCCCATTTTGCAGGCAGATTGCTGGTGCCACATGGATGATGGTATGGATCGGATTGCACATTCCCAGTACTCATCAGAGTCGAAAGCTGTATTTTCGCAACCTGTAGCAGACATAGGAACTTCAAAATCGTAACATGTGGTGTGATCTGTGATATTACGTAAACATACCGTTATAACTTTACGATCCAATCCTAACGACTTGTCTGACGACTTAGAAAATTGATAATTGTAGTTGGTCACAATATGGAAAAAGTTCATAAGTCATGATATTAGCAAATTTCCCCGAAATAATTGTAAAGTCTGGTCTTATTGCTGCAAGTTGTTCAAGGGGGTATTTAAAACATGGACGCATAAAATGGGTACACCAATTTTTGTTTGAGAACAAAAAATGAGAATACGTGTTTTTTGGGATTCAATCGAAAGTGTTAACATATGTTAACATAAACGAAAAAAACTTTTCATAAAAGATTTTTAGGTACTTATGAGACCTTCCACGTAAAAAGATCCGACTAATAGCAAAAATGCCGAAAAACGAGGCAAACTGCAGGTTTTAGCGCAGATATTTGAAATTCTTCAGATTCGTAGGATTCGTACTTCTAGATAACCACAACAAAATTGGATTATATTGGTCAAGTAGTTTTTTGAGAATTTATAATCGTTTATCCCAAAACACGTGTCTTCCGGTGATCACTACTAGTTTATTGAGCAATATACAGGGTTCGTTCAAAGAGCATTTAATAGCAAAATACATATACGTGTTTAGCTTGCCGATATGAATCACAAACGATTCCGAAAGATAAATGTTATTTTTATGCGAAAAATAAGGGTTACGTTTTTTTCTTCTAGACAAATTCAAACAATTCGTATTTGTGAGCAATTGAACAAATGCTTCACGATATTCGAAAAACATACGTTACTATACACATTTCAAAACAAAGCGAATGTATCTATCATCTTTTGTTGCGAATTACTCACAAATACGAAATGTTTGAATTTGTTTAGAAGAAAAAACCCATCCATTTTTGCATAAAAATAACATTTATGTGTGTAAAGTGCTGGCCGGAAAACAGGCGTTTTGGGATAAACAATAAGAAATTCTCAAAAACTACTTGACCAAACTACTCCAATTTTGTTGCCGTTATTTAGAAGTACGAATCCTATGGATATGAAGAATTTTAAATATCAGCGAGAAACCATCGTCGCATTACCAGCAAGTGCCAAAACCCGCAGTTTGCTTCGTTTTTCGGCAATAACATTTTTGCTATTAGTCGGATCTTTTTACCTGTGGTCTCATTTTGTAAGTCTCATAAATACCTAAAAGCCTTATATGGAGAGTTTTTCCGTTTCTGAGTTTTTCCGTTTCTGCCTACATTTTGATTGAATCCCAAAAAACACGTGTTTGTCGAATAACGTGTTTTCTCACAAAAACTGATGTTTCCATTTTATGCGTCCATCTTTTGAATTCCTCCTTGAACAACTTGCAACTTTATAATTATATCACAAACCAGGGGCTTCTTAAGATTGTCTGGCCGAATAAACTGCATGTATGTCTTATGACCATAAAACCAGCAGGATACGTTTCACTAGTTTCCATATTTAAGCCTATCTGACTTTGACAGCTCAGCTTACGTTTTACGAAAACGTAGTGTCAAGATCTTAAAGCCAGATTGATTTTGTCAAGGGTCTTGGCTTTCGAAATTAAAATTATTTTTTAGAAACTAGACCACTTATTATTACAACGGAAAACTTCAAGCGACAGGTTTTACTCAGAATCTGAATGTGGCCTTGAGGAAACAGTACCTATTTTTGTAAAACCTAATTGCAGTGCGACGAATTCAGTTACTTTCATCCGATGAAACCGTTTTGCTAGCAGAGAATACTAGTTACACCTTGTAACATTTACAAGGTCTGTCGCAAAGTAAACAGGGCAAATAAAAAATTAACAAATATTTTTTTTTCTTTCAGAAAATTGAATTTATTTTATTCAAAATAGTTTCCTTCGGAGTAAATATAGCCATTTGCATGAACCAAAAGATTTTCGAATGATGATTTTGGCTCACTGACCGGGATCTCCTTCAAAATGGTCGCCTTTTTGGATACCCTCTACGTCGGCATACCGCTGTCCCTCCATGGCCAAATGTAGTTTAGAACACGACGAATACGCGACAGCGAACGCTTTATAGTACAGAAGATTTACCCCTACCACTAAAGAAGAGGATCGAGTTTCCCTGGATCAGAACTTTGCCTTATCCAGTCTTATTTCATTGTATTCCAGTTAGTTAGTCTGTTGTTGGAGCTCATACTATATACATCAATAGAATTGTATTTTGATAATCGAAAATAAATCTTTTTAAAAAGCAAGTAGACTGACTTGGTCAGATAATTAACGCCTCATCACACAGCATCACAGCAATAACCGTTTGGAACGAATTTAAATAATTCGCTTCGAATCGTAGCGTATCATCGTCTTCACTTTGGACTTCCCCAAACAACTTTTTTTCGGATTTGGCTCGCTTGGGTGCTTCCATTCGGCACTTTTACGCTTAGTTTCTGGATCATATTGAAAACACCAAGTGTCGTCACCAGTTACAATGTTGTACAGAAAGTTTTTGTCTTTTTAGGTTTTTTGACCTCTTGAATGTTGAATTTGAAACAATTCTTGGTTATCGGTGAGCTTGAGAAGAACAAACCGTGAACACACCTTTCTCATGCCAAAATTCTTGGTCAAAATGCGATCGATTGAATCTTTAGAGATATTTAATTCCATTTCTATGTATCTCAATGAACATGTTCGTCGTCTTCCAGCGACTGACGACCCTCTTTGAACTGTGTAAACCACGTTTACATCTGATGCGTTTAAGTAAATGTTTTACTAAGTATAACACAGAGCTTAATATTGGCTTTTTGTCCGATGTTCATTTTTAGACCTATGCTAAAAAGGTCACTTTGAGAGCGATAACTCCGCGTAAAATGGTTCGACTGTCATTAAATGTTGACTGGGCATCAATGATCCAATGCTCCGATAATAGATGGCGCTACTTGTATTGGATATATTTCAAAAGTCCTGTTTACTTTACGACATACTTTGTATATTTTTAATTCTTACCGAGAAATGGAATTTCTGCGATCTTAGCTCCAAATTCCTGCAGTGCAGGTTGACTGGCTATTTTCTGCATTACTCTGATCGCAAGGATTATTCTCTTAATATCCAGATTGTCTGGATCAGTGAAGTAATTTAGGGTATACTTCGCTTCTTCAAAAGGATTGGACGAATTCAGTTTTATGTAGCCTTTTGAGATAGGATGGAGTAATAATATCAGTGACTAAAAATTAAAAAAAAAATTGCTGGACATACTCGTATTGTAGCTGAATATTGGGTAAGTAGTACTGAACAGTGCTGATTTAAACAAACATAATACAGTTCATAAAGTCAGAGCACTATAATAATAATAATAATTTACTGGTGTCAATAAACAGAAGTGTGTTAACACACGACATTTTTACTTTAAGTTAAAAAAAAAGCTACGTATGAACAAACGCGTAATAAGGAAACAAACATAAGTCGCAATAGGAGATAAAAAATAAATTCCTTGTTTCAAGCAAAAACACACGTCAATCCCAGAGTAATTCTTGATTGATTTAGCTGATATGTCAGAAGGTCGGTTAAAAGTAGCCTAAAAGAACTTGAGAAGAATGCAAGATGTATATCAACATCTTGCTGGCTATACGCCTCTATAGCACCGAAACAAATACAGCAAGAATGCATGGATGACGATTTTTCTACTACTTCTTGACCTACAATTCTCATTCTGAATAAACAAAGAATTAATCAAGAAAGCAGCATGTGCTCGTACTCTAATACTACCACGGCAAAAGATAAAAAATCACGTGACTCACCGTAAAAGCTGGTTTGCCGAATAAAGGTTTGAAATGAGTCTCAAACGCTTGATCACCAATATTCAACAGTTGTTTGAAAAATATTCCAAAGTCTACAGCTAGTGAAGATGGCAAAAACAGTAATTCTATATCTGGCCTTGTTGTTTCTATACCCGTTAAGTTTGTGTTAAAATATGCCACTGATTCTACAACTAAAAATAATAAGGACGATGTTTAGTTCTTAGCTTTATGAATGTACGATGGTAAGTGTAACAACACATTGCGATGTGAAAGTTAAGTTGTAGTTTATCCCTTAAGGGTCTGTCACGATACGAATTTTTTTGCTGAATTTAGTATGTCATATATCGTGCAAAACTAACGATAATGTCAGACAGCATTCAGTACATAATGTTGTATGAAAAAATTGAGTGCCAATCTTCTTAGAACCTGCTCCAAATAATATCATGCTAAAAGTGCGCAGTTACCTACTGCGCATTTGGAGCAGTAGGCAACTGGAAACAGTATTTGCTTATTGTCTTGTGATGATTAGGCTTAGGCCGCACTACGGCTAACCCGCCGCGGATTTTAACCGCCCGATTTCGTGAGTAAACTTGTCACAGAATGGCTAGCGGGAAAAAACCGCGCAAAAATTTGTTGTTCATAGAACTTATTTTGCGTGCACACATTTGACGCGGCAGCAACGCGCGGTGCTGTCGTCATTGTTCGATACACCGTCATGAAGAACCGGAGATGCATAAATCATCATGGGCATTACCAATATTATGTAGGTCAACTGCATCATGAAAGAGCTAAGTGACCATGTTTTGCCATTAGAGCGGCGGGTTCCAGGTTAGTATGGAGCCTAGTATTACCCCCAGGTATTTGATCTCCCCCGACAGTTGTAACTGTTTTTCCAGAACTCATAGAGAACCTAACCCCTCTGATTTTTTCCTTCTGGTGAAAGCAACTATGTCTTAGAGGGACTTCCTTGCTCTGGAAGCTATTGTTTCTTGTTTCCAATGTCATACTTGGTTAATTAACCAGAGAAGTAATGTAACAAGCTGTATGACCCCCTCTCAAAAAAGGCTTAAGAGTTCATAGAAAGGCCGTAACCAACTATTGATGAGCGCCATTCTCTGCCCTGAGTTCGATGCAAATCAAAGGTACTTAAATTCCGTAGATGATTCCTGGACTTGACTCTAGACGGTCCACTTACCAACTACCAAGAGATGCCCAGTGGTACTGACTTTGAGTGGTCGGCGTGGGGAACACTGAACCGTCTAGAACGGACATAGCGCCAGTAAAGTTAATCAAATACTAAGAATAAGCAATTCATTGAAAATGGGGGGTAAGGGTGGGGGGGGGGTTTCTAGACACGTTAGGATCGGATTTCGTTGATACGAGTATAAACGCCATTGTGCTTAGAGCACAGAACTTCTGCTGGTCCCCGTTTCCGCTCCGATAGTAGTTCAAAATTTCTCAGAATGTTTTCTTAAATCTTGATACTTTTTATGAAAGAGACCTTTCTTAAATCTTCGGCTAGTCAGCGGATGGACCCAGTATTTGAGAAATTTTTGATGACGTTTTCTTTTTCAGCTTCTTAGTATTAGAGCAACACCTCATACAGCTCTCTTGAAATCCATCTTCAAACTGTGAAAATCATGTCCAGTTTCGCGGTTTTTAACCGTTCCTGGGCAGATTCTGCAGTCATAATATCATAATATAGGCAAATCATTAGATCGCTCTATTTCCTGCAATTCGTTTGTTTCATTCTCAGAAAACTGGAAATTTGCTCATGTCCAACCCATCCCAAAAAGGGGATCTTAGATCGACCCTTAAAACTGCAGCCCTATAGGTCTGCTTTCTGTTTATAAGTGAGTCGACGGAGAGGTGCATACATCACGAGCTTCTGGACTACTTCGGCTTGATTAGTGACAGGCAGTATGGTTCCCAGTACCAGCGATCCACAGGGGGACGTCCTCGCTTTTGTCACGTAGTTGTGAAGGAAACTTATTCAGTCTTATGGTGAGGCTCATGTCGTTGCTCTAGACATCACGAAATCCTTCGATCAGCTGTGGCACGCTGCCCTCTTATGCAAACTTCCATCCTGTGGCCTCACAGAGAAGCTGTGCAGATGGGTGGCTGACTTTTTCTCTGGCAGCAAGATATCCGTCTTAATTGACGGGTTATCCTCTTCATCCCACAAAGTCAACTCGGGTTTCCCCCTAAGATCACTCTTGGCTCCGACATTGTTCCTCTTACATAACAACGGCCTCATTTCTTGTACGATCAATCCAATCCACAGTTTTGCTGCTGAGAACACTTCACATACAGGAATTCAGAGCGACAAGCCGATCTCTGCCGGTGAATTGGAAGAAAGAAGAGTAGCGACTTTGTATCTGACTATCTCTGATTGAGGACACAACAATCTTGTACAGTTTAATGCTTCCAAAACACAGTTCTGTAGCTTGACGAACAAAAAGCGTCCTAGTGCTCGTCCGGTCTTGTTGGATGGCCGAGTTCTGCAAAAGAGCCGGTGATTTCGGCTGGTCGGGGTTCAGAACAACAAGCACTTGATCTGGCACGAACATATCTCGTCAATAGCGGCAGCCGCTGGGAAAAAACTAGGCTATTTGCTTAGGGCTAAGAAATACTTTGCTGCCTCATGGCCTCCTCAGTCTATACAAAGCCTAGATATGACCTAGCCTCGAGTATTGGATTGTAAATGGTAAAAGAATTGGGAACTAAATTCAGTAACGCATTTTTTCCACACTCTTTGATACCGAATCATGAACAGACGGCCTTTAGATGCAGAGCATAAAATTTTGAATGGCAGCTCCTTCTCTTAGATCAGCGAGAATGTCTTAATATTGCCCAATAGTTGTGTTATAAGCCCATCCTGACGGTCTTGACGAAACTTCAACATCTTGGCTTCACCCTTCATATTTTAGTAACGATGAATCAGTCATGTAAGTTGATGGTGAGGTTCTAACAATGTATCAACAACTACGAACCATTAGAAGTAATTGGTCCTTTATGATGAACTAGAAAATCCCAGTATGTCTTAGGGTCCTGAATATACTGTAGATATTCCAAACCGATATGCTCATTTATGAGAAACGCTGCTCCAGGGAATACGACGTGATCATACATTATTTCACCAACTGGTAAAGGTTCGATGACTGGTATGCCTAAAAATGAATAAACGGATAACATTATCTCAAATAACAAGGTCAACCATTCTGAGTTACGCAAAAAATGGCTTCAAGTTGATTGACTCTGGACTTCCTACGCCGTCGTTGGAGGTTTCAAATAAAAGGAGAGAAATAAACATACTTCTGTCCCATGGCAGATGTATGGAAAACAAGTGTGACTCATTATGTCTAACAGGTGCATAATATTACCGGGATGGGCAGCCTCTTAATAATGGAAGGTCTTTGCTGACACCGAACATGCAATACAGAACAGAATGACGCCAGAATCATATGAGTGTTAGGTTGTTCATCAAATCGCTCACTATTTTCAAACCTGAACTAATTAAAAGTAAAGCATATTACTCGTTGGATGACTACTTATCAGATAACCTGATAGACGACCAATACGTGTACCTAATTCTGACAATACAGTTTATGTCTCTCTCATCTCTGTGATATCCTATGTCTCAATTTTTAAAAGTTACCTTTCTTATTCGTTTTTATATTCTACGATTTTGAATTCCATCTATTTAATTATATATTATTTTCAATGTTTGTTTTAGTTAAATGTTTGTCTATTTTTATGTTGTATGCATTTCAATGGTTGTTTATTTTTGACTGCCATTTACTAATGTGTGTTTTTTACTTATTTATATTCTGTATCTTTTCTTACTCTGTTGACGTGTTCTATGTCACCCAATGAATCTCTTAAACGTTGTAACACTATGATGGTATTGAACTCGCGATAATGTTCGAACTTCAGTTCACAAGTCTTCTGTTGCTCAAAGATATCTGCATCACTCAAGCTCGTGTTTCTCATTTATGTCTGTTGGTCAATCCGTGTCTGTTATATATCAATGAGTAGTAAGTATTGAGTCAATCTGCTTGACAAAATATTTAGAGAACCATCGTATAATGAGTAACACAAATTAAAGATTAGGCGAAATAGGATCAAAAAATGTGAAGATATACGAGGGGCACGCTGTGTTAAAACCGGTAACAGAGCACTATTAGGTAGAGCAGTCCTTTATTAGTAAGTCGCCGCATTCAGTTCATTTGCAAGTGTCTTACAGTGCAACGTAGTGTAAACAAACTTAAGACGAAACATGGAGTTGTCTCGAAAGAGTTATCACGTTATGACTTTAAAGTTGGTTTAACTGAAGATCAATGTATCGAACGGTTAGAACAGGCATTTGGTAATGAAGCTCCGTCCCGGGCAAGTGTGTTTCGCTGGTATGCCGAATTTAAAAGAGGCTCTGTTGCATTGGCTGATGAAGAACATAGTGGTAGTCTATGTTCTAGTGTGACTCCAGAAAACATTGCTAAAGTTCAGCGGCTAATTGGAGAAGATTCTCGCGGCACATATGCGACTATAGAGGCAACTCTTGGGGTAGGATCCGCAACAGTGCACACCATTTTGCATGATTATCTTCATTAAAAAAACATTGTTGCGTACAATCCTACATCACGACAATGCCTCTAGCCACACTGCCCAACTAACTGTAGACTTTTTACATCAGCGCCACATCAAAATGCTAGAACATCCGCCTTATTCCCCAGATTTAGAAATGTGTAACTTCTGGCTCTTCAACAATTTGAAAAAACATCTGCGTAGTTGAAAATATTCGTTCGAAGAGGAAATCGATTAAGCAATTAATCAGTTTGTTGATGGCATTCCAAAAACAGACTGGTTAGAAGCATTTCATTTGTGGAAGGTCAGGCTACAGAAGCGCATTGATGCTGTAGGAGAATACTTTGAACATTAATAAACTAGTTTTTGAAAAATAGTTTTTAGTTTTCGTGTATCTCAAAATATACAGGGTGGCCCATCCATGTGTGGACGGAATATTACTCATAAATAAATACATTTTGAAAATATCTATTTATGGCATGTTATACATGACATTTAAGGTCACATTTCTAAAATATTGGTCATTATACAGGGTGTCCCAATTTCGACCTACATATCAAAGTTGTGATTTTTCAAATGGAATGCATCAAATTTTATTGCATATTTGGATAAACCAATTCAAAAGAAGAAAATTGATATAACATACTATGGGGTTTTGTGAATTAGCTACTGAGATTTAAGGTGTTTTGTCTAGAAGAACCCCCCACTTCGGCAAACCCTCAGTCCGCCATTTTGGAATCGGGGGTGCTGAATTTTGTATAAAAAAAAACTTACACACCTCGGCTTTTATCTTATTTGTTACCTTTTTGAATTTTCATTTTTGCTCATACAGGGTGGTCAAAAACGCGAATAGTAATTTTTCTCAAAAATTTCAAAAGCATCAATCACCCTGTATATTTGTGCAAGTTTGGATTCCGTTTTTTATAAGCTTTTTTGGTATAAGGTTTTATTCAGATAAAATCACTAGATTTTGAGTTATTAAGCTTTTAATAGAACAACACACCAAAATTTAGGAAAAAATCACAACATACATGGAAACAAAAGACAAACAGTGGGATAGTTCCATATTGCCAAGAAGAGTACAGATTTGACGTAAAAACTAATAACAATCAGAACAATATAAATCAGCTTCAAGCATAATAGAGAAAAACAACTATAACAACAACATAACAAACAGCTCACTACTCAAGACCTAATCTACAAAAACTGCTCGAAAATATCTCCACCATATTGAATACACATCCGTAGTCTTTGGATAAGTGACCGTTGCACATCCCTCAGCATGTGTTCCCTTATCTATAAACCTCTTGCTTAACGTATCCCCATAGAAAGAAGCCCGTCGGTGTCATATCTGGTGATCTAGGAGGTCAAGATATAGGCACATCACGACCGATCCAACGATTGTTACTCCAAGTGTCAAAATAGTTACGCACACGATTATGATAATGCGCAGGTGCGCCGTCATGTTGGAACTACACATACATCCGAGTTTGCAGGTTGACATTCTCCGAAAGCAAAAGCAAATTGCTCGATCAAAAAATTCAAGTATTCTGTACCTGTTAATCTGTTGTCGAAAAAGAAAGGCCCGATAACTTGTCTGCCAATAACTCCTCCTCAAACATTCAAGCTCCATTTATTTCGGAAATCTATTAGTCTAAGGGCCCTATTTCACCGGGACACCATGGCGGCGCAACCAGTCGCACAACCGTGGTGTCTTGAAGCTACCAAACCCGAGACACCGACTACGGCCACAGTATCAAAATGAACGTCGAAGAGTTAGCACTGTTGCTGTATATACGAAGGAAAAGAAAGTTAAAAAGAAAAAGAAAACAGTGGTGGATTCATCCTTACTTAGCCGATCGTCCTAAGAAAGGACAATTTATCAACATATACGAAGATCTGAGAAGATATCCAGATAAGTTTTTTAACTATGTCAGAATGTCCATGAGGTCCTTTGACGAGTTATTGACTCTGTGCAGATATGATTTATTGAAACAAGATACAATATTAAGAAAGTCTGTCAGTCCCGAAGAAAAGTTATTTGTAACATTAAGGTAAGTTAAAACAAATAATGAACAATTCACGAACATTTTTTTGGAGTTAGTTACTACAATTTTGAGTGTTAAACAGTTCCATATATGGTTCCGAGTCCAGTGAATCAGGTGTATCGCTTGGAGAACTTGTATACATTATTGTATTCATAGAATTATATCCAGCACTATTTGTAATAGTTTCAGTCGGATAATTCGTGGTGCGCGGTTGCGTCGAAGAACCAGGATGGTAGTTACCTTGACTAACCAGTTACCACCTGAATTAGCTTGTGAAGTATGCCGAAATGAACGATCAGCATAATCAAACGTCCTGTAACCATAATAATCTGACGCATCGTTCAACAAAGTTAGCATCTTTATCTTGGTAGCCATTTTAACTTGAACAGGCAGATTTTTTAGTGTGCTTAACAATGACAGCAGAAATAATCGATCTTCATCGGTCTCTGCTGTTTCACGTAGTATCTGCTCTGATGTCTCACATTGTCTCTGCTCAATAGAATTATTTAGAGCTCGTACAAAGGGATCATCATCTTCAGCCAATTGCCGTTTACGTTTGATGGTAGCTTTTTCTTTAGGACGCTCACGTACTTCAGTGCTCTCCGAATTTTCTTCTTCGTCATCTTCTTTTTCTCTGATAGCTACTACTTTTTGTAGAAACTGCAACTGCTTAAAGTATATGTATTCGCTTTTGCGGTTAGTGGCTCCAGAACCAGACTTTAAATTTTGTCTTTTGACTTCCCGAGCATAGCATGATCTTATACTTTTCCACCTTTTTTGCAACACCAAACCTGAAAAGAAATGATTAGTAGTTAGTATTTCTCTGAATTTAACTTATGGTGTGTTTTTTCTTGGGATTTATTTTAGTACCAATCAATTATTTATTAATAAAAAAACATATATAAAACGTATATAAAACATATATTTCTCTGAATTACAGGTACTTCGCTAGTGGATGTACAATGAGGGAATTGCATTACAATTATCGTCTAGGACAAACAACTTTAAGCACAATAATTAGAGAAGTGTGTGCCGTGATTTGGGATAAGTTGCAAACATGTGTATCACTTCCAGCCTCTGCAAGTGACTGGATCAAAACAGCAGATGGTTTCGAAAAGCATGCGAACTTTCCACACTGCCTGGGTAGTATCGATGGGAAGCACATTAGACTGATTCAACCTGCTGATTCTGGTTCATTATATTATAACTATAAACACTTTTTTTCAATAGTGCTGCTTGCTGTATGTGACGCTAATTATAATTTTATGTACATAGACGTAGGTGCCTATGGGAAAAGTAGTGATTCAGCAATATTCCAAGAAACTGACTTTTATAAGAAGCTCATGAGCAATACTTTAAATATTCCAGAGCCCCTTCAAATTTCGGAAAATAGCACAACGCTTTTTCCTTACGTATTTGTAGGCGACGAAGCATTCGGGTTGAGCACAAATGTCATGCGCCCATTTGGAGGAAACAACCTCAGCGTCGACAAAAGAATTTTCAACTACAGACTGTCGAGAGCGCGCCGTTACATCGAGTGCACTTTTGGAATTTTAACCAACAAATGGAGAATTTTCCACAGACCATTGAATGTCCACACCGAATTAGCAAAATCAATTGTGAGAACATGTTGTGTCTTGCATAATTTTGTGCGTGCTAGAGATGGGTATTCATATGATGATACTCTGACAGTAACCGGTTTTGAAACTATAACACAGCGAAATTTTACTAGAGGAGGACGTGCTGCTACCACAACTCGAGATAACTTCATGAATTATTTTGTAAATGAAAACCCACTTTCATGGCAAAATAATTGTATTAATTAATAAAAATATAATATTCCTTACTTACCTAAGTCTTTTTTTTGTTCAACTGTTTGCCCCTCTCCTCCATATAAATCTACAATTTCTTCCCAACATTTCTTCTTCAAATCTCTATTAGAGTAATCTGCTGAGGAACTATCCCAAATTGATGGTCTATTTTGAATATCAATAATAAATTTTTCAGTATCGAAATTATCCATCATGCACGTTTGCAAATTAAAAAGCAAATGAGTTGACATATTCAGAATTATCGCGTCGTTAGCAGCGCGACTGGCGGCCGAGTGAGTGAAACACCATAGAGCCCAATACGAAGTAGTGGTGGGGCGACCAGCTTGGCGGAGCTGCCAGTAATCTTTCGAGCACACGTAGTGTTGGTCGCTCCGCCAAACTGGTTGCGCAACCAAGCGGACACCAGGTGAGATACTCTCCATAGAGCTCTATATGTTTTGTTGGTAGCGACGACCGGTTGCGCCGCCATGGTGTCCCGGTGAAATAGGGCCCTAATCCAGTAAGGGTTTTGCGTAGCATAAGGGCCCTATTTCACCGGGACACCATGGCGGCGCAACCGGTCGTCGCTACCAACAAAACATATAGAGCTCTATGGAGAGTATAACACCTGGTGTCCGCTTGGTTGCGCAACCAGTTTGGCGGAGCTACCAACACTACGTGTGCTCGAAAGATTACTGGCGCTCCGCCAAGCTGGTCGCACCACCACTACTTCGTATTGGGCTCTATGGTGTTTCACTCACTCGGCCGCCAGTCGCGCTGCTAACGACGCGATAATTCTGAATATGTCAACTCATTTGCTTTTTAGTTTGCAAACGTGCATGATGGATAACTTCGATACTGAAAAATTTATTATTGATATTCAAAATAGACCATCAATTTGGGATAGTTCCTCAGCAGATTACTCTAATAGAGATTTGAAGAAGATATGTTGGGAAGAAATTGTAGATTTATATGGAGGAGAGGGGCAAACAGTTGAACAAAAAAAAGACTTAGGTAAGTAAGGAATATTATATTTTTATTAATTAATACAATTATTTTGTAGTGGGTTTTCATTTACAAAATAATTCATGAAGTTATCTCGAGTTGTGGTAGCAGCACGTCCTCCTCTAGTAAAATTTCGCTGTGTTATAGTTTCAAAACCGGTTATTGTCAGAGTATCATCATATGAATACCCATCTCTAGCACGCACAAAATTATGCAAGACACAACATGTTCTCACAATTGATTTTGCTAATTCGGTGTGGACATTCAATGGTCTGTGGAAAATTCTCCATTTGTTGGTTAAAATTCCAAAAGTGCACTCGATGATGAAGATGATGATCCCTTTGTACGAGCTCTAAATAATTCTGTTGAGCAGAGACAACGTGAGACATCAGAGCAGATACTACGTGAAACAGCAGAGACCGATGAAGATCGATTATTTCTGCTGTCATTGTTAAGCACACTAAAAAATCTGCCTGTTCAAGTTAAAATGGCTACCAAGATAAAGATGCTAACTTTGTTGAACGATGCGTCAGATTATTCTGGTTACAGGACGTTTGATTATGCTGATCGTTCATTTCAGCATACTTCACAAGCTAATTCAGGTGGTAGACTGGTTAGTCAAGGCAACTATCATCCTGGTTCTTCGACGCAACCGCGCACCACGAATTATCCGACTGAAACTATTACAAATAGTCCTGGATATAATTCTATGAATACAATAATGTATACAAGTTCTCCAAGCGATACACCTGATTCACTGGACTCGGAACCATATATGGAACTGTTTAACACTCAAAATTGTAGTAACTAACTCCAAAAAAATGTTCGTGAATTGTTTGTTCAGTTACATTCTTTAATAAAACTTACCTACTAAAAAAGTTCATTATTTGTTTTAACTTACCTTAATGTTACAAATAAATTTTCTTCGGGACTGACAGACTTTCTTAATATTGTATCTTGTTTCAATAAATCATATCTGCACAGAGTCAATAACTCGTCAAAGGACCTCATGGACATTCTGACATAGTTAAAAAACTTATCTGGATATCTTCTCAGATCTTCGTATATGTTGATAAATTGTCCTTTCTTAGGACGTTTGGCTAAGTAAGGATGAATCCACCACTGTTTTCTTTTTCTTTTTAACTTTCTTTTCCTTCGTATATACAGCAACAGTGCTAACTCGTCGACGTTCATTTTGATACTGTGGCCGTAGTCGGTGTCTCGGGTTTGGTAGCTTCAAGACACCACGGTTGTGCGACTGGTTGCGCCGCCATGGTGTCCCGGTAAAATAGGACCCTAATAGTGCATGTTATGCGACGGAACAACACCTATGCTGGTAAAAGTTGGGGATTTTCCTGCAACTTTGATTGAACCTCCAACTGATTCGACTCTTTGGCGACACTTGGATTAATTATGCATTTTTCACTATATTCTAGTGCTCCACTTGATTCAAAACGTTCTCGTAGTGTGGAAAATGTTTCCGGCCTTGGATGTCGCATATAAGGGTACCGTTGCTGAAAAATACGAGATGCTAGGAAACGATTTCTTTGGGCTCCGCCCAGAACGAACACCAGATTCACCATTTCTTCATTAGAAAAATTTATTTTCAAAATCGTGTTTATTATAATGCTCATAAAGCTAATTTTGACAGTTTGTAACTAATCAACAATTTATTTGTTTCCAAGGATGATGCGATATTTAGGGAATTAAGCCGTTCCTTAAACGACGTGCTAATAACCGAAAAAATAGCCGTAAAAACCCTTATGTTGTGTTCAGTATTAAGAAAAAGCTTATAAAAAATTGAACAAAAACTTGCACAAATATACAGGGTGATGCATTTTAAATGTTTGAGAAAAACTACAGTTTGCGTTTTTGACCACCCTGTATGAGCAAAAATTAAAATTCGAAAAAGTAACAAATAAAATAAAAGCTGTGGTGTGTAAGTTTTTTTTTATACAAAATTCAGCACCCCCGATTCCAAAATGGCGGACTGAGGGGTTGCCGAAGTGGGGGGTTCTTCTAGACAAAACACCTTAAATCTCAGTAGCTAATTCACAAAACCCCATAGTATGTTATATCAATTTTCTTCTTTTGAATTGGTTTATCCAAATATGCAATAAAATTTGATGCATTCCATTTGAAAAATCACAACTTTGATATGTAGGTCGAAATTGGGACACCCTGTATAATGACCAATATTTTAGAAATGTGTCCTCAAATGTCGTGTCCCATAAATAGATTTTCCCAAAATGTATTTGTTTTTGAGTAATATTCCGTCCACGCAAGGATGGGCTACCCTGTATAGCGTGGCCCTCGTAAAACCAATTAAGTCATAATTTACAAAAGCATCGTAGGAAGCTAAAGTGGTACGAAATCTTAATACCCAAATACTCCTAAAATATGTAAATATTCCCCTGTAGCGGTCTGTGATACCGCGTCAGAGTATTGAGAGTTACTTCAAATTATGATTGTATATATCATACATATATATCATACATCAGACATTTTTCATTCAATTTTCCCGTTGTTACCAGGATCAGAAAATCCTTAATGATAGAACGGCTTTGACTGATACCACAACATTTAGAACTAACTAACCCCTAGAATCCCCAATCCCCAATTTTCACACTTTAGCAATTTTTTCCCAAAATGATCAGGAGCCTCTGAATCCAAAGTTTGAGCAATATTTTTTTTTCGTTTATGGCCTTTTTCTCCAGCGCCATTGGTTCGATTTTCAAAAACTGCAGAGCTTTCGCGTCCTTGGCATAGTAGTAACATTTTGTAAAAATTTCAGCGTTACTTCTTGAGTTCTAGGCGGCAATGCGATTAGCAGACAGACCGACAGACTGTCGGATAGACAGACTGAGGGCAATGAGTGACATGGTTATTCGTCATGTTCATGTCATATAACTTCAAAAAACCATATCTCATTTTAAAAATTTTCCACGCAAGACTGTTTCATTTTTGCAATTTTTCGCGAATACTGAATGAATACTCAAGACTGGAAAATACAAATCCTACAAGCATCTTACCAATTTCCTCAAGGTGGCTCTTTGGACCAACACCAGACAGCATTAGTATCTTAGGAGAATTCAAGCCTCCAGCAGAGAGAATTACTTCTTTTTTGGCTACTACCGTGTACATTTTACCACTTTTCTTGTACTCCACTCCATATGCTTCTTTCGTGTCAGGTCTTATCAGTATTTTTGTTACATAAGCACCTGTTCGTATCTTCAAATTCGTTCTCTGTCGAATTGGACGAAGGTAAGAGTTTTCTGCATTCGATCTCATTCCGTTTCGTAGGGTTGTTTGCATATGTGATACCTGTAATAGAATATAATCAATAGGAATACCTTTGGATGGTTTTTCTAAAAAATGGATCGTGATGTCGATACCAAAGAGCCGTTCATTTCGGCTGGTCGGAGTCCGGACCACCAAGGACTTGATCTGGTACAATAGCGGCAGCTGCTGGGAAAAAGCTAGGCTACTTCTTTTGGTCTAAGAAGTACCTTTCTCCACATAAACTCCTCACTCTGTACAAGTCCCAGATTATTGCTAACGTATTTGGGGTGCTGCCGCCTCGACTACGCCAGTGAGCTTTGCTACTCAAAGCTTTGCTCCATATGGCGCCGCGCCATGAGCCCGCCAGACAGACCCGCTTGACTTCGAGCTCCTATCCTAACCGTACCGAGCTTCGTACGGCCAGGACTGGCCGATATGCCCACTCCAATGTCACTAGGTAACAATCTTCATGAGAAGACTTTTTCCACTCTACTAGGCAGTTCAAAAATCTCATCATTTAGGTTTCTGCCTGCGCGGCTACTTCGGTGTAAAGAAAACACACATTTTTATTTGACTAGGGCGTGCTAGAAGTCATAAATAATCGGTACCCCCATTGCACAAAACAGAAGGTACCGCCAACGAGGTGAGTTGTGAAACAGAATGAGCCAAACTGTTTTTATGAGCAGTGTCATGTGACACCGTATGAACAGTAATCGCGTCGTTAAAGAATTTTGCAGTTCTGTATGATTTGAATCCACGGGAAAAATAAGTAGCACCGACTCCTCCTTCGCATATTCATTCATATCATTGTTAGCTGCACGTATAAAAAGTTCTACATAGTGACTTACCCCCAAACCATTCATGATGGTTGCGCAACTATATATGACATTTTCGTTTTACTCAGTACTTGTACATATGTTACACAATCCATTTCGGATATTTCCATAACGCGTTTGTAGCACCGCATCTCAAATGCTTGGATATTTTCTTTGACTGTTAAATTTTATACTCATCAACTCCATGAAGCAAGTTGGAGAAGACATTTTAGATTTTTTCTGTAATACTTTCAACTGCTCCTCTATTGTTTAACGTAGAGTAGCATAACATTTTCTTAGGCTTCAACTCAGGCGCGGATTCAGGGGGGAAGGCAACGGTGCCATTCCCTCCCTCCTGGCTCCGCTTTGGTGCATTCTGTTCTTACACTGCTGTTTACTATTTCTTTTGTTAAGTATTTTACAATAAATGCAACAATACCAGAAAGTAGAAACCCCCCCAAGATGTAATCTTGGATCCGCGCCTGCCTCAATTTCTATATAAACTCAAAGTAAAGTTCTTACCCCTATTTGCTGTTTGCCATTGTAGTCTACGTATGAGAACCCAGCTTGTTGTGCAGCATTTATGTAAACATCTGTCAGTTTGGTTCTAAATGGAACATCGCTAACACCAAGCGGTCCTCCTCTTCCGCGATATTCAGAATCTTTCAATGTCACGTTGGATGCGTCTTCTAGTTTTCGAAAGTAAGGCAGCAGATCTCTGTAACCCCAACCAGGATTACCCATTTCTTCCCATTTATTATAATCCCCCTCATTGCCTCTGACAAATATCATAAAATTGATGATAGAGCCTCCTCCTAAGCCTTTTCCGTGGCCATATCTCGCGCCTTTGTCCAGACAGCCTAAAAACCAATATACACCTCAGTGGACTGGAGATCAGCTGGAAAGATAGTCAAGCCTGACACACCTTGTCGGCTTTGACGGCTGGCGCAGCAGAATTGCCAGATTTGTACTTCGGTTATCAAAAGGAACCCCACGAGACTTGTATTTTGGTTTAATAAAGAAGAAAGATAGATTGAGTGTTTTTCAAGAGAGAGAGAGAAAAAGTTGTCATTGAACAATTCATTAATGTCAAGAAGTTTTCGTCGTAATTTTAGCCTTCGAATTGCGAAGAAACTCATCGTTGCTTGTACAACAGTGGCGCAACTAGCTTGCTGATTTTGGGGGGGACTTGAGCCCCGGGTCTCTATAACTCGATTTGGTGACAGTATATGATGTTCTTCAAACCTTACTACAGCACGTATCTACGTTCTTAGTCGGAAAAGACAAAGTTATAAAATACATTTTAATATACATACATACATACATAATATCTAAGCAAAAAATATATCGAGTTTAAAACTTAAATACTTACTAAATACAACTTAAAAACTGGAACAAGTTCTTTTAAATTAAACTCCTAAGTGCATAGACAGGCGGACGGACCAGCAGACGAAAGGGTCAAAAACATAAAATTATTTTTCTGTTTTTAGATGCATACTTATCAATCACGTCTTCCAAATTTATTTCTACAGGTATATCCTTTTGGATAACTAACAATCGATGTGCAGAAAATCTTTCTTCCCATACACAGTCGTCGCCAATTCAAAATGATCCGCATAAGGCAAGGCGCGCACTGAGGTAGTGTGGTAGTGGTGAGGTATTGGAGTGGTGAGAGGCATAGGGATGGTAAAATTTGGCGTGGCGATCGGAATAGCGGCGAAGTGGTATGAAAGTGATATAAAGCGCACTGAAGTGGCAAACAAGTCAGTTGACGTCACCGGTTTACCATGTCGTCCTCAGAAGATGAAGATGCCCTTTTATTTATGCAACTTGTTAATCTAAATGCTATAAGTCAGGAGACGAAGAAAAAACGGCATTGGGTTCATCCGCTGTGGCAAAAAAAGCCCGTTCTTGCACATGGATCATATGATAATCCTCCCGTGTATTGTCATACAGACAGAGATATGCCTCTACAAGGGCTACAAAATTAATGTTCAATTCGTGGTCGTCTCGCATGATTCACTCCAGGAAAAAGTAAACAAAAACCCACGTCGCGTCGTCGTCACCAACCGCTTGCCAGTCGAAAATTAAACTTGCTCGAGATTAGTGGCACCAGACTGACATCACGCCACCTACAAAATGCCACGCCACCGGTACTCCATTTTGATACGCGCGTCTTCATTTGTTTATATAGGCTTTAGCGATTCCACCTGCCACTTGATCACCGCGCCACTACCACGTCACTTGCTTACCATCTCAGTGCGCGCCTTGCCTAATAGAGAATGACATCTCGCACGTGGCAGACGTCACTGGTAACGCTATTGCCACTTGAAACAAAGTATATATTGATATGGTAATGACATGGCACTAATACCAGGTACTATTTTGTGACTATCGGGCTTGGGATAGCTAAGTTGTGGCATTAATATCATGTGTGTGACCATCGGGTTTGGGGGGCTAATCTTGAGCTTGGAGTGGCTAAGCCCACCCCCCAGCCCCTCTAATTGCGCCACTGGTGTTTATCACATACTTGATGTTAAAGTTGAAGTATAATTTTCGAAAATTGCTGATATTAGAAAAAAAATAAGTACAAAAATAAAAAACCATTGAAGAACGCTTATGACATATGATTTCGAATATTTAAATGCAAAGATTTATAGATGCGATCTACTTAAGTTTTGAGCGATTTTCATGGCCAAAAACCCCATTGTGGATCCTTATCCTTTGGTGTAGCTTTGAGCGCAAAACAAATCCATGACCTGAGTTTGAGTGCTTGGACCTCTTAGTCCACAAATGATAGTTCATTTTGAATATTTTTTTGGTGAAACTAGTCAAACTACCAAGAAGCAGTCTCACCCGAGCAAAAACCTGGTTGCGGTTCAGCATGAGTTCCCCAATTATAAGTTGTCGGATAAAGTGTGGCAACAACAAGTGGAACTTCTGCCAAGCCAGTAGGGTCACCTCCAGCTTCGAGAAGAAGTATTTTCCATCCATTTATCTCTGATAGGCGATTGGCTAACACGGAACCGCTGGGGCTGGCACCGACTATCACGAAATCGAAGTGTTCAGGTGTCTTTTTAGGTGGAAATTCTGAAAAATATAAAAATGGAGTACTACGCGATAGTTTCGTACAAATAATCAGGCATCTATAGTAGCATATAGTAAAAGTCTTGCCGGTTGCCTAAACACATTAGAATTTGCTATTTTTTAACTTTCAATTTTCTAGATTTTCAAGTATTAACTTATTCTTCATTATGTGCTTTTCATAAGGTCTCACTCCAAATATCTTTTAAATGTGGCAGGCTTGCAAGCTGAAATCCGATATGATGAAATTGATTCATAGAAACTTAATTTTACCCTAAAAATGGACACTTCCGAAAGAGATTGATATAATATACCGTTTTTATGATTTGTTGTATTTAATGTACTAAAATTTTGTGAATGCCCCGAGATTATTCATGGCACTTTCGACTTACTGTCATGGCTTTCGTAAGTAGAATCCAAGTTTGAAATCACTGCAGCTCCATCTATAATTCCAGTAGTAAATTTAAGCAGTTGCCTCAAATCCCTTACTGGGATATGATACAAAATTGTAGTAATTGCTGCTGCTATCAAGGCACGTAGCAGAAACATCTAAAAAGAAAAAAAATACTAGTAATACTACCGAATCTACAACTCAAATTCAAGCTCAGCGCGACTGAAAACAATGATTTTCATTTGGCCAGAATGACCGGAAACAAATAATCACTGAATAAATATGTCCATGTACAACTTCGTTTTCTAAAAAACGTTCTTCGGAACCAGTTTTTTAAGTAAACGATTTTTTAAAAACCTTCAACTTATTTGTCCGATTAAACGTTCAAGATAATCGTTAAGCCCTTTTTCTATTAGAAAGCGTTTATATGTTCTTGAGCTCTTTCAAAAATCAGTTCTTTAGCAAAAATTTGGCGTCAAGTAGGTTAACTCAGCTCTTCCTATGGAATGCTGTCATCATGAAGGATTAGAATAGAATAGATTTTTATCGGCTACAAACTGTAAATTACAATGTAGCAAATCAAGCTAAACATGTACACCTATATATGAAAAATAATCAAAAAAACATAGAAATACTTACATAGACATAAAAGTAGAAATCATTTACAGGCACTTAACAAAAAAGAAAGAAATATCTAAAACAAATTTACAAATGTTCTTTCATGAACTGTAACGACATTAAAAGACAAGGTGTTTATCAGAGACTTGTTGAATTTGTACACTAAAAATTCGTCAACAGAATAAAGACAAATATTTTCTCAATGAATTAGATTCCTTGAGCTCATACAGTAGAGTATTGTACAAGTTTATATCAAGGGTTTTCAGCAGTCCTTGCCAGCCTGAATCTGCGGTCTCTTAATAATGATCGTATTCTAGTTGGATAAATATGATGTGATGTCGCCATTTAAATCATCTGAGAAAAAAATCAGTTACGAACATGTACAACGGAAAAATTCAATGGAATGAGTCACTCAGACAGCTGGTTCATAGACATTATTTCCCAGCCCTACCGGTAGTTGCAGTCATCTGGCAACGTTGTCACTTTCCACATCTGCGGGGCATTGCTGCAACAAGTTATCGTTCACTTCGTGCGTGGTCCCTGTATATGTATATGTTTTTTGCGCTACAGTACGTATAGATTAGTCTCTGTAAAAACTCTGAGAAAACCTTAAAGTGAGTTTAAATGAGTGGCGATTAAAATGGTTTCACACGAAACAGAACACTTTTCTGATGCCAAAACTTACGTTGCTGCTGATAGATACGGTAGAAAATTCTGAGCCCTTCACTTTACCACTTATACTTAAATTTGTTATGCATGGTTCTATTTTATATGTGACGATTCTTATACCAACACCTTTATGTAATAATCCTTGGTATTTATTGTACTGATTATATAAAATAATCATACATGGTGTCCCACGATGTCTACCGATTTTTCTAAAATTCAAGTTAGAATATCATGAAAAGGATCAGGGTCCACCACAGAGACGTATGAGACTTATAGAGACGAGAAAGATAAATTGAAAGAGTCTATACTGGAAGCAAAACGACAGTCTTGGGAAAAATTCGGAAACCGGTTAAATAAATAAAGATGCATGAGGAATGAGGATGCAGAACTGCTGTCAACACGTTGGAGTGTGTACTTTCATAAACTCCTATAACCACATTATGGAAAGAAAGGGAGTTAGCTGGTATGGAGTTGGAAGTACACAATCTGAAGATATAATAACGATGGAACTGGTCGAAGTATCCATTGAAAGATATGTCACTGAGAATAGTTTATTGTTAATTGGTAAGAACAGCATGGAAATATTAACTGCCAAGCAATATGGGAGTCAAGTATGCGCAAAGAATGCAATAAAGATTCTAAAAAATATTGGGGTGTAACACTGTTAGGTGAGGTAGCTAAGGTCTGATCAATGACTCTTTCCTAACGGGCAGTCTCGGGACCCTTTCACACCGGCGGGTATCGACGAACTAGTTCTCTTCTACCGCTACGCCAAAGGGCTTTGCTCCTCAAAGCTCTCCTCCATCATGCTACCGAATGATGTGCCTGCCAAACAGACTCGATTGACTTCGGCCTCCCATACTGACCGTGTCGAACTTCGTACATCCAGAGCTGGCCGATCGACCTCTCCTTTGTCACTAGGGAATCCAGATTGTCTAACAATCTACATGAGGAGGCTTTTCCCAGTTCTCTTAACCTTAGGCAGTTCAAAAATCGAATTAACAAAATTTCTTTAAATGCCCTGAGATTTAGGCTTCTGCCTACGCGGCAGCTTCGGTGTAAAAAAGATCACTGTAGAGTAAATTAATCAAGAAGCTGAAACATCAGTTACCCGATTAATAGAATTACTACAGAAAAGGGTATACATCACTCAGGAGCATGTTGCTACCATAAAACAGGTGATCGATAAGAGCAAAATTTCTAAGCTTCGATAGCTCCATTGACTTGGAATAGGTGTCTGACAGTATTCCGAGGACAATGTTTTTGGAGGTTTTGGAAAATTGGCATATAGGGGAAAACCTTTAATAGCAACAAAACGATTGTACCAAACATTCATAAATGTGTAACTATTAGATTCATCTTTTATTTTTATTGTAACTACAATGACGTAACACTTTCATGTCTTGTACCTTGTTTGGATTTAAAATAGACCTAAAGTATGCCATATAAATAAAGTAAGTTGGATATTGGAAAATGGGAGTTATTCTAGAATATTTTAGTGAAAAAGTTTAACTCAACAACATCTTAAAGTTTGGGTTATTTTCGGGGCCAGAAGACGACACTGTTATGACACTCTTATGGACCCTTACTCTTCGGCATTGCTACCGTTAATAGAAAAAAAGCTCCTCACACTGAATTTATCAAAATATATGGCAGTAACATATTGTAGGAAACAAAAAGCTATGATTCAGGATGACTAGAGTATTTATCAGGTAAGGTTAGAAAGGAGTTACAGGCATAAAGATCTAGGTGTTACATTTTATACAAAGTTCACTTTCAATAATCACATAAGTAACATTACACCGTTTGCTTCCTGTCAGGTTTCTTGGATGTTGAATCAATCAAGCTTCTATATAACATTCGTCAGAAGCAAACTTGAATATGCATCGATTATCTGGGCACCTATTTATCAAAACTCTATTAGCAGATTGGAATCTATTCAACGAAGAGTTGTAAAATAAATTTTTTCCAAATGCAATGGTTTCTATCCACAAAGAGGCTTCGACCATAATGTGTTGCTTAAATCATTTGATAAAAAACCTCTTGAAGTACGCCGAAATATTTCGTTTTTGTTCGGTTTACTCCGCAATAAGATTTATTTTAAGTAACATAGGTTTTAATGTTCCCCGCTTATGTACCGTTATTGTGATACATTTTACTGTGATTTCTGCGACACCAATGTTTTGTCCAAGTCTCCCGTTCATAGGACGTCACTGTTCAGTGCGACATATTTGATGACACTGAATTGCGCGTCATCGAACTTTACCTTGATGAAGTTGAAAGTTAGTATATTGTTGTTAATTATTTACTTATATATTGCTATTCTTATCTATGTACCAGTATTTCCTTACTGTGCTTTATTGATATTCCCTGCAATTAAGTGTAACTACCAGTTGGAAATAAACTCATTATTATTAAAAAATGAAAGCAATTAGACTAAACTGTTTTAGAAATGATAGCATCTGTGATTATACCTGATATCAACCTGTGATAGTGGTCGATTCTGGTAATAGATGGCTCTGTATGCTGATAGACCATATATCCTGGATAGAGGATAATTACCCAGCTTTCGTTCATTTTCCTACCTGAAACCAGGCCTAGACCATGCTGATGAATTGCCAAATAGCACGAAACACCTATCCATGGTATATCGCTAATATCGCTTTATTATTGAACGTTACATATTTTATGTTCACAATCACATATTTGTATCAGTAACTTTTTCCCAGTCTTACTCATGAGAACTCTTTGTGAAATCGATCTTAGGACGCCATGTAAAAACTTGTTGAGCCTACATGCATTTCGAAAACATTTGCTTTAATATACGCAACACAACAATTCACGCAACTAGACAAATAACTATCAATTAAGTTGGTAAACTAACTACTTAAAATGATCTTTTATTGTACTTTTTATCTATTACATTTGGAAATGGTATTAGCAGCAGACAATAGTGGTGTAACATAGCAAAGGGATATGCTTGATAAACGGATAAAGCATATGATCAATAGCACGCAAAATGGTTTGAGAATTTGAGTGCTGTCACAACATTCGCTAGTGGCATACTTGGATAATAATCTACATCTACATTATTAAAAAGTTTAATCAAAACAACCTGAACCTGCCGAACAAACTTTCATTGATTTCGGTCGAGTAGACTTTAGATATTCTTCGACATACAGTGCAACCCGCTTATAACCTCTTCAGTCTACACGTCCAGCCCACTGGACATTTTTCGTAATATTTCTGTAGAGGTTCACGATGAACTAGTAGGACTTCCGGCCCGCTGTGCAGCGGACTGGACGTTCTAATATACGCCGTAAAATTTTCGGTAAAAAATATTTGGCAACGTTGATGCTGTTTCACTTTTAATTTGCCGGTGCACGTGCTTTGAGGTTAGGGATGGCGTGGTATCAGAAACTAGGTTATATTTGCATTTTAATCTAATGTTTTGATAAAATATTACTTAGAAATAAATAAAATAACTATAATTTAGTGTTTCAAGTAATATACCTACAGAAATTGCGTGATATCTCTGCATAGCAACCGGTTTTTGATTATGTGCAGTATTTTGGACATGGGGATTCTATTTGGTTCAAGTTTATAAGCAGTTTTTTGATTTTTGACGTAAGCTTCCCTATTTGATTGTTATCATTTTGTTTCTTTTTCCGCAAGCTGGCAAGTCGATACTGACGGATAAAGATCTTGAGGCAATTCTAAATGATAGTGACTTCTACTGGAGCGATGATGAGGAAGAAGCCGTCCCTGAAGTCAATGACACAATTGAGGCAAGTGATGTCGAGGAGGCTGTTCTTGAGCCGCCAGACGCAGATCAAGTTCCTGATACCGTTGAAGAGGAATCTGACGATGATGTACCTTTGTCCAAAATAAGAGACCAGCTACTTCAGAAGCACAACAAAAACAAAAAAAAACGGAAGAAAAATGGAAAAGAGGAGTTTTTGAAAATCGAGAAGAAGTCTACCTTGATCCGGAATGGCAGGTACAAGATGATCATGAGTATTGGTCACCGCTGAACTATTTTTTGAAATATTTCCCAGATGAGTTTTGGGAAAATTTGGCAGAACAAAGTAATATTCGTGCCATGCAGGGAAACGAAAAGAAACCTCTAAAGTCAACTGACAAAGAATATCGCACATTGGTTGGAATACATATTTTAATGGGCATTTTTGGACTCCCACGATTGCGGCTATATTTCATGAAGGGAACTGAAATATCCAGCATCACTCATTACCAAGAGACCGTATTTTCAAATTAAGAAATTTTCTACGCGTTGTTAATAACCTTAGTGTTCCAAATGAGGCAAAGAAGTCAAATCGGCTGTGGAAAGTTCAACCTATCATCGATGCGGTTCGTAGAAAATGTGTCACTTTACCAAAAAGTAAAGAATTGTGCATCGACGAACAAATGATCCCATTCACTGGTACCACATCTCTACGACAGTATGTTAAAAATAAGCCAAATCCTGTGGGATTAAAAAATTTTGTTTTGGCTACACCTTCTGGACTCGTACTAGATTTTTTTATTTACCAAGGTGCAAAAACTTGGCCGGATGGTTCTCCCGATCAAAATTTAGGAATAGGTGGTTCGGTTGGTAAGAAGCTTGCAGCAGATTTGTCACCAGGGCACAAAATTTATTTTGATCGTTATTTTACTTCAGTCAGTCTACTGGATCATTTACTGACACAAGGAATATTGGGAACGGGAACAATTATGAACAACCGGATTCCACGAGAATTTAGAAACAAAATGAAAAATGATAAAGAGCTGCTCTCAGAAGGTCGCGGTTCCTTCGACGAATTCATAAGAGAAGACAAAAAATGTACCATTCTCAAATGGATGGACAACAGATCAGTTACAATGGCATCATCATCAACAGGTTCTGCACCGCAAACAGACGTACGTCGACGGGATAAAAAGAATTCAAAACATATTCTTGTCCCATGTCCAAATTCTGTAACTAGTTACAACGGTTCTATGGGAGGAGTAGACTTGTGTGATCTTATTATCGAATCTGTATGCGAACAAAAAAATGGCCAGTGAGAGTTTTCTGGCATTTTATCGATCTAGCAATCACAAATTCATGGATCGAATACCGACAAGACTGCAACGCTCGTGGAGATAGGAAAAGCTCAATCATGGATTTACTTGAATTCAAACTGTATATTGGAAAATGTCTTGCCCTTGGGGCACAAACAACAGTTTCCCAAGATCCTAGACCATCCACCCTAGATGAAGAATCGAGCCGACCTGCTAAAAATTGCAAGAAGTCGGAGATACCATCAAGAGATGTTAGGACCACTGGTAATGAACATTTACCAATATGCAGTGTAAATAACAAAAATTCCTATATGCGCTGCCGTAATCTAGGTTGTACAAACAAACAAGATTTTTCTGTGTAAAATGTGAGATATATTTGTGTATTTCTCCAGAAAGGCAATGTTTCAAGAAAAGAAAATAAAACAATTTCTTGGGACTGAAGAGGATAATGGACTTGGCGGGACTGTGACAAATAGTGTATTATAGGCGGATGACCATCTTAAAAGAAACACTTTTTTTTTAATGAAAAAAGCAGCAAAATAAACATATTAAAAGCTTAAAATGTGTTCGTTTAACCTGTATTACATAAATAAAGATACATACAAAAAAGTTATACGTAATATTGAAATTTGCATTTTTTCAGAATCTGATACACATACCTATTACAGGCATACGTACTGTGTAGGTATGTGTAAAAACCGTAAATTATTTGGTAAAAAAGCTAGTAATTTTCATTTGAACAGATTGTTTTTTGTATAATTATTTAGAACAGCAAGTTGAATTTTATTTAATTTGGTAAATGTGGCTTTACTGTCTTCTTCTTGCTGAAAATAACGTTACAACTTTTTCACGTGCCTCCTTAGTTGTCACTGGAAGCTCTTCTTCATTGTTGTTTTCTAGTCCGTCTTCCTGTTCGTTATAAACGGATCCTTCATTAACCAAATTGGAGTATGACAATTCCTGTGATGCTATGAAATTATTGTCAACTTTTGCATACTCATTAAATTTGTCTATATTCAGTAAGCTATTAATTTTCAGTAAATCACTGAATGGAATTTCATCTTCTGGATTAAAATCGTTGACTATTTCAGTTGTTTTTCCCTAAACCAGCATGGCGAAAACAATTACGAATCGTTTCAGGAGTAACTAATTCTTATGCAATAGTAAGCCAATTTATAGCATCTAAAATGGTGACAGCTTTGGTAATGTCGACATCTTGAAGCTCCATAATTTTCATCAACATATGTTTCCGATACATTTGTTTAAGATTCCAAATAACACCCTGGTCCATCGGTTGCGGAACTGATGTCACATTGGGGAAAAAAATTGAAGGTTGATGTTATTAAGTGTGAAATATTTGGATGAGTGGGGCAGTTATCGACCAATAGCAAAATTTTACGATTTTTCGTAACAAGTTCAGCGTCCTACTTTTTTAAATATTCTTCAAAAATTGATGATGAACTCATCCAAGCTTACTCATTTCCAACATAATCGACGGGAATTGTTTTAAAATTTTTGGATTCTTAATTTTCCCTGAAATAAAAAAAAAGGTCATAAATTCTTTGCAGCGCTGCCATTGAATATCAAAAAATTAGAACATGAATTTCTATTCATTCACTTACCTAATATCAATAGTTTCCGTTTTCAGTACCAGAAGCATTAGCACAAATCTTAAAGTTGTTCGCACTTTTGATAGTTTCCCTCCATTGCAAGTTTCACCTTTTAATTTATGTGTTTTATCTGGTAGCATGCTATAAAATATTCCGGTTTCATCTGCATTGAATATGTTATCATCTAAATAATCACTGGATATTACGGGTCAAATTTGAGAAATCCAGTCATTGGTAACGTTCTTGTCAACTGAAGCTGACCCACCACACATTTTTCCAAAAACAATGTTATGTCTTTTCTTAAACCTGTCTAGCTAACCGGAACTACATTTGAAGTAATCTCCAATCAATTTCCCAAATTCTTCAGACTTTATTTGTAGTATAGGTCCACTTATTGGAAAATTATAAGCACGCTTTTGTTCAAACCATTTAAAAAGCATATCATCGACTTGGGGATGCAACGATAGCCGCATTTTTTTTTTACTATTTGTTTCTAGTTGTTTTTAATTTTGTCACGGTTTTGTATTTGACACAGTGGACTTTTAGCACATAATATTTGATTGAGATGAACCCGTCTCAAACTGACTAATTATTGGGAACTTTTCGACATATTTATAACTCTAATAAATACAGTATAACACTGGTAACCAGTTCTAATGCAAACTGCGAAGCCAAACCACCGTAAACTGCCATATAATGGATTAAAATAGTCCGCTATAAGAGAGGGTCTATTATTTTAAGCGAGTCTATAATATCCGAGGATTTTACATGCAATTATTTATATGACCTTAAATTGGGTCCATTATAAACGGGTTTCCATTATAAGCAAGTTCATTATAAGTGGATTCCACTGTATTATGTTAATATGATTTACTTATTTGTGTACAAAGTTTATTTATATACACACAGGTTCAAAATACACGCAACAAGCAAAATTAAGGTCAAATTCTCAACATTATAGCTTTTTTTATTTTAAACTCGATTTTACTGATTACTTTGGTTGGCGGTAGTTACACTCATTGACTTTAATGATTAAATATGAGATCGTGATTGAAGTCACGGTTTGACTGGTTGTACAGAGTGAATCAAAATGATGTTTGACTACCTCAATTTGAGTTAGTCTGAGGTGTGACTCCAGTTACCAGTCAGACCGTAATGTCTTCCATTAATAAGAACTACAGTTCCTGAATAAGATTTTTTATACACGTGAATATATAGAGTGGTTGGAGTTTTAGAGACAAATGAAGATTTTACCACCAATTTTGCTTCTCCGTCTCATAAATTTTTTAATTTCCGTATCTCCCATTTTTCTTGTACCATAAATATTTCTCAAACCGCATATGCAAAGTTTTTCATTTCATTTCATTTCTTTACTGGTGCTAAATACTCTTGCGTGCTTACACAGGTCAAAGTAAAATTTAAAATGCAAAAGTGTAAAATTCCAAAACAATAAAATTTGTTCAAAAGAACAACATGAACAGAAAATTGTAAAAAATTAACAGAAAAACTGCAAAAATATATTATGATTTAAAAATTGAAATAAATACAAAACTATATAATAAGCACATCCGAACAAATTAACAAACAGAGTAAACAAGCACACTGCAACACCAACATTAGAGATCCGAAAATTTATATTATTCTTCGAAGCTGTAAAAGGCTTTCCGGATAAGGTACGCTTTAATTCTGGTCCTAAATGAGACGGTGCCAGACATTCTGAGTGCCGCAGGAAGAACATTATAGAAGTTGATTCCATAGTAGTTCTTTGCAGACGATGTTTAGGAATATCTAACTTATGCATGTTACGTGTGTTGTGACTATGTACATCACTGTGCGTCTTATAGAGATCTAAATTGTAGTGTACATAACATAAGCAGATATATAATATATATATATATAGAGTAAATTATCATGCGGAGAAAGGTATATAACAAAAATAGGAAAATAATGGGCAAAATCCGCAAAAAGTGGATTCGAGCAGAATAGGATAGGTAACCCGAGCGATACGTATTTCTGCTGGTTGGCTTCATCAGGCCCGAAATGAATGCACATATGCAGCTACAAAAGTAGAGACACATGCCCATACATCCGGATACGGGTGTAACCTGAGGAAACAAAGATGGAGAGGAAAAAAAAGACACACGAAGTCCACAACAAGAGCCAACCTACACATTGTAGTATAAAATGGCTAGAAGACCTCGAATTTTCAAGGCGACAAATAACCACAACCACGCAGCCGGTTATAGCCACTTGCTGTGGTACTTCAAGCCCAAAGGATCTACAAAGAGTAAATTATCATGCGGAGAAAGGTATATAACAAAAATGGGAAAATAATGGGCAAAATCCGCAAAAAGTGGATTCGAGCAGAATAGGATAGGTAACCCGAGCCATACGTATTTCTGCTGGTTGGCTTCATCAGGCCCGAAATGAATGCACATATGCAGCTACAAAAGTAGAGACACATGCCCATACATCCGGATACGGGTGTAACCTGAGGAAACAAAGATGGAGAACCTCGAATTTTCAAGCCATTTTATACTACAATGTGTAGGTTGGCTCTTGTTGTGGACTTCGTGTGTCTTTTTTTTTCCTCTCCATCTTTGTTTCCTCAGGTTACACCCGTATCCGGATGTATGGGCATGTGTCTCTACTTTTGTAGCTGCATATGTGCATTCATTTCGGGCCTGATGAAGCCAACCAGCAGAAATACGTATCGCTCGGGTTACCTATCCTATTCTGCTCGAATCCACTTTTTGCGGATTTTGCCCATTATTTTGCTATTTTTGTTATATACCTTTCTCCGCATGATAATTTACTCTTTGTAGATCCTTTGGGCTTGAAGTACCACAGCAAGTGGCTATAACCGGCTGCGTGGTTGTGGTTATTTGTCGCCTTGAAAATTCGAGGGCTTCTAGCAATTTTATACTACAATGTGTAGGTTGGCTCTTGTTGTGGACTTCGTGTGTCTTTTTTTCCTCTCCATCTTTGTTTCCTCAGGTTACACCCGTATCCGGATGTATGGGCATGTGTCTCTACTTTTGTAGCTGCATATGTGCATTCATTTCGGGCCTGATGAAGCCAACCAGCAGAAACACGTATCGCTCGGGTTACCTATCCTATTCTGCTCGAATCCACTTTTTGCGGATTTTGCCCATTATTTTCCTATTTTTGTTATATATATATATATATATATATATATATATACTAAGTGACATATAAATCCGAACACCCAGTTTAAATGGTTTTATTTTAATAAAATTTTGTATAAGTGTACTTAATGAAGCATAATAAGTAAATGATAAAAATTTCAAAATGATTGCACTGCTTTAAAGCCCTTTGACCTTTAATAATCTGTGGATGCACCCTGATGTGCTACGCATTCTCCAACGCGCCTAGGCATGCTTCTGATCAGGTGGTCAATGTCCTCCTGTGGTATCTCATTCCAGGCAACCACCAACTCCTCTCGAAGTGCTTCTAGAGTCTGAGGAGGACGTTGCAAATTGAGCAATCTCCTTCCCATCATATCCCACACGTGCTCAATTGGGGATAAGTCGGGAGATCTTGGTGGCCATGGTAACAATGTGACATCATTATGTTGAAAGAAGTCTATTGTGACTCTTGCAATATGTGGTCGGGCATTATCTTGTTGGAAAGTTGGATCTGCCAGGGTGTCAAGATAGGGTAAAAGATGGGGTACTAGAACTTCGTGGATATAACGCTGCGCGTTCATGTTACCTCTGATGAAGATTAAAGGTGACCTGGAACCATAAGCTATAGCACCCCAAACCATAACTCCAACAGTGAAATGAACATGTCTTTCAACAAAAAACTGTGGATTCCTCCTTTCACCACGTCGCCTTCTAACCCTGGCACGACCATCGTACATGCCTAAACAAAATCGAGACTCGTCACTAAAGACAATACTGTTCCATTCGTGATTCCAGAGTGACCGTTGTCTGCACCACTCAAGGCGATTACGTCGGTGTTCTCGAGTTAAAGGGAGGACCCAGTGTGGCCGGTATGAAAACAAGCCAAAACTTCTCATTCGTCGGTAAACACTTCGCATGCCAATAGGTCTTCCGTGTTCTGCAAATCATTCATTTGCAATGGACCTGGTAGTGGAGAAACGGTCCCTTAAGGTCAATAATCTTAGGCGGCGATCTTCACGGTCTGTTGTTCTACGGCGGCGTCCAGTGCCCCTTGCACTTTGCGTACGGCCATCTCGAAGCTATGTCTGACAACACCTAACCACAGTGTCTACACTTCTTTGCACTCTAACTGCAATTGCCCGAAAAGAAAGTCCAGCTTCCCGAAGTCCCACTATACCGCCCCTATCAAACTCACTAAGTTGACGAAATCGTACAGGTCTCCGTACTCTAGGCATCGTAACAGATCGTAAAGGATGTCAAGAACCAAAATCCACCTACGTTGATTCTTTACTGCGGCTGAAACTCAGACTAAAAATATAAATAGACTTACCATTCTTACGGCACTGTAATGCATGAAGACAAACAAACCCAACTCAAAACAAATACAAACAATAAGCTGTGTATGTGCAGACCACAGCTGATTCCACCAGTGGCGTAGGTGCTATTTTTGTAATGGTGTTCTGGTTAATACACCCAGTATCACCTTCCATGGCAGTGAAAAGAATAAACACAGAGAAGTAAACAAGGTTTTATTATTGGAACTTAATTATCAGGTTTATTGCTTCATAATACCTAGTACAAAGGTATATAAACAAGATAGAGAGTATCATGTAAATAATAAGAATTGAGTAGAAACTTTCCTGTCCAGAGTATGAATACAAAAAAAATAGTAAGAAAATGATAGTAACCATGATCAAAAGTTGTGTATAAAAAAATATATAAAGAAACAGAAAAAGAATAAATAATTGACGCATCAATTTAAATATTCTGTCTTGATATTGAAGGCACAAAAAAACTATTCATTCCTTAAGAAAGATCTTAGCTTAAATAATTCCCTAAAGTATTTAAAAAGTTTGTATCATAAATTCAACTCATTCGTTTTATTTAGGCAAGCAAAGACACAGATTTGGTTCAAACGATCTGACAGAATATGCTCTCTCAATGGATTGTATAATGGACATTCCAGGAGGAGATGTCCTAAAGATTCGGTCTTTCGAGTATTACATATTGTACAATAGTCTGTTTGGTCAACCCTGTATGAAATATTGTTTAGGAAGATTTTGAGACTACATTTATTGTGGAGCTTAAGTTGGATTATAAATCGTTTTATACATAACGGTATACTTGGGGATTTAGTGTACTCTGTAGACTCTGATAGCTATTTTAGCCATTTAGCGCGTCAAAAAGTTCTTGTATTGATATATGCTGATCCAGATATGGATGTAAAACATCTAAAAAGCTAAAGTCAACATTGGGGGTAGGTTTATACATTATTTTATAGTAGTCAATCCATGTTTGGAGATTTAGTGCATATTTCAGTAAAACAATTCCTTTGGACTTGTCACTCTCCCTAAGTCATTACTTATAATTCATTTTATAATTTTGCTTTTTATTTTTTTGTAATTATCAGGTTTTATTGATTTTGAAATAATATACTTTTTCTGAGTAATGATCGTACACGTTTTGAAGGGGCATTCAAGTTAGTGGTATAATGGTACAACTTAATGGTAAAATATTGTTCTAAAACTTGTTTACAGAGCAATGGAAAATGATTACTTAAAGGTTCATCTTCGAATACATGGTCCTTAAACACATTTCCGAATCCAAGAGGTAAATTTTGCAATGTATGATTTGTTAATATTTGTGAAGCTCTTGTCATATTTTTTTTGCCAACTCCTAACCTTTCCTTTTATAACCTAAAGCAATGTTCTTCATATTTACACACATTTATTACAAAAGCGGAGGCTTTAACTAATTTTCCATACGTTTTTCTTATTTGTAATTTCGATATAGACTCTCCTGAAGTTTCTAACAAATCTAAACAACTCTGGCATTTTATAGACTTTTTTAGCCTCTTCACAACAAAACCTGCAACATATGCAACAACATCTTCCAAATACAGTTTAAGCTACCAAGGACTTATTCGAAGAAAGTTTTTAAATTGTATAAAATCTTCATCTTCCTCTATACTGTTTGATGATGAGGTCATATCCTCACTAATTTTGATCTCTAAAGATGATGATGAACAGTGCAAAATGGATGTGCTATCTAATGCGACGACATTGGATGCTTCATTGCCACTTATTTCAGTATGAAGTAATAATTTTTTTTAAATATTCTGAAACTGCTTCGAGGTAGGATTATTGCTGTATCCTCCTTTGCTTCTTATACAACTGAAGAAAATTTCCAAATGATCTTGAGATAACTTATATGTGAGAAGGTACTTCAGCTCTTTGGTTTCTTTGACTCTATATTCATACAGGCTGTTTATTGAAATTATGAATCCCAAAAATCCTAATTTTCTTCTAGAAAGTATAACTCTAGTGTCTCCTAATTTTAACGATTTCAAATAATCCTTCGCTTCTTCTAAGAAATTGAAATATTGTTCAGTAGCAGGTGACAACGGTTTCTCATAAGGTTTTTTGACATCCTATTCCTTGAATTAAAAACATCAAATAAATTGTTTACTGTTCTACAAAAATATGATGTAGCTTCTGAATCCTTGAAGTCAGCTATAGCCAGATCTTTGTTCAAAAAGTCTAATGCTTCTGCAACACTCTTGCTCAAAGTCTGGACGGCAAGTTTAACTTTCATCTTTTCATTCACCCATTGAAGATTCTTCTTGTTTTTTCTTATCACTAGGAAACCTGAAAGATCAAAAACGTGTCTAACAGAAGAGTATTTTTTGAAAATCACCACACATACAGTGTAAAAACAACCAATAACTATAAAATGTCTATTTCTTAAAACTAAAAATCACAAGGCATCCCCATGCGCTACGCCCTTGTCCTCCTCTAACCTCTAACTCACCTGAGGAAGGTTGCATCAGTTTTTTCACTGCTAACTCCACAAAGAATGCACTTCCGACGTCACATTATCTTTGAAAATTGTCTATCAATGATAACAATGCTATAATTGCCGCTAAAACAACCTGAAAACATTTTTGAATACTCGCAACAAATTCACTGTGCACAACAACAAACACCAGATGTTTGTAAATTCTGTGTACGCATCCACCACTTGCCGCTGAACACCGTTGCCACGTTCGGCAAAAAGTCGGTAGAAATGTGCTACTTTCGAATGAGGGCAAGTTTCGTCCAAGGTGGAACAAATCCAGTCAAACAACTGACTGGGCAAAATATTATATGTAATGTTCGCTATGAATTACCCAACATGAATCTGCATCCGTTTTGAATTGAATTTACGGCGTGTCGGCCACCTCTGTGACCGTTTTTGCGAGTATAAACAAATATGAAAAGAAAAAATAAATTTTTAAAATTTAAAATGACGTTGACAACTGCCTAGGAGCAGTTGTTTGATCGACCCACGATCGACCGGAGCGTCCACACCTTATTTAAGTCCACCTTCATTTCGGGCGGAGTGCACACCAATATCTCATTCCATTTTCAATAGATTTTTCAGTATGGAGAAGTGGCAGCGTCGCATATATTTGTTTACCGTAAATACAGTTATGTTGACGACGATATTTTGTAGGGAATTATTTGTCTATTTATATTTTTAGTCTGAGGGCTGAAATATTCATTTTTAGAGCGTTAGTGAATTAAAAAAAAAGCAGTATAAAAACCGGAATGCCAACTGATAAGGCTGAACATTTTTTCACTTCTTACTTACAGTAAGGTAAATACATTCACTAACTTTTATTAAAATAAAACCATTTAAACTGGGTGTTCGGATTTATATCTCACTTAGTATATATAGATGGAAGAGTAAGGATCCCTAGGTTGATGAATGTCTCCCAACATAGCTGCATATAACTCAGATCTACGCTGACTCTGATGCAGCGCCTTTGGAGTGCAAATAACTTAGGCATATGCTCAGAGTGACTCCAGTTCAAAAGTGCATATGACATTCTTGAGTGGAAGAATCCATAATATGTGGTTAGCAACCTATCACCAGAAACACAGATTTTCAGATTCCTAATTAAATAAATGGTCTTGCATAGTTCCCTGAGAATACAGTTTACATGTCGCTTCCAAGTCATGTGTGTATCAACACTGACACCCAAAAATTTGTCTATGGTATTGACGATATGGTAACACAAACTTATTACCATGGACTGTGTCTTTGAAGCATTAAGTGTTAGTTTATTTGCTAAAAACCAATTTTCTAAATTTACTGTATATTCAATATTCGCAGAGAGAAGTAGATCAATTGATTTACTACTACAGAGCATTGTTGTATCATCGGCAAACAGTATAAGATTGAAGTTTGTATTACAATTGGGAAGGTCATTAATGTATATTAAAAATAAATTGGACCCAGCACAGAACCCTGTGGGACGCCACATGAAACTCATTGTACTGGAGGTAGTGTTGTTGAAGGTTACATGCTGCTGTCTGTTGCTCAAATAAGATGACAAGAGCCTAATGTTATTATTAAGGGACTTGTAATGTGACATTTTTTGTAGAAGAATGTCATGTCGGACAAAATCGAAGGCCTTAGTAAGATCAGCTAAGCAATGAGCACCACTTTAGAAAGCTAGTTATGTTGCCGTCATTTAGAACTTTATTAATTAATATAATAATTGCATTGTATTCCTTTTTACTAGCTCATCACTTTTGGTTTATATTAACGATTGTATCTTAATTATGAGTCAGTCATTCAATCTCAGTCACAGCGAACACACACACTGTAATTCCGGTTCGGTCTATGTAAACTATTGTTGGAATCAAATAAAGTTTTTTAAAAACGAAGTTTGAAGTTCCGACTACATAATTGGCGCAGCCCGCAGTAGGATTCCCAAAGGGATTTTCACCGATTAGCCCTTGAGTCTGAACTCTTAATTGGGAATCACGAACCTCCGTGACGAGCCGGTACGACTGAAGAAAGAAGAAAGAATTTGGACCACAAGTGCCCTTTGTCCTGTTGAAGTCGACGTCCACCTGAGGAACCTAGGCCAAGAACGGGATGAAGTACTGGACCTATCAGTAAGTGCTCATTGTATCCTTATTTTTTCATGAGTGACTCACCCCGACCTGTAAATCCTTTCGAAGGTGATAGTGCAGATCAAATCGCTAATCGCATAGCAAGCTTAGAATTAGGAAGTAGAGAAATAAGACAAGCAAACGAAACTATAGAAAGGATAATAATGAAGACCCCCAGTAGAAATAGTACCCCCCAGTTCGACATAAAATTACTCCAAATTGTCCCAGAATTTGATGGGAATCCCTGTAGGCTATATAGATATTTAGAAATAAGCACAGATTTATTAAATAACTATTGGAACACTGACGATACAGTATGTGTCCAAAACAAAATACTGCTGCATGGCATTTTCTCGAAATTGACTGGTGCTGCAGAGCAAGTATTTTCTCTTAGCGGTTCCACAGACTGGCACAGCATAAAAAATTTGCTAATTGCTCATTTTGGTGATCAAAGAAACGAGAGTAGTCTTATTTCAGATATGACTGTCCTTAGACAAAATTCTAATGAAAGCTCTTTACAGTTTTATTCTAGAGTTGTAACCATGCTGAATCATTTACATAACTATATAAATATTCATGAAACAGTTGATGCTATTAAAACTAGTAAAAAGGCACTGTATGATAGTCATGCATTGCATACACTTTTAGTAGGTTTAAAGGAGCCACAAAGTTCCATGATTCGGTCGATGAAACCTAAAAATTTGGCAGAAGCTCAAACTTATATTTTAGAAGATAATAACATTAGATATTTACAAAAGGCTGGTGCACATTCAAATTTCAATAAGCCACCTCAGCCTGCCCTTTCATCCAAACCACATTTTCAAAATTTGTTTAAGCCTCAAATGCAGCCTATGAATCAATTTAGGCCTCAGCAAAATTTCAATTATCAGCCTCAATTACCAAGAGGACCAGTTCCGATTCAACCTAGACAAAATCGTCTTCCACAAAAATTTCCAACAAACGCACAAGTTTTTGGCAATAGACCTAATGTTAATGTTTGGCGTAATCCGCCTAATCAAGGACCTTCCTATAGGCCTACTCCTATGAGTGGTGTTAGTAGCATCAATAGAAATAAAAATTTCCAAAATAATTATTTTAGGCCTTCTGGCCCAAGGAACTTTGCTTCTCAAGAATTACATAACGTTGAGAATGATCCTTATGATCAACATTTTGGAAACAACCCTTACAATGACTATTACTCGGAATATTGTCAGGATGGTGAAAATCAGTATGACTGTTCTGATCTATACTACGAAAACCCTGATGAGACACAAAATGATGTTTCTGAAACTGGTCAAAAGCCTGATGAAGAAAAACAAAATTTTCAGATGGCCGTGCCCATGATAGAGGAGACATAATATACTTAAACACGATTTATGACAAAACAGAGTTACCTTATATTGAAATTAAAAATCCGCCTTTAAAGCTTCTTATTGATACTGGTGCAACGAAATCATTTTTAAATCCTGATCTTGCACAATTGCATTTTCCAAAATGTATTTATAAAGAACCATTCGAAGTAACTTCAGTTTTTCAGCATTCGAAGAGAGACTATTGTGCTAAAATTCCTGCCTTCTCAGAACTCAATGTTAGTGAGCCTATAAAATTTCATTTGTTCAAATTTCACAAGTATTTTGATGGTCTGATTGGTTTAGATATTTTGAAACTTCTAAATTCGCATATTGACCTTAGAAATTCTATTTTGCATACCAAAAACGCCAAAATTCCAATCAAATTTCATGATTTGAAAAATCGTTTGTTATTTTTCATAGAAATTGAGCCCTACACGGCGGCCCAAGCCAAAATTCCTGTCGATACTTATAATGGAGAAATTTTGATTCCAAATTCCAAAATTAGAGATTGTGTAATCAAGGAAACGCTTACTCATGCTATAAACGGTTATGCCCTAGTTGACCTAGAAAATTCAAGTAACACTTATCAAGAAATTTCCTTGTATGAGCCTATTGTTTCATTTCCATTCGACGCAAACAATTACGCTTTATTCCACGCTATCATTAAACCATCTGAATCAGCTTCGCCGTTGCGACGTGATATCAGTAACCTGATACGAACATCTCATCTCAATAATGAAGAAAAAACTCATATTCAAAAATTGTGTCAAACCTACTCCGACGTATTCTATTACGAGGGTGATGCGTTAACTTTCACAAACCAAATTAAGCATCATATTAGGACCACAGATGAAATTCCTGTTCATACAAAATCGTATCGTTATCCACACATGCTCAAAAACGAAATGCAAAGCCAAATTAGATCCCTTCTAGATCAGAATATTATTCGACATAGTAGCTCAGCTTGGAATTCTCCAGTTTTTCTCATTCCCAAAAAACCTGATGCTAGTGGTAAAAAGAAATGGCGTATGGTGGTTGACTATCGAAAGGTTAACGAAAAGACCATAGATGATCGCTACCCCATTCCATGTATTTCTGACATTTTAGACAAATTAGGTCGTTGTAATTATTTCACAACTTTGGATTTAGCTAGCGGTTTCCACCAAATTGAAATAGCCCCGGATGATATTCAAAAAACAGCGTTTAGTGTTGATGGAGGTCATTACGAATACCTTCGTATGAGTTTTGGTCTTAAAGGAGCACCAAGCACATTTCAGCGAGTTATGGATAATGTCTTGCGAGGACTAGATAACACTATGGTGTATATGGATGACATCATAATTTATTCTACTTCTTTACAAGAACACATTGTATCATTGAAAAAGGTTTTCCAAAGATTAAGGGAGACAAACCTCAAAGTTCAATTAGACAAATCCGAATTTTTGAAAAAGGAAGCAGCCTTTCTTGGTCATATTGTCACATCGCAAGGAGTAAAACCAAACCCCGACAAAATTCAAGCCATTCTCAAATATCCATTGCCCAGAACCACCCGCGAAATTAAACAGTTTTTAGGTTTGATTGGTTATTATCGTAAGTTCATTAAGGACTTCGCAAGAATCACTCGCCCTTTCACCCTATGTTTGAAAAAAGGAGCAGAAATTAAACATGACGAAAAATTTCTCAAAGCTTTTGAACATTGTAAGAATCTCTTAACGAATGAACCATTATTACAATATCCGGATTTTGAAAAGAACTTCGTATTGACTACCGACGCAAGTAATTTTGCTGTATCAGCTATACTTTCTCAAGGCCCTATTGGCTCTGACAAACCAATAGCTTATGCATCTAGAACATTAAATGATTCTGAACAAAATTACAGTGCGACAGAAAAAGAATGTTTAGCAATAGTTTATGGAACTAAGTATTTTAGATATTATCTTTTTGGACGAAAATTTAAAATTGTAACAGATTGCAAACCGCTTCAGTGGTTAATGACTTTAAAAGAACCAAATTCTAGATTACAAAGATGGCGCTTAAAATTATCCGAATTTGAGTATGAAGTTATATACAAAAAAGGTAAAGAAAATAAAAATGCTGATGCACTTTCTCGTATTCAAATTCACGCTACCGAAATTGACCCACAACCTTCTACATCACAAATCCAAGATGAAGAAGAGTCCCCATTTATCCGATACATGAAAACCTTCAATAAAGACTTTTCCGAAAAACCTGCAGATGACCAAACGTCTATAGAAAATAATGTAGGTGATGAACAAACAGTACGCAATTTGCTAGACTTGAGTGAACGAGTTGAAAACGTAACTATTCACTCAGACGATGAAAGCCCCATTCAAGAAATTAACCCTGTAGAAAAACCTATCAATGTTTTCAAGTACCAAATTTTTGTTAGAAAAGCCATTATGCCCAGAAAACTCACACTTCAACCTTATGGGATCCGAAGAAATTCTTGTACACATTGTATATTGTTAATGGTGATTTAACTCCTATTATACACTTTCTCAAAGACTACGGTGTACCAAAAAGTACTTATGCATTTTATTTTGAAGATAATCAAGTGTGAACAAGATGACGTCATAGAGTTAAAAGGCATTTACCTACTTGAAGTGCCTTACCAGTGCAGCATACAAACGAAGGACTACATTTACAAAAATCAAAAAGAACAACCATGGAAAAGCCGCTGTTGCTTCCAGAGGTCCACATTTCATCAAAAACAGAAAATCCAAAGGAAATCAAGTTAGTACATATTTCCTTAGATAAACTTCATCACTTGCAAGAACGAGCCGACCAAATCCAGGTAGATCTTCCCGAAACAGTGAAGCACCCCTACAAATGGAGTCTACCCCTGTATGCAATTATGTTAATTGGAATTGCGTGCATTTTCGTGAAAAAGTATCACCAGAGAAGAAAAGGATCAAGAAGAAGCCAGCAGTTAGAAGCAATCGAAATGCAACCCCAGAGGCACGAAGTTTTGTTTGTGCCCTCCAAAACTTCATCTTAAGGGTGGAGGTTTTTTAAAAACGAAGTTTGAAGTTCCGACTACATAATTAGCTGCATTTATGTTCACAATGAAGCTGTCAATAGCTAGAGAGGTAGACTTACCTGATCTGAAACCGAACTGACAGTCAGTAAATGTTCTGTTGCTTTCAAAATAGTCAATCAGCTGATCTTTCAAAAGAATCTCAAGTATTTTAGCAAGTAGAGGTATAAGTTAAATAGGTCTATAATTTGAAAGATCATTGGTATCGCCTTTTTACCAGGAAATATACCATTTGAAATACACCAATTGAATAATTTTGTTAATGGTATAATAATAAGATTTTGAATAGTTGTCCTAATTTGCGCATTGAAACCGAAAACATCAAAACTTTTAGATTTATTTAATTTATCTATCACTGCCCTGACTTGATTGTAAGTAAACTCCTTAAAAATATAACTTTCTGTATGAGTTACCTCATGCAAATAGCTCGTATGAGTTGAAGCTGAAGATGGAATTTGGTCAGTAAGATTATTTGCAATGTTAGTAAAATAAAGATTAAAGTCAGATGCTCTAAGCGTCCTGCTTGTGTGCTGGCTTTTCATTGGTTTGTTGTTTTTGATAACATTCCATACTGCTTGTTGTCTATTTTTAGCATTTTTAATATAACGATCATCAGCTTGTTTTTTGGCTTGATTTATCGTACGTCTATATTCACACTTGTATAAGTTGAGATACTCTTTATTAACAATTTGAGGATCAGATTTGTATAGTTCTGACAGAAATTGGTATTGCTCTCTCAGGTGCTGAAGATTTAAGTTGAACCAAGATGAATTAAAAGTAAGACTGTTTTTGAGAGTTTTTGATTTCACTGGAATATTTCAATTTCATCGACCAGGGTTTTGACGAATTTTTTGACTATACATTCAATAGACATATCACGATTCTCGACAAAGTCCCAATTTATGTGCTCAATACTATAATATAGATTGAAAAGACCAATATCGGTAATTGGACGATAACTAAAGCTTTTAGATGTTGATGGATACCGCTTATATTCTATGAAGAAGTCAATTGCTAAGTGATCTGAAAAATAGGTGTCAAAAACGGTTACAGATTTTTTTAATTTCTGGACAATTCGTAAATATATTGTCGAGACAGTTAGCCTTACGGGTTTCCACAAACACCATAGCCTCAAGTTGTGACAAAGTGGGCGAGGAGCTTTTGATATACTCTAAAAAGGTTCCCGAAAAGTGTTTTGAGCATGTTTTATTTTCAATCCAGGCAAATCCGATACTAAACTCTTGAAAATAATTATATTGGGATAAGTGCTTCTATAAAATGTCGCTCGAACAGAGCTTCGTGAAATGTACGCACCTCTTCACCTTCCTCATAACAGAAAGCAGAGCTGTAGGTCTGTAGTTGTAAGGGACAGTCTTAGATCCTTTTTTAGGATGGGTTGTACATAAGCAAATTTCCTGTTTTTTGTGGAGGTGCCGAATTCGTAAGGCATCTGGATACGACAAAGACCTGGAGCAAGCTCCATTGCACGCCTCTGTAATGCAACGGCAGGAATCAAGTCCGGACCAGAAGCTTTGCTGATATCGATGTTCAAGGAATAAAAGATCTTTTTAGAAAGCACCGTATATATGTAAGTATACGTATATACAGGTATGTCGTCCTGGAAGTACAAGCTGAACCAACACTAAAGCTATTTCATGAACAAATCGCTATAGGACAATATATTTCAGCCTCAATCAAAAGTTCCAACCAGCCTTGAGCTGTAAATGCCTTTAGATTTTGTGGTCGTTAAAAATTTCGAAAACACTGAAAAACTACTTTCCGCACATAAATACAAACTCATATTCCTTGTAGCATCAAGTACGAAACGGGGATTTTGCTTTAGTTGAAAAACTTACAAATATATCCTTGCACTTTGTTGATGTTTGCAAATTGCACTATTAACTGCAAACTTTTACCTTCGAACATCACAATAAATACGGTTTGTCTGAGTCATTAAATAAGTAATAGCATATTGCCGATAATGTTTATCTCAGGAAAATATATCATAATTTGCTGAAGGCTGGAAAGTTACTTTAAAAAACTATTTTTCAAATAAAGCTATCAAAATCGTTATGAGCACCGTAGTACGTTTAACCTTGGGTCCAGCAAAATAAGATTTTTAGTGAAATGTGCTTAAAAGCACTGTACCTATGTTAAAAGTGATACAGGGTGTTCACGTTCATTTCCTCCAATATTGATGTTTTCAATAATAATGATGATAATTTATTGGTGTTAATGCTCGTGATGTGCTTACACAGATCAGAGCAAAATTACATGGACAAGAAGATTCAGTTAAATGCGATCTGCTAGCTGGTATATAATAACATTGAATAATTGTATTCATGAAAAAAGTAAAAAGGAATGTTTAGAAGAACTGAAAATCAAAAGTCACGCAAAATTCTTACGTTTTACTACTTTTTATTGTACAACATTTCAATCACATTGTACTAAAAATATCAATAAACGATACAGAGGGCATGGGTTAGGATGTTTTCGTGTTTTTGCGTCTAATTGTACACCTGTACTCTACTATCAGCTATAGAGTTAATAACATTAAAATTACTTTTCTTGAACGGTAGGGGTATTACGTATCTTGAAAGGTGACATTATAGTTTTTTTGACGTTATATAGTGTTTATGACACTCTATTATGATTTATGTAGTTGTCGTCTCTGTTCTTGACGGGTAAAAGTAAGACTACCAGTATGCCTTTATATATCTCCATCTCCCTCATACATACACATGCAACCTACTCCTGTGTGTGAACGTTTGTTCGGTAAGCTCAAAGGCATACGTTTTTTAGTTGTGTGATTCCTTATCGAAAACTTTGTCGTTGCGTATGACTGTAATCAATCATATTTGTCACAATGACAACTTGACATCGGCGTACAGTCCGAGTTGTCCTGTTATCAATCTTAAATATAAAATTGTACAATTCCCGGAAATACGATCAACGGGGAAGGCGGTCAGCTCGTGTTAAGTTCATTAAGGTGTTTCCAGGAACAGAGTAAAAGCAACGGTCCCTTGTTACCCACTTCATGCATACTGGAGAGAGTAGCAAATGCGCTGACGTGATGCCGTAAAAACAGAAATTAGGACTAGTTTTTTGTATTCGTTCTAGAAATTACATATAAGAAGAAAACAAAATCTCTGTTTGATGAAGTATATTACAACTAACATGTGAGAAAATATGCCACAGACAGGAATATTTATGAAACTTGGAGAAGTTATTAGATTTAACATTATTTATCCCAGTCATTCAAATTTTATAGAAATGTATATGTCAAGTAGAAAATACAAATCAGCGCCTGCGAAAATGTTTTGTGTTTGATGAGTCCTTCCGAATTTTCCATGATATGGCTTAAATTACAAACAACGCGGGCGCAGTGGTGATGCTTCTCAAGGTTGTTGAAAACGCAAAACAACAGGGAAACGTAATTTATAACTTTGAACATACAAGTAAGCCGACTGATAGATAACCTTCATGGGCAGCATATTCAGTAATAGGTAGTTTTCCCGCATAGCAAATGTCACTGATTTTATATACATACAGGTCAATACACTCAATCATCCAGATGCGATCTTGCTACTCTGCTACTACATTTCCTTTTCCTTCTCAGAGATAAACTCTACAGACCATCTCAGTATTCTGCAACCAGCTCGCAGCTGGCCATTGAGCGTATCGTCGAGTCATTCCTCCACAGATGACGCTTTTGGTGATGTGCACAGCGCTCATAGCGATCACTGTCGGAATGAACTATTCTACACTAGAAGCTATCTAATCAGCGAGTTGGTATTTTTGGACATTATGTAGCTTTTTTACGTAATATATACCTACGTTAAAGTAACAGATCAAAATATCAAGATAACAGCTGAGCGCCTTCCTGTAACATATTTTCAAATGGTATGAGGGGTCATGTCATATTTTGAAGCTTCTTATGAGTATCTAGTAGTCATAGTATATAACATCACTGTATTTCAACATGGCTGACTTACAGACTGTCAGAATTGAGCGTTTTTGTTCACTGAATGTGCAATAAAATGTGACATTTGGCTGAAAAAAGTTTTTGACTATTTTTTTTAAATGAAATGCTCCATATTTTATGACTTCTCATCTGTCGATTTTACACTTAAGTAAAGAAATCATGCATCAACTTTGTTGCCCCTGAATCTTAGCTTTCTAGCTTGACCCTTGTAAAAATCAAGAAACGATGCACCTTTTTGTAGCTAATATGGCGTATAGCAAGTAACAGCGCAACTAAGTATGCGTGATACTCCCGTAAAATTGCATGATCAAACGAACTTACCTGTAAGTGATGTTCGATCTTAATTATGTGAAGTACTCATCGAAGTGCACGTGCTTTGAACTCGTGGGTTTAATGAGATACGATGGTACTACATGATCTATTCTAATTACTTCGACGAGGACGCAACATAATCAGCATAATTGCAGATGGCCGACATTGAGGAGACATCTGGCAACACGGTGCGTCGAGGCGCCAGGCTGCGCCCGCGTCTCGAGAGCGGATCGACCGCCTTCACTTTCCAGGTGTTCCCATCGCTTACGTGCTTACGAAAATAGCCAAATTATAAAATGGACGATTATCGTGCAAGCTCGCCGTCACAGACTTCTCATATGCTGTCCGAAGATCCAGACGTCTCCCCTTACCGTGATAAGGCCGTACTTACAAAGCCTGTGATAAACTACCGCAATAACAATGAAAATAATTTCATCAGTGGTTATGTGCCCGTGGATACTACAAAACCGAAGTATAGAGGAAGAAAGACGTTTGCGTTTTGGACCCTGTTGACGCTACTTTTTATCCTAGTTATTGGAAACCTGATGTTAACTTTGACTATCGTTGGGGTTTTGAGATTGGGCCATGGTAGGTACAATATATAAACAAGGAATTTAATTTATTTGTTGCAAACTAACAGAATACAGTAGACATGGCATTGAAACTTTGGTAATTCTTATATTTTTATATAATCAGTGACAAAGAAATCGGGGATCTTCTTTTATTTACAGGGCGAAGGATAATTCTGCAACTGTAGGTATGTCACGCCATGGTCTACTAGATCGTAAAATTTTGTTTTAGTAAAAGTCTTAGAGTTTTCAAGATTTTCAGCATTAATATTTTTTTTTGAAAAACTGGCTTGTATTCACTTCATCACGCGACTTACTGAAGTACGACTCCGAAATAAGTTTTTAAAAAACTTTTATTTTCAAAACGTACAAAATTGATGTGAAACGGACCGAGAAATAGCTAGAACTGAATATAATGCAAATTACGGTATATTTATAAACTCTGTAAAAAGTGCAAGCTATGTGAAATGCAATTCTACAATTATGCGTATCTGGTGTCTGTAACTCGCGCCAATGTTACAAATATCAACGTTTTGACAAGATGCCGCTTAGAAAGTTTTGAAATCCAAAATACTTTCGGAGAGAGACGGAAAAAACCGCACTTTCCTAGAATCGTTTTCATTTTTTCCTAACTTTATCTGTTGTTGAATTTTTTAAGAAATTGCACATAATCAGTCTCACTTTTTATCTTCCACAAGATGGTATAATTAGAATTTCCGTATGACGTTTGGTCTCTTGTCGCTCAGCTTTATTTGTTCTTATATACGCTTTATTGAATTTTTGCATAGATAAATCGAGTTTTTTAATTCTGATTCAAAAAATATTTAACATGTTAATTTCCTTGAACTTATCACATAGTCATTTGTTTCGTATACTGGGTTTGTGCCTCCTCTCAACATGATGGTTATTAAAGAAAAACTGTGCTTTGACTTCCTCGTGACAGCCAGAGGAAAAGGACCGAAAACAAAAACAAAACTCCACAAAACGAGAGTTTTGGGTTCTGTTTTTGTTTTCCAGGTTCTAGAAAATACAAATACAACAAACTCGTGTCCGTTTAGTGAAAAGCCGTATTGTTGTCTCTGTAACTTGTCACAATCTTTCCGTTTTGTACCTATAATCTACTCGTATTTATATTACGGAAATTATCAAGTACTTGCAAGACTACTTGAATATTCAAGTACTTGACGTAAAAACTACTTAACCTGAGCTATTTTGCTTCTATACAGGGTGTTCCTTAATGATATGCGAATATTTAAGGGTGTGAATCTACATGAAAAATTAATGTTAGTTTGCTTTCTAAACTATGGTCTAAAAATGTTTCCTTACAAAAACTTGGGGTGTTGATTTAGGAAAAAAATGGAAATTAATTAATATTTTTAGAACCGCTTCAGATATTTCACTGATATTTAGTACGTAGTGAAAGTTAATAAAGCTGCATATTTTTCAATGCAAAAATAATTTTTAGCTGTACCAGTGGCGTGCGTACGGGTATTGACTTCGATATTTTTCAGGAAAAAATGGCACGCAAATGGTTTTTGCCAAATAAACATTATTTTTGAATTCCCCGTTCAATTTATAACAGATGATCTATCTTGAATTATTTTCCTTCGATGCGCCATTTTTGAGTAAAAAATAAAAACCGTTCTATTGTCCGAGAAAATTAATGTAATAATTGAAAAATGCAATTTAGCAACAAATATCTAGTTGCTCTGAAATGTCACTGGCTTTTGACATCTGACAAGTCTCTGTTATTCAAATCTGTTCGCTGTGACATTTTTTCATTATTTAGTTTTTACAATCGTGTTAATAATGGTGAACTATTCAAATGTAGAAATGGCGGAAATGCATTACGTATATGGCCTTGCCGACGGTAATGGTGAGCAAGCCAGACAGATTTATCACCAGAGATATCCCGATCGTGCTTTGCCAGATAGTCGAACCTTTTCTAATATTCATCGTCGTCTTGTTGAAACTGGTTCTGTCCGAAAGGGAACATCTATAGGTAGACCTCTAAGTGTGAGAACACCTGAAATTGAGGAAGCAGTGCTGCACGAAGTCGAAGAACATCCTGAAAAGATTACGGGGAAGCCCGCTAGATACTTAAATATTTGCCATCAAATTGTTTGGAGAATTTTAGTGGATTTTTGTTATATCCTTACCATATTTTAAGAGTACAGGCATTACTTCCCATTGATTTTACAAGGCGTGTGACCGTTTATCAGTCATATCTTCAAAATCCTCAATTTGAATCAATGATTCTGTTCACGGACGAAGCTAATTTTTCTCGAAATGCCATTCAGAATTTCCACAATAATCATTTGTGAGCAGAAGAAAATCCCTATGCCGTAACCGAACCCCATTTGCAACACTAATTTTCGGTTAACGTATGGGCAGGACTTTTTGGCAACCACTTTTTTGGCCCATTCTTCTTGCCGGACAGAATTACCTCAATTTTCTTCAACAACAGTTGCCTTTGCTGCTTGATGATGTTCGGTTGGTAGTAAGAAACAATATGTGGTACATGCAAGATGGTGCACAAGCGCATTTCAGTGTAGCGGTTCGTAATTATTTACAAACTGTTTATCCAAATCGTTGGGTTGGCCGCGGTGGGCCCCAAGAATGGCCACCAAGGTCCCCAGACCTCAACAGATTAGATTTATTTTTGTGGGGCTATCTCAAGACACTAGTGTACACAAGTCCCATTAACACTGTAGAGGAATTAAGAGAAAGAATAGTTGCAGCGTGCGATAGAATAAAAAACACTCCAGTGATATTTCAACGAGTGCGCAATTCCATGAGATGGAGGGCGGAAGCATGCATACTAAGTGAAGGGGGCCATTTTCAACAATTTTTATAATCATTTCGGTGGTTTTAATGTTATGTTTATGTTGTCTGTTGTTGTTGTTGTTCGTTACCCCTAATGTGTTTAATTTTTCCATTAAATTAATAATAGTTTTGCAAGTTAGACAACAGAACGGTTTTTATTTTTTTTACTCAAAAATGGCGCATCGAAGGAAAACAATTTAAGAGAGATCATTTGTTTTAAATTGAACGGGGAACTCAAAAATAATTTTTATTTGGCAAAAAACCATTGGCGTACCATTTTTTTCTTAAAAAATATCGAAGTCAATACCCATACGCACGCCACCGTTAGAGCTAAAAATTATTATTGCATTGAAAAATATGCAGCTTTATTAACTTTCACTACGTACTAAATATCAGTGAAATATCTGAGGCAGTTCTGAAAATATTAATTAATTTCCAATTTTCTCCTAAAACTTCAACACCCCGAGTTATAAGGAAACATTTTTGGACAATAGTTTATAAAGCAAACTAACATTAATTTTTCATGTAGATTTACACCCTTAAATATTCGCATATTATTAAAGAACACCCTGTATAATAGTTAACTTGATTTCAAGTCAAGCCAAGTAGGTTGAAAATCAGGTCAAGTAGTGAATTCCGAATTATCGGTTTACTTTACAATCTTGATGCCCTTTATATCATGTTAGGAACGCAAAATATACACCTCGTTCCGAATCACGAAGCCATCAAGTTTTCGGGAGATGTAGATTTGGACCACATTTACAAACGCGACGGCAGGATCGAAGGATTCCAGGATAAGCCTGTCGAAATATTGTCCAGAAATAGCCCTATTCTCCTTAATCTGAGCAAAAACGGCAGAGGTGTTAATAAGGCTAAAGTCGACTTGAACGAAACTGTATTCCGGTAAGTTATTTGAAAACACCTTTTGCTTTTTATTTAAGGTAACATTTAAAGTCAACATATTCAACAGTTGAGAAGGTACACGGGCAGCGATTACCTCCACAATTTTCATACAGGATAATTTTGAGAAAGGATTGGACGGAGATATTTTTTCTCTAGAAATAACTCATGTCTTAAGGCGATCGTATCTATGAAATTTTTGTATTAAAATACTCCAGAACATATGTATTTTTAACTCCCATCAACATTTTTGTTATTTTCTCACTTGACAGAGTGAGGAAAACAAATAGCCTACCTTTTCCCAGCAGTTGCCGCTATTGACGAGATGTGCTCGTGTCAGATCAAGTCCTTGGTGGCTCCGACCAACCGAAATGAGCGGCTCTTATAAGAGACTAACGTTGAAACAGAATAACACAAAATTGAAATGAGACTTCAACTGTTGCTTTTATTGTGACACTTTCATTTTTGTATATGCGCGATGTCTCAGTGTATTTTATTATAAGATTGAAAAACACGGCAAACAATTCAAATGACGATGAAGTGCCAGAATAATGAAAAAATGTTTCTGGAAGTTTAAGCGCAAACATTTGCTAGATGGAAGCTATATGAAATTTGAGTTATTTTCCCCGCTTAGAGCCCAGATCCTTTTGTGGAAAATTCATGTTTAGTTACAGCAGACAGAAACTTCTTCTTTTCGTAATATGTCCGTCGAAGAATGTCACAGATATTGTTTTAATTTTCCAAGATAAGGTGAGGACAGAGTAAAAGTACAACAAAATGAAATACGAAACTTCCAAGGAAACACTTTCGTGGTATTGGCTTTGAGTCAGACTAACAAGCTCCAACATGCGTTAAATATAATGAATACTTGTTCTTCAGCCTTTTTCTTTCTGGCATTTCAGATATGTTAATTATTTCCAAGTCATCGACAACGAGAACAAAACACTGTTCACGGTGACTGAACCTACTTATGAATCGCTGAAGAATGTGGGAAATTTCAAGACCAAGCACGTGCAAACCAACAGGATTAGAAGCCAAATCGATGATGAACTGAAGATAAGTGGGGAGGTAAAAGGATCTTAAAACATTCTAGTTTCAGACGAAAGTGGCACTTTCAGCACGTTGGGAGTAAAAGTATTTTTGACTGCTTTTAATCATAATAGTTTTTGCTGGGTTGCATAGGTTTTCATACGGGGCGAATACATGGTCCTTTCGTCAATTTCAAGAACATTTTTCCAACGGTATGGCATATTATGACGTATTATATTGATGCTTTGCAGTTAATAAGTGAACTATAGGCAGAAGTGTGATTCCACATAGTTTTCTATATCTTGATGGGTGATGGAGCTTTATTTACGAGATTGAAAAAAATATCTACTGAGCGGGTAAATATATTGAGTTAAAATCTTAAACGTTCAGTGAGCACATCATAACCAATAAACACACATAGTTTCCCGGCCCAAACCAAATCAGGGTCGTAGAAACAGGGGTACCTGGTTTCCTAGAAGGAAATATCTTCCACGGCACTGGTTTTTTCGCAGAAAAAAATGCATTTTATAAAATACCACTCAATTTTCTATAGACTTCGTCGCCTAAGGAATTCTTGTCAGATCACTCTTTTTGGAGATATTTAGGTTTGAATATTTGGGGTAAAATCCTAAAATATGCTTATGAAAAGGTTTAGCCTCCACTATTCTGGAAACATCGTAAAGCCTGATAATCGAAACATGGCATGTGAAAAGAGCTATGATACCTCATTACAACATTAATTAAATAATATGCGTATCTTTTCCTCAATCAGTAGCGTAGAAACTTACCATCCATTAAACCCTCCTGTGTACGCCATTGGTTTTGCCGGCATACTCATTTTTGTTTATAGATAAATAAACTTCGAAACAAAGAAAACATTTATTTCAAAAATAAATAAAGCCAATAAATATTAAACACGACAACAATAAACAAAGTATTCGCTACAACTTACGTGGTTATTTTTAAAATTATGCGGACAACATGGGGAACAAGAAATAATAATAGACGTGACTGTTTTTCTAGGTGGTTAACGTAAGAGGTGCGGAAGGTAGCCGGATTGAAGGGAAAGAAATAATCTGGAATGCAGATCAAGACATCTATTTAAAGAGCATTAATGGCTCTATAGTGCTATCTGGAAGTGATGGAGTATACCTGGACTTCAAAAGGATACCGGTGGCCAAATTAGGAGCGAATATCTATGCCACTTCGCAGTTCAAACTGTGCGTTTGTATGCCTGAAGGAAAATTATTCAGAATACCAGTGGCCAACATTAATGAGAAAGTGTACTGTCATCACGTTAGTATGATGCAGAATCCTTGTAGTCGTTATTATTAGAGTATGTTAATCTGAAGATGATAGAAGTAGGTGTTCGACCGAAGCTAGATCTCGTCTTCAGCAAAGAAAGGAAAGACCGAGAGTTTCGAAAAATCACCACTCACGAGAAGTTTTCTGAAGATATCGCGTTTCAGTGGAATAAAACATAAAGTTTGTAACAAAGGATGCTAATGTACGTTAACATATACATAACATAACAGGCGGTTAGTTCATTCTTTTCTGAAGAAATCAATTAGGTACGCAGGAATATCTTTGAGCTACGAGTATCATTATACATAATTTTGTTAGAAGGAGAATTCTATAGGACAAGCATTCTGAAACAGAAAGCCTAGTTTACTATAGATGTACACCAGTTTTCGTTAAAAATTCATAATTGCTGTAATCGATTTCATCTACTGGACTATATATAAAAATTTGATTAGAACCAAGGCAAGGTCACAACTTATAAAAAACAAAGTCAGTGACGCAAAGGCTCGTTATTTTTATAACACAACCCTCATTTTCTATTTACTCGGCATTCGGCTTTGGCCGAAGGTTCTGTAGTAAGCCAAACATCGACTTCGTCAAAAAAATGTACCTTCGGTCGGACCGTAGATTGAAGTGCGATTCATGGCGACTCGCTTGTCATTTGTTGTTTGATATCCTGATTAAAGCCAAGACGCGTCAAATAACAGCATCAAAAAGGTGCATAGGAGAATTCTCTCCGGAATAAAATACAAGTTTCTAGACAAATATATTGCGATTACAGAAAGATGTTTTGTAGCACAATAATACTTACCTATAGAGGTTAAACTGTATTTTATTTTAATATGTGATCTCAATGATGATAATATCGTTATATGTTTGTATGATAGAGGAAATATCTAATAAAACGTATTGTTATAATGCTGGAAATTCATTAGCTACATACATTTAGTACAAAAAAGTAGGGTATATTGTACCGCTTTTTTAATTATACCACCTCAGTACTTACTGAATTGCAAATTTCTAACACCTGTTTGATGCCTCATGGCGACAAATTTGTTGGTTTCTGTAAAAAGTATTGATGCAGTATGAAAATAAAACAAGCCTTTGTGACCAAAATAATCGCTCTGGCAGTTGGGGTGGCAATTTTCGTAACTATTACAAGATTTTAGGAAATTAAAATTTGACCTATCGTTTTAAGAGATAAATAATAGAACAATTTGTACCAATGTTTGGTTTGTTGAATTGTACCGAAATACCTTATAGGAGATATGATCAATACAATCATTACGTGATATTTGTGATTTCTGTGCCTAAGTAAAACAAATATCGTCAGTTATTTGTTGTGCTTACGATTTGTTTTACGAGTGCCCCAAATCGGTGATTCTTATGTTTTGAGTTCTGTGAATGAAACTTACCAATTTATATTCGATCTTGTTTAGTTCTGTCGAGTAAAATTTTGTCACATCTAGTTTCCTAATGGATGATCTCTGTGCACTGGTTACCTAAATTAATTCTTAAATTAACAATGAAGATTTAATGCTTTCTGGTAAGGTACAATTTGGGATTCGATAAATTGTATCATTTGCAAATTTTTTTTCAAAAAGCTTATCTATTATTCCAGACTTTCAATAATTAGATAAGTCTTTTGCTGTGGATTTTTGAATTATCATTCGACACAAACAAGTCATGGGTTATTTCATATAATATGCTAAATGGTACAAATTACCCAACTTTAGATTACATTATGTACAGGGTACAGTACAGTAGCCCTTTTAATGATTGAAAATACAAAAGTTTGTTCTAAGCTCAGCTTTTCGGATCTACATGGTGATTTATCTAGACACACCAAATCTTTAATATGACATATCTCCCATATCACCATTGAACCGATTTTGTTGAAATTTAGCACAATAGGAGTAACGTACAACTAGATGGACTGTTAAAAAATCTAGGGTCGGACTCGATATTTTTCACTTTGTCGTTTTTTATCAAAATCAGCATAGGCACAGTTTGAATGCCTTTTCGGAATTTGTTAGGCAGTTTCACTTCAAAATAGTCGCATATTTGGAGCCTAATGCTTTCAAATGTCAGGACTAGCGAGAAAATGGAAACGTTGTCAAAAAGGCAAAAAATCACATTTTTTCCGAACCATGAAACTTCGAACAAGTCTCCAGAGCGAACTGAGTTGAGAGTTTGCAGTCTTTCGCCTTCATAGTTTCTCTTCAGAAAACAGATTTGAGCCCGATATGAGCCATGACCCTCCTTCCAGTATCATGAAAGTGGACAATTTTGGTTCAAAATATCAAAAGTTGGATTCAAAGACCTATTCCACCAATGACCTGGCACAAAACATATGAAAAGTACCCCAGGTAATTTATCTAAGAATTCAATATGTTATATTTCTTGCCTCGCCCAACAAAAGTGTCCATCGGACCAAAGCAGTCCAATGATTGCATTTGCAAAAAAATGGTGAATGTGCCGATTATAGTTCTCATATGAAAAATTCGTATAGTCAACGCCAAACAAAGTGGCGTGCACGTCATCAAGGTGGGTGTGTTGAAAAATTTACATTGTTGCCAAACTTTTTGTAAAATAATAAAATTTATTATTTACATATCTAGGTTTATAAGCAATATTAACCTCAAATGAGAACAAAAATAATAGTATAGTAAAATTATAGATCTGTACTTGCATAATCATTAAGTATGACAATTATTGATCAGATGACACTATGAAACTACCATATTTAATTGATAGCTTAAAGGTACTGAATAAAAATCCAAATGGGGTCCTCCAAATTTTATGCATGGTATTTATTTTACAGAATTCATACAGAAAAATGCATTCTAAAATTAGGTAAGCTACTGGTGTAAGCTTTTTCTGTACAGTAAAGTTAGTCGGAGTTTCTTTCTTCAGCGCTGTCTGAATCTGAATCTTCATCACTCTCAAAGTTGATTATTAAAGGTTCGATGTCTGGTCGATCAAAAATTCGTTCTCTTTCATACCATTTAAAAATTTCTTGCTCAGTATGTCGAACACTATTTTTCCACATGTCTGGGGTAACCGTTTGTAGAGCCTCGTTCCACATATCCAAACAGTCTTTTTCACTGTTACCATCTCTACCAATATGTCTGTTATAGTAACCTTTTGCTATGCCCCAAATTAACTCAATAGGGTTAAATATACAATGGTAAGGAGGCAGACGAAGAACTTTGTGCCCATGTTGTTCCGCCAATTCATCAATCACGTATATTTTAGGTGGTTTGTTTCTAAAAAAGCAGTTATTTTAAGAATAGGAATAAACAAAAGAAATATAAACTGTCGACCAAAATATATATAATTAAGAAGCATTATGTACCGAGCAACAATACTCAATAGCTCTGTTTTAAACATTGTGTTTAAAAATGGTATGTTTTGATTTGTCAACCAGTCTTGGATATTCTTTTTGTCCATGCATTGTTGGGCACTTTCAATATCATGCTGTGATAAGGGGCGTTATCCAGTATAATCATAGATGGACTCTCCAATTTTTCTAATAACTGATGTTGAAACCATTTCAAAAAATTGTCCTGGTTCATCTCTCCATGGTAATCGCTCAATTTTGTTTTCGAAGAAAATATCGCTTCACTACCCTCAATAAACCCATTTTCATTTCCAGCATGTAATGTAATGTATCTAAAATATATTAGTTTTAAATTTTATAGTGCAAATTGTGTAAAAGTACATACCTTTTACCATCTGTTTTAATAGCTTTCACGCTTTTTTGGTTTCCATTTTGCCAAGAGCGACCTATGGTCCCATTTTGAAATATCCAAGTTTCATCGAGGAGACAAACTGGTATAAGGGCTCAACCTTGGCTTGATTGTATTGCCTTAGAAATTCCACCCTTTTCAAAGCTATACTTGGTAGTTCCATGAGCCCTCGTCGCGGATTGTCCTTAAGCCACTTAAATCCAAGATCTCTAAGCAACCGCCTTAAAGACGTGGCACTACCATCAAATAATGCCCTATCTCTTAATCGAGACCATAAAGTTTGTATCGTAACTTGTTCTTCTGAAACCATGTGTAATATGACATTATAACTTAGTTAACAAATTAATGCAAATTTCTGATAAGTTATTATAATAAGATCTTACTTTTGTGATACATATTATAGATCACTTCTCGAATGGCACTTGTATCCAATGTCGCTGTGTTGGTTACACGTTTAATATAACTCCGCTTTTTCTTGGGCGATTCTAAATTTGCATCACTTTTCACACCCTCGGAAATACGACTAACTGCCCTTAAACTAATTTTTAAAGCAGCAGCAACACGCTACAAAAAATGAAATAAAATTTCACTATTATTAATATACATTACATATAATTATTAGTAACCTACCTCTTGAACAGCATTTAAAGGCAACAAAGGCCCGTTGTTGTCCCTTTCTTGCTCAAAGTAGTGCATTAACGAGGCCACGAGTTCCTTACACCGACTATTTAACTGTTTGGGCATCTTTATATACCAAAATTGCCTTTATCTACTCGTAAAATGAATAATTTTGTTTTGAAACAAACAGTTGTTGATTTACAGTATGCGGGGCCAAAGGATTTATAAAGATTTGAAATGCCACAAATTGATTCAGTGTCAAAATTAATACAAATGTCAGTTCCCAGTTTAAATAAGTTTCAAGGTGACAATGTGTCAACGCTGCGAAATCGGTTTAGTGCGTTTACATGTCGATAAGTGATTGGAGCGTTTGCAAAACATTTTATTTCGCATAATGCGTCTAAATTTATCAGAAAGCAACTTATGTGATATTTTAATAACAATGTTTATATGACTATTAACCATAATAAGAGAGTAATGACCATTTTACAATTTATATATCACATTAATATGAAACTGCAATAGAGCAATTGTTTGTGATAGAAACCTAGGCATTAGGTCGGGGAATTTGTATCGTGATGACGTGCACGCCACTTTGTTTGGCGTTGACTTATAGAATCAGTATCCTAAAAGTAATATTTCGTTGTAGGAAGGTGCTAGGTGTCATGTTGTTAGTGACCATGATTCTTACAAATTGAGCCCGATAAGAGACATGGCCCGCGTTCCAGTATTATGAAGCTTGCCAATTTGGTTTAATAATAATTTAAAATTGAATTCAAACACCTATCCGACCAAAAAGCATACACAAAGCGTATGGAAAGAATGCCACAGTTGATTTATCTAAAAAATCGATTTGCTTTATTTATTGCAATAAATGCCGATTGGGCCAAAGGAATCCTATGATTAGTTTCTGAGAAATAGGCAGATGTTTGCAAAAATGGTGAATGTGACAATTGTACTACTCGGGTCAAAAACGCGATCAGTGTATTAGAAAAAATATTCCGTTAAAACACCTGTAGGAAGGTGTTGGTAGGTTTCATGTTGATCGTGACCAAGGTCTTTGCAAGGTCCGTATCAAGGCAATTTGATTTTCATATATGTTTTCTGGAATAGAACTGGCAGTAGCTTTACAAGGTCAAATTAAGGTCATGTTGATTTTGAAGGGAAAGAAAAACTACACTAATGTGAACTTCAGGGTTCAGGTATTTTATTGACTATCAATTTGAGTGTTCACTTTTTAGTCTCCGACATATTAGGTGGTTTGAGTCAACTTTTACGAATGATAACCACAGTCCAGTATCACGGAGAGCATGTCAAGAACCCCATATACCAAGGCTTGGACACCACATTTACACCTACAGTAATGCTTATTAATCATAGCAAGATTATCAGGAAAATCCTCGTTACTTTCATAAAGTTTTTGATAAGATTTCCATAGTCGACACTTTTTTTGTTTTAAACACCATTAGCTTCTACTTCGTTTAACGCTAGACCGGCGGTCGCCTCTTGCACAGTTGCTAACAACTGATGAGCTAATGTAGAGGAAAGGAACCAAATTTGAGATACTTTTTTTGAAAAGGAAAAATAAAGTACTTGTCGTTTTAAACGAGCGTGATAAATAAACTTGCGATTTGATGCTCCTAGCATACTCTAAAATAAAAAAATAATATTGAATGTATTTTTTACAGACAAAAAGTGTATTTTAAAAACAGTAAATACTTTTGTGAATTTACAGCTGGTTCCCTAATTTGAGATATTATTCAAAAAATCCCTTTCTTTTGCAGAAAGTGCAAAAGAAAATTTGGTTGGTAATCTCTTCACAATTTTTATGTGCCCATCTACTATAATGGCTGTATTTTGCCCATTTTTCACCCTTCTTATCTTCGAAAAATCGACCCGTAGAAAATAAACATTCAGCATCGCCATCATGTTGCTTCCGCCTGAAGATGAATCATCCAACTTAAGGCTTCCACTGCATTCTGAACTTGAACTGGAGTGGGAAGGTATCTATCCGAATCCTTTTGAGGCTTTTAAATAATCCATCTCATTACTCTTGTGTTTCCAGCCATCTGCATCTTGATATAGGGCCCTAATTTGAGATAGTCTTAAATTAGGAACACTTGGGTATCTCAAATTAGGAATTTTCCGTTAATAAAGTTTACACAAGCATATTTAGGTTATATACCTAATAAAATCACAATATTGTAAAATAAAATAAATAAGGTATTTGTAAACTACTAAATTTATATCAGCCAATTGTTCTAAGTAACTTTCCTTAATTTTATTAATCACTTTTCTCGCTCTATTAAAAATATTTTTAACTCTCAAGAAGTAACAAGTTGTGATGTCACAGCAAACCATGTGCAAAACTAAATTGTAAACACACTGCGTCTTAGTTCACAACTTTTTGGTATTAGTAGAAGATGCTGCTACAAAGATACAAAGTTACACCACTGTCTTAAATTAGGCGCTTCTCTCAAATTTGGTTCCCTTCCTCTACATTCCGTAATAATCTGAGGATGGTTCGTATCAGTAAGAGAAGGAGCTATTTTATAAACGTTGCTAAATGTCGTACATGCAGTATTCAAATAACTCTCGAACTACCCACATTGTTTTGATAACTGAACGAGATTCATTGGCTAATTCCGTGGACAGCTGTCATTGCTTTCCTCCCAGAGGTGAAGGCGATTTCCAATTTATACTCAACTGATCCAACAATACAGTGACATCCAGGTATCCTCTTTTAATGCAAGTACGTCTGATACTTCAAAGCTTAGAATTATTCATTTAAAAAGTCGGTTTCATTTTCGAATGACGTATGCACTATTGGGAATCCGTACAAAAGGCGAATCTGGATCTGAATTAACATGTTCGAATATCGTAAATATTTTATTCAAGGAAAAAGTAAGGATCAACATATATAAGTTAACTTGCCGTGAAACTGATCTTGGATCATGGTCACGAGGAACATGACACATTCCTACAAGGTATTTTAGTATACTGATTCTTAGAGTTTTTGGTCTGAGATCTACAATCGGAACATTCAACTTTTTTGCAAACCAGGCAAATGCAGTCATATGACTGCTTTGGTTCTATGGACACTTGTTGGGAACGCAAGAACTATAACATATGTATTGAATTTTTAGATAGATCAAGTGGGACACATTTTCCATGTTTTGTGCTAGGTCCTTGGTCGAATAAGCCTTTGAATCCAATTTTCGATATTTTGAACCGAAATTGCCCATTTTCACGATACGGGAAGGTCATGACTTATATCGGGCACACATTTGTTTTCTGAAGAGAACGTATAGAGGCGTGAATTCTGGCCTTTTTTCAACTTTGCCATTTTCTCGCTATTTCTGTCGTTGGAAAGCCCTAGGCTTCAAATATGCGACTATTTCGAAGTGACATTGGCCAAAGAATTCAGAAATGGTTTTCACGAAATATTTGTTCCAGTATACCGATTTCTATTTCTGCAAATCAGACAAACTTTATCTGCCTATTTCTCAGAAACTAATCATTGCTTTGGTCCCATGGACTCTTTTGTTCGGGAATGCAAGAAATATATCATACTGAAGTTTTCGACAAATCTACTGGGACCCAGTTCCTATATGTTTTTTTCTTTAAGGCCAAATTTCAAAATTTCATTTATATAGAGTGAGTTTTTGTTTCGCAAGGCGTTCGAATTGGCAGCCCATTCAGTCAGTAAAAGCATTCCAAAAAATCACTTGACTGAAATACAGGGTGGCGCATCGAAAACGAAACAGACGCAGCTCAGTTTTTTTTGGAAGGGAACACACAAGTTTGGCAAAAAATCACGTTAACACGTGCAGCCCCCTGGGCCCTAAAATCTTAAATGGAAAGGGGGGTCGAGTGATACCTTATTTTAAATGTCTTTCAATTCCCTTTATAATGATGTAAAATACATGAGCTTCAGTTCAATAGTTTTGAAGATTTATTGATTTAAACCTTAAAGTAGACTTTAATAGGTACATCAGATTAGTTTTTCAGAAGAAATTTGACTAAAAGAATTTACTTAATAAGTAAATGCTTTTCTTCACTGCTCCCATGGTTTGCTTATCATTTTGTTGTTGAAAATAGCTATTGGAGCGTTTTTTTTTTGTGGCAAAAAAGTTATTTCTTGAAGAAAGATAAGGAAATATCTCGTACTTACTTTAAATAGTAATTTAGTACATAGTTTGCGATTAATTTGACCAAACTTTGTTGCTAAAATAACTTGTAACGCTTTATTACATAAATTAACCATTGGTATATTCCACAGCAGAAAGAGTTGGAATTATTGAAATATTTTTCGGAAATAATCAGTGCGCTAATAGAACAGCAGAAATATTCAAGGAGAGACATGAGAACAGTAACGTGCATCGAAAATATGTTCTAGAACTTGTAGTTAAATTTCGGGTTAACTGGGTCAGTCGCCAATAAAAAACGCAACATTGGAAATCCCATAAGGAACGAAGCAATAGAAATGGGGGTTTTAGGGCAAGTTTATGTAGATCCTACGTTAAGTACCCGCAAATTGGAGACTGTGTGTGATGTTAGTCGTCGTACTGTTCAACGGATTCTAAAGGCCCATAGGTTTCATCCGTATAAAATTCACCTGGTACAACAACTTAATGAAGACGATTTTGATCGGCGATTACAATTCTGTGAAGATATGAGTGAACTAATTATAAACGATGAACATTTTCTATTAAACACTTGCTTTTCCGACGATGTTCCTTTTTCATAAATGGCGTAGTAAATCGTCATAACTGCCGATATTGGTCCGATTCTAATCCCAGAATTTACCATGAGGTTCATACACAGCAACAAAATTAAATTTTTGGGCTGGTATTGTTGGCGATCATTTAGTTGGTCTTTTTTTCTTACCTGAAAATTTGCCCTGTGAAATGTATTTGGAATTACTGGAAGACGCCATAGATCCTGCATTAACAGCCATAATTGAGAATCAGAATGATCGGCGGTACGTTGCGAATAGGTTGATGGTGCGCCCACCAGATTACGCATTACGTGTTCGACAATATTTAGATCAGACGTTTCCAGATCAATGGATTGGTAGAAGAGGTGCCATTGAATGGCCCCCAAGATCGCCAGATTTATCACCTTTCTTTATGTGAGGTCATTTAAAAAGCAAAATCTATGCTACTCAGCCAACATCATTAGAAGACCTGCGACAAAGAATTGTGAATGAGTGCCTTCAAATTACTTCTCAAATATTGCTAAATGTGCGGCAACGTTTTGAGCAAAATCTTTATTATTGCATGGAGAGTCATGGTGGCGATTTTCAACATTTACTTGCCTAACGGGTCAGTTCATTCTTCATTTTTAAATTACTTTGTTGCCAAATGTATTGATCTCCACTAATGATGTATTAGTTTTATTTAAGCTTTAAATCAATACATCTTCAAAACTACTGAACTGAAGTACATTTATTTTATATCATTATAAAGGGAATTGAAAGACATTTAAAATAAGGTATCACTCGACCACCCTTTCCAGTTAAGATTTTCGGGATGGTGTCATCCCCGCTTAGGGTGATTTGACGTGATTTTTTACCAAACTCGTGCCTCCTCGAAAACAAAATCAAGGGCTCTGAGCGTTTTCAAAAAAAAACACTTAGCTGCCAGTAAATGCGTCTGTTTCGTTTTAGATGCGCCACCCTGTATATGCCGACGAATTATGATATCGCAATTTGGTCATTTCTGACCTCCTTGGCAATTTTACTTCGGAATGGTCATGCACTAGGGGGCGTAACGTTTTCCAGCGACAGGAGTAGCAAGAACTTTTTGCCGAATCTTCAAACTTTGAGCCTTTCTACATACCAAGTACCGCTGCAAGTACCCTAAAAGTTGTTCAGGTACTTTCCAGGTAAAAAAAATTAAGTCCGATGGCCCGCCAAGTCAGATTGTGGAATTTTAGTTTTGACCAATACACTGAAAACCAAATTTGTCTGACGGCTTAAGTTCAATGTGTACGAGAGAAGTGTATGTTAGACAATCTGCCGCGTTGCCAATATGAATTGAGATGCATGTTGAAAATATGTGTTACTTTATTCTCTACGCCCAAATAATGGTTTTACCTTGATGGTAGACATTTTTGATTTGTGAATTGTGTCGAACCTGTTTAGGATCGATTCTGCAACTTTGCATCATTGGCTCGCATTGTAACACCGCTTCATGTACATTCTAAGGCAAGGCAAGCTTTCCACCGCCATGATAGGTAAATTACGCCCTAAGGCTGAAAAGAAGCAACAAATTGTTTTTGGAATAATTTTATTCTTATAAATTAAAATGTAAATCTGAACATCACATTGTTACACTTTTCCTGGAATGCAGCTTAAGTCCTTACGTGTTTTAATAATTTAACAATATTTAATAGAAATAAATATTCTTCTATATACACATTAATTTTAAAAATATACCACATGCGTAATTGATCCATCGATAATTGTCTTGTTACGATTTATTGGAACCTACAATATTTCGGGTACGCTTACATTATAATATGATTATTAATATTTGATAATTTAAAAAGACAAATCTTACAGAAATTTTATAGACTCCGATTTGTCCAAATGAAAAAACAAATAAATATAATAAGTATAGGTAATATTTTACGCTATTTTGAGTCCTCTGTCCAAGCTTCTTGGCGAGCTATTTTCTTCTGTTATGTAATAAAAAAAGAATTATTTGAAATCATATAAGGTAAACGTACTGATCTTTTTGTTAGTAGATAAAACGTTATAGGCCTTGGTATCTCTCCGTGTTTACTAAACTACGCAAAATCTACTTCTACTATGTTCTTTTAGATATCAGCCATATCCTACCAAATATACATATACCAGTAGGCTGAGGAAGACAACAAGGCAACTAAGTCATATTATGTAGAATATACAACTGTATACAGAGCAAGTATGTAACTTTTGAACGTTACCAATAAAACTCTCATTCATTTGTAGGGTTCTCTAGAAGCTGCTATCGATTAGACATGGAGATACTATTTCAACCAGCCTATCATTTTATAGATTGAGAAGTCACCTTGAATTGTTACGTCGTTTTTTCAAATATTTAAATCTATCCATAATCAAAACGTTTGTAGCGTTAACCACGCGTATTGCGTTATTGGTTAGTATACGTCCACCAGTGTTGAAAAATGGTGAAAGACGACGTTGTTTAATAGGTGCAGAAGTTCTGGTTTATAATATACAGGGTGTTCATTTCAAAACTTTTCACCTTTCCAAATGACAAGGATATCAAGTAATAGCTTGTTTCGAAGGACTTCCGAAGTCCTTTATTTTGACGTTTGATTTTTCAACATCAGTCTATTCGTTTTTGAAAAATTAGAAAAACCTTCATTTATCTTAATTTGTTCAGATAGAAAGCAAAAACACACGACAATATCACTTTTTATATCAATAAGTGTTCAACATATTGCCCGTTAGGGTTTGTTAAATCTACAATTCGTTTATAATTTTAAATGGGAACCACCAACATAAATAGCAATTGGGAAGATTAGACCAAATAACAACCCGATTTTCGCAATCTTTTCATTAACACAGATCATGGGAGAACTCGAAAACTGCATCCTTTGTTATACCTGTTTAGTTATTTGTTGCTAAGGGAAAGAAAGAGTTTAATTTGCTGTCACTTGCCTTTGTGACAATCTTGGGATAGTGAAAATTAATTTTTTGATAAAGATTTTACTTTTAAAGCCGAAAGACTGGATATGATTGTAATTTATGGTGCCCAAAATCAAAGTGCTCAGCAAACTGCCGTCACGTTTAACGCCAGACATCCGGGGAAGATAACTCGCTTAGATATGTTTTGGACCTTGTTACTAAATTTACTCAAATTGGATCTGTTCGCCTATATCATTGTTTAGCCAATAACGGGCAACATTTTGAACACTTATTGAAATAAAAAGTGATATTTTCGTGTGTGTTTGTCTGCTATCTGAACAAATTAAGATAAATAAAGGTTTTTCTAATTTAGTAGTCACCCTCAGAAATCTTTTGACGCGTCTCGGAGTTTTTTCTTTTAGTCAGTGGTTTTCGATAAATTCGTGGTGGGAAATTTTCAAATGAACACCCTGTATACATAATTCTCCAGAAATAATTTCCATTATTAGCATATTTTTCCTCGCGAGTTAATAAACGCAAACTCATCAGCTACACCATCAGATGCATTCACGGGTGGTTAAACTTATAATAATTTATTAGTAATTTTTGCGATTACTAGACAAAAAATAAGGGGGTTAGTCGATAAATTGTCCGATGCACCAGACATTTTTTGAAATGTTCTTAAATTCCGTAATTATTCGAATTCAGGACTACTTTGGTAAAATGCCTAGATGCAGACGTGTAGCATAATTGTATTCCTATAACATTATAGTTGCACTGTATACATTCTTGATCATTAAATTTTTGTTTGTAAGTGCTATACTACAATCCATCAAAAACAATTTAAATATGAGTTAAATACCTGTAATAAATACCCTAATTATAAAGTTATCGATACCGATACCTACCTTATTGTTTGGTTTTTTTTTAGACACTTTGTAAATATATGACCTCACAGCTGTCTTTTCCTTTTTTCATTCGAGAGCGAGAGCGAGAGAGAGGTAGTTCTGTTCTGTTTGATAACCGATATGGCACATAATCATGGCACTTTTGCATTTCTCACATTGGTAGATTCTTTTGAATTTCCTGATTGACCTGGCTAAAAAAAACAACAAAAAGGGGAATCTATGATTTTGATAATAAATGGAGCATATGAAAATTTTACTTTCAATGTTCTAGTGCATATTTTTTTTTGTCTACCAATGCCTACCAAAGTGACAGCGTTATATCGAGATAGTATTTACCGGTGGAAACATCTACCTTATTTAGGGTTGTGTAAGAAATACCAGAGCTTGAAATAATCTGTATACGCTCGCACTTTAAAAAAAACACTAAATATGCGAATTTACTGAACACTGTCAAAAAAATTGACTTTATGTCAAGTGCACTTTGACCCTCACTAAAGGCTATGAGAACTGGGAACCTTCTACCTAGTCTGAATTTGTATCAACGAAGTCAAGGATTTCTTTGTCTCCTGATTCCACTGATCAACAGCCAAAAAATATCCTAAATAAAATCAACACAATATATTACTATTTTTAATGTGCTAAAACCGGAATGAAACTTATTTTTTCAATATTAGTTCAAGTTTTAGAGATACGGTAATTATATGTGTTCCTGCTGTGTCAGTGTTAATATACTGTAATTCACAAGAATGCACGTGCTACATTTTTATATTCGGCAAGGAAAGATGATGTAATCGGCATGATTGTGTTACGTTATACATACGTGTACATTATATTGTTTTATATTAGCCATTTTTTCCTCAGTTGGCTGACAGCGTTCATGCAAGATATCTCGAAAGTGTGTAAACAATCCAGATCTGTTTTGTTACGTGTGACTTTTGCGTCTCAGAGACGGTCTATTACTCCACTAATAACAAAGGCATAGCTTCGGTTGTAAACTAGGTGATCAAGACAAACAGTGGGCATCCCACATCTGCTGTAATACATGTGCTTCAAATCTGAGAAGCTGGTTAAATGGCAAAAAACGGTCTATGCGCTTTGCTGTCCCAATGGTTTGGAGAGAGCCTACAAATCATATTAATGATTGTTACTTTTGCATGGTACCTTGTGTTGGACAAGCCACAGGTATGTCCAAGAAAAAAAAATCGGTTATTAACTACCCAAACATACCATCTGCGATGAGACCTGTGCCTCACAGTGACGAAAATCCTATTCCAAACCCCCAGAATCCTACACTTGCGAATCAGAAAACGAATCAGATCAGGGTGATCGAGTGATTCGTCAGGAAGAAGATATGCCATCAACGTCAAGAGATCCTGATTTTATACCGAGCACGTCATGCCACCAACCGCACAAAATAACACAGTAAGAATTAGATGATCTTGTAAGAGATTTAGAACTTCCAAAATGTAAGGCAGAGTTACTTGGATCAAAACTGCAGCAGTGGAACTTGTTAGAAGACGATGTTTCGGTATGTGTTTTTCGTAAACGCCACAAAGACTTCGAACCATTTTTCAATATGGAGAATAACTTGGTTTTCTGCAGTAACATTAACGGCTTACTGGCTGCTTTAAATATAAACTATAACCCAGAAGAATGGAGATTGTTTATAGACAGTTCAACATTGAGTTTAAAGGCAGTGTTATTGCATATTGGAAATATTTTACCATCTCTTCCTGTAGGGTATGCAGTTCACATGAAAGAATCATATGACAATATGAAGTACCTATAGACATGCATAAAATACGATGAGCACCAATGGCATATTTATGGCGATTTGAAAGTTGTTGCACTTTTACTTGGGCTGCAGCTAGGCTACACAAAGTTTTGCTGTTTTTTGTGTGAATGGGACAGTCGGGCAAAGGCACTTCATTACACCAGACAAAACTGGCCTGTTCGTCAATTCCTAGAGCCAGGTCAAAAAAAAGTAGAGCATATGCCATTAGTAGATTCGAAAAAAAATTTATTACCACCACTGCATATCAAGTTGGGCCTAATGAAAAACTTTGCCAAGGCATTAGATAGAGATGGGTCAGCTTTTCAATACCTGCGTCAGAAATTTCCAAGACTAAGTGAGGCAAAGGTTAAAGAAGGTATTTTTGTTGGGCCACAGATTCGAAATATTTTGAAAGATACACAGTTTGAAAACACTTTAACAGGTATTGAAAAAACTGCTTGGAATGATTTCCGTCTGGTGGTCACTAATTTCTTGGGAAATAGAAAAGCTGACAACTATAAAACCCTTGTCAAAAATATGCTGTCATCGTATCAAAAGATGGGCTGTAATATGTCTCTTAAGATACATTTCCTACACTCACACCTGGACTTTTTTCCTGACAATTGCGGAGCCGTAAGTGATGAGCACGGCGAACGTTTTCATCAGGATATTTCAACAATGGAAAAAAGGTACCAGGGAAAGTGGAATCCTTCCATGCTTGCAGACTACTGTTGGACTCTTGGTAGAGATACTCCAGAAACGATCCATAAAAGAACAGCAAGAAGACAGCGCATATAGTGATTCTTATAAGTATATGAATCTTGTTACTTTTTTAATATATCCTTAAAAATAAAAAGTTTTTTGTTCTAAACCGCAACTAATTTTTTTATTTCATTGTCATTTTTGGATTCAGCGCCCCAAAATTAACAACGAAGTGCACTTTTCCCACAAGATACAATTAAAAAACTAAAATTTGTTGTCCAGTGATTCTTAGTCAATTTTTTGAGAGTTGTCATTTTTAGTATTTGACAAGAGAATAGTCACATACGCCTAATGAACGTAGATGTTTCAACCGGTATTGTGTTGATACACCGCCGTCACTGACACTGAACTGGTAGACAAATGAGCCAAAACTATACATTGAAACTATGCAATTTTGGCGGCAAGCAATGCAATGTAAACATATAGGTTCACTCCTTAAAATCTATTCAAATTCGTTGACAGCAACGAACAATTTGACAGATTTTCAACTAATTCCTACATAGAACTGATTATTAGCTCCATTACATTAACTTTAGTGACAGTCTTAATCGTTTAAGGTTTGTCAAAGCAATCAGACTTTTAGCAATTGTTTTGGATGAACACAACAATCTAGATACTACAAAAATAAACATTCAACAGGCCATTCCTACCTCACTACAAAACTTTACGCATAAACTATGTCCAAGTAATGTCTGCTACAAGTGAAAGAATTCGTCAATTCTCAGGGTGCCACGATAACAGAACGTTAATTTGTTGATTAGGCCACTTTTTTGATATATTGCTCAAGTTTTTGATATGTTTTGGGGCAACGACTATACACATCGGAATAAATTCAAGACATTGTATGATCGTGCATGTAACCATAATAATGACACGCACCATTCTAGATCACTCATTTAAAGAATATCTGCTGCTTCTCAGTGTGGATCATATCGATGCTTTTGTACCGTACCCTTATTTTGTTTGACAGGAGCGGTTGCTGTTGAATAAATACAGATTGTCCGCAAAGTTGGGGTTTTTCTTTACACGACGTGTAGATTTTACGAAAAGAAATAATAAGTAATCAAACCTGAACCAAACCGAAGTCGGTCCTGTCCTATCGCTCGATCACGTCCAAAGCGCCAGCGTACAATTATACGACGTACGACTACGATGTAAATACGGATTTTACGACAGAGCCGTACTTGGAATTTCAATTCAACTGAACAGTGAGCACTTTTTCATTTATTCTTTTTACTTGTTCGTTCACGTTTCACCACACATTAGCTTTGTTATATCAAGCGTAGTTGTGTCTGAAAAGGAAAACCTCAACTTTGCGGACACCCTGTATATATATATTTTTAACTTATTAACGATGTCGCCTAATGATATTGAAGGTGCAGCCAATTGTACGCAAACATTACTGGAAAATATCTATGGAGTCCTCCAAATGTTCTACGTAACTAGGTCAATACTATAGTCCTTGACGTAGGTTAAGGCACGGGTACAGATACGACACAGACCGTGCAGTGTGGATATCACAGGATGCAGTAGTAACACCTATATTATCATTTTCATTTGTTTTTTGGTCGTATCTAAAATTTTGGAAAATTGTAGCCTCTTGACATTTTACATTTTAATCAACGGTGAAGAAATACCCTTACATTTGAGGTAAGACACATTATTTGTTATAAATATCGCCAACAACATATGAATCATTGACTAGTATCCTTTTGTACTGCTAATCCAAATTGTCAATTGTTATTGATTAAGAAGTGATTCTTGCTCTGAAAGGAACTAGAAAATATCTACTTCAAAACCATTTTGTCTTTCTGTAAGGTCGCCAACTCTGAATCATTCCTAGACAAAATAACTAAGATTCTTTGGTATAGAAATATATTTGGTAACTACGATAAAGATATCTAATGCTCCATAATCTTATAACACACCCAGACAGACAGTTTCCAGGCGTCTATTGTAGTCATTTCGGTAGAGGAAATATGAGAATGTACGCTTGAGGGAAAATGCTAGGTCGCAAGAGACTTATAATCCGCTAGATGGCAGCTCAATTATCAAACGCTCCTGCAACCAACCCACAGCTTACCGGTATCAGAGATGGCCGCATAACGTGGAGTTGTCAAATCTGCGATCAGACAGTTCGGAATATCAAACATCCCTAATCGCTACAGAAAAAGGGTTCTCTTGAGCGTAGAATCCTGCTGCCAGGCTATAACGTTAAATCTCCCCATGCGGTTCATGTGTCGAATTAAGAGCACGAAATGGTTATACACTCAAAAATTATAGCTTTTCGTACGAGATGAACATTACAACAGTTTAAATTGTGTGGGTATAATTTTGGAGATTTGAACATCATGATTTTTTTTTCGTAAAAAACGATTGGTTAGATCAGGTAGAGTTACATCACAGAATATTTAAGCCAGAAGCTACAATCAGGCAATTTCCCCAGTGTAATTTCGACGCTTTCTCTATACAGGCCCGGACTTATCGGTACTTTCCAACAATGAATGTCCGACAATCCCAGACAGTCATTTATAGTAGACCAGCTCGGTTATTACGTAATGTCAAAAAACCTATATCAGCTTGTTCACTAAGTAGGCTAGTGTACAAACAGTTCGTTCTGCCCTTGCTACAAATGAGCATGAAGTGAACGACAGCTAGTTCCAAGTTGACGTCAGCAAGGTAAAATCATATTAATTTGTATGGATGAATAATTTAGTAAAAGGATCGACTCGCTACCTGTGGGAGTAAAGTTATTTGTATAACAGAGACATGAGACACAACATATCAACAAGGCTATATATAATGCATATTTTCATGTGCTCACTAGGTAATCATATCATCATTCGGTATGAATTGTCAATAATAAGTATGAATATTTTCACAAACAAATCTAAAGGCATATTTGGGCATAGTCCCACGAGTTTTTTAATGAAGCAATAAATTTATTTGTTTACAGCCACACAATTTTGCGAAAATGAGGAAATCTCATCTTTTTCGAGAACCCCCCCCCCCAAGTGGGTTGTCTCAGTCTGATCTTCAGTTATATGTGCACTCTTTCCATAAGTTACTGTTAAGAGACAATTTAGACAGAATCCGAGCGCTGTGTGCAACCATAGAAGGCATAGCTGGTTTCAGAATTTTCGAACCTACGGGGTATTTAAATTAAATGATGAGACTTTCCACGTAGCGTTCGATCTGGCGCCAGACTTAGACGGCAGATAGGGGAACATGTGATCTGCCTCCAGTACAAGTTTGAACTCTCTCGAGTCATTCGGTTGTCCGAAGTGAGTTAAAAAAAATAGTCTTATCATTTATTTTACAGACCTTGTATATTTCTACTATGGCCTGAAATAACCAGATAGAAAAACGACGTCAAATAAATTTTGAACATTTAGAAAAGGACAAAAAATAATCAAGTCCCAAATCATTCAAAATATTAGGTTTGTTAACGTTATCAAATTATTCCGTTTTACTTGTTCCTGCACCACCATTGGTGGAAGTAATTAAGGTGTTCTGTCCTTTGTATCAAAATTGTATTAGAATCCTAACTATAGAAACGGTTCGTAGTTTTTTCATTGAACTTATTTTGAAGACCCTTGTTCTGACTCAACAGTCATCCACATATAGAACCTGTTAGATTAAATTATAGTCAAGCATTTAAACGATGAAGAATGCACAGATTAGTGCAGTGCAGCACTGAAAATCCACTCATCTGAAAAATATTAAGAGTGATTTTACTGGTCCGCAAATGTGGTTAGACATTGGTAGTAGATTTCGAAATTGCTTTTGAAATACTGTATACAGATTATGCGAGCACGATATCTATTTATGACAGAATGATTCAGGTTATTTTGGGGCCTTTATGAGTCTTAAAGCAAGTCTTTGACTAGATTAGTAAATTTGCAAACATTAGAACACAGCGATGAGAGTATTCAAAAGATCCTAACATGTGATATGTAAGTGTGAGGATTAGGATGTAATAAATTGATATGTTAGAGGCAAATAATCTACAACTAACAATGACCTAATGTTTGCAAAGGAAATCGAGAAATTAATAAACGGATCGCATGCACTATTAGCAACTTCTAAATTGTACTTGAAAGCCATTTGAAACGGTACGATACAAAATTTAGATGTCCTTCGAAGGCCATACATACTAACAAGGAGACACCACCGATGTTGCGCAGCTCTGTGTTAATAGAGACTTGGTAGTATAGTTAGTATATTCCTAGTCTTGAGGTGCACAACTTAAAAATAAGAAAGATATTTCTCTCGAAACGGTCAGTCCCACCATTCGTTCTGAGTTTCAGAAATGCTTGAATGCAAGAATTGACGTGTACTGTAAAAATTATTCCTCCCAAATGCACTGCAATTGCAATGTTTACTTTCGCCGGCAAATCAAAAAATTTATTAAAACATCCAAAACTGTTCATATTTGGTCGAAAGAAAAAAGGGTAATCTCATCTCGTAAAAATCCGTACGCATTATTCAATCAGCGATTATCACCAGCAATTTTCCAGAAAATGATTAAGAGATTAAAGAGATTTATTTTATTATGTTTTCCCTTTGATAAGTAGAAAAAACGTGCTTCTCAAACGCGTAAATTATTTTTTGTAGTCGATGTCAGTTCAACGTATGCTTTGTTTGTTTTTATGATAATTATCATTCTTTAATGTACCATTAAATGAGAGAATTAATACAAATGATAACTGGTTTGTCCCTACGTCTACTGCCTTTTATTTAAAAACAGCAATTTTTTAAAATTAAAATATGCTGACAGATGCTTTTGTAAAATACCTTACAAGCTGCCTATTATCACATAATTTTCGTAAGTTGGTATTTTGTGAAACTTTAACAAATGGCACTTCTGCGAGAAATTTCTCCCACATTTTCAAATTAAGCACTTTATGAATATATGATACTAGCAGGTCTCTTTCAATACACAGAGCTACTGCCAAATCAGTGACCCAAAAGGTGCCCACTTGTAAGATTATCATGAAAACTACAAAAAAGTAGATAATAGCAGCATTTAGCTAATACAAAAAATAAATGAAAATGCTACGTCCAAAGAGTAGTGGGTAGAAATAAAATCCCGTAGGTTTGTTTTCGATATCTACAGAGATCTAGAATATACCTTAATAGCAGAAAAGCCCGAAATTCAAAAATTAAATTAGCAATTTGGAAAGTATAACCTATGAGAATTATTTTCAGGAATTGTTAGGAGGAAGCTTCAGCCAACACTTGTGGAGTAAAGCTCAAACTGCTAGACAAAAAGTATGAAAACTGTGATTTAAAGAAGTAATGAGGTTATACGCCAAAATAGATCCAGTGATTTTGTCATAAATGAAAAGGTATTTTGTGGAACTAGGAGCTTCATCAAGATAATCTACTATCTATATCTACAAGAACAAATATTGGCTAAAAGTAATCCAGACAATCCCTGAGATGGTTTCCTATAAGGTAGCGTAAAACAGCTGTATTTAACTTTTGAAACTTCCTAGCTAATTCAACTAACTAATAAATGCGATACGTGTTAATAAGAGTCTCAGTTTCGCTTAACTCGCATCAGTCTGTCGTCTTTTCAGCCGCTTGGGGCCCAGTACAAGCATATTGATACGTTAAGGGATTGATCAAGCAAGTCTACTTTATGAAACTACTTTATTTATAACGACAGAACTACAGTGCAAATGCGGCTTAAGCCGCTAACTACACTACACATTTAGATACTAGGTACAGCTAACTTCTAATACTAGGAAAATTATACATTACTTATGTAACTACTGTAATTTTAAAATACATGACAAGTACCTAAACATAAGTGTCTATACAGTTATGTACTGATACAAAAAAGTCTAGTTAGTATACGAAGCGTCCCAAACTGGTTAGTAGTCATTTTAGTCCAGGAGTATCTTCACAAACGCTGGGAAAATATTCTTATTCATTTTTTTAATGATCTTATTTAAAAAAAAAACCTTTTAACGACTCTATATTGCGAGGTCCAACATTTCGTCAAAAGTAGTCCAAACAAACTTAAAACAAAAATTAGTTTTTCGCTCCCGATGATTGTTGGGTCATTCGGAACAAAAAAAGTTCTTATGAACTCTCCTTTAAAGTTGACAAATTTCGACATAAAAGCGATTTTACATTTGAAAAAGTGCAATGTTTGCACTTTTCAACCCAGCAAAGCAATATGAAAATTTTAATGTTGCTAGAGTTTCTAAATATTTCTAAAGCATCCATGAACGCATTTTAGGGGGTACCTACTTGTCATTGTAAACTTGTTTTTTAATTGCTAATCAAGCAACATGAACATTAGGCAACAAAATTTCCGTTTTTTTATTGTTTTTCGAGGTTGAAAATAGCACATTTTGCACCTTTTCAAATATTAAATCACTTATTTCTAGAAAACTATTAACGACAGAGAAAAGGCATAAGAAACTTTTTCATTCAGAATAACAAAACAAAAAAAAAACGCACCTGTTTGGAATTATAAAAAATTAAATACTTTTTGACGCAATTTTGGGCCTGAAAATATTAAATATAATTACTTTTTGATTAAGGTTATGCAATAAAACTGAATCGGAACATTTTCCTAGACGATGCAGATACTGGACTATCAGACGTTTAGACAATCAATCAAATGTGACAAAAATTTGAAACTGCTACCTGCTGATTGTTAGATGTTGAATAATATCACACTTGATTGGTTGCCTATAGGCTATTCTAAACAGTGTAGCAAAAACTGGCAAGTACTTGGTAGTAACGTATGAACATTCGTAAGGGGAAAGTAATTTCAGTAATTGTCGATGAAGACATATGTGTCAAAATGTACAACACCATCATCCTCTTGATGAGTATAAAACTATACACTCAGCAATAGTTACGTCTTTAGCATTTCTCTATCTAGTGGTGATTTCTATCGTAACCTCCAAATATTAATTCACATTTTAAACAAATGCAACAATGTGTGTAAGGATACAAAATATATTTATATCGATGTCTTCTTGTCAGTGCGCACCAATCTTTGAGTGAAAATTCAAGACAAAAGTTGATTAAAAATGCTACGTGAGCGAGTGACTATGTTTTATACATTTTGGTCCACTTATTGTAATTATATATGTCACAATGTTCCACTATATAATATAGGGATAGTGAAGAAATCTTATGTAAGTCACAGATAGATACAGAAAGAGGCTAAAGAAGTAACATGAACTATACAGGGTATAGCATAAAATCACAACACAACATGCTTGGTTTAAGGAACATTGGAAATATCAGAAGAAACCACCACCTTGAGTTACAGTTCTAAACCACAAATAATATCATGAATATATGATAAACCCTATATTAGCCAACTGTTTGTTGGTTATAGATGGAAAGATAGTAAGTTGAATATTGTAATAGTTTCAAATTTTTCCAGCTTATCAACCGGTTCTGATCAATCATAACATGATCCAAATGGAAAAACTTGAGACCTCTGCTACCAAAGCAATATAGAAATAAAAAAGCTGTCAGTGTGACTACATTTTTTTGTACCAGCCATCTGTTGAACCCTTAATACTAATCATCGAACATTTGTTACAAGTGAAATCAACCCTCTGAGAAAACGCTAAGCTATATACAGTGTTCACTCGGAAAGTGAAAACCAAAAAAAGAAACCTTTTTATTTGTCTTAACACCTTATAATCAAATACAAAAATAGAGGGTTCATTCTTCGTCTCACAACGCTTATTGCTTGTCAACTGGATATTTATTTTACAAAGTCAATACGACTAGTCCCAACCAAGATACTAGCTGGGAGAAAACTTTTGGCACTGGACCATCAATACGGAATCCTGGCTGATTATCATTTTAATTTTCAGTGGGAAGACGGTCAAAATTTAGAACTGCTATACAGCGTTAGAAAATGGGATTCGTTTTTCAAATTGGCAAGATGTCATACTAGTATGAAAGCTTGTCCAGATCCAGTTACTATCAAGTCTCAAGACTCCAAGTACATCAAAAACAGTACTTGTAAGCTCAATCCTCATGTTCTAGGTTTGTAAGTTAAATTATGAATACTTTCAAAAAAAAGATAGCTATTTGGAAAAAATTAATGATAATCCGCGGATTCATCACCAGCATCTTGGCAGGAGACAGGCACAGGATAGCCCAACAACTATCACATGGCTGTACCACACTGCCTGTCACCAAGTAGGACAACTAATACTAAGCCTGTATGTTTTAAAAATGAATATTTTAAAACTACAAGCGGCATGAAACTAAGAGCAAGTCAGTCAAAGAAGAATACTGAGTTAAGTACTATATAAGTGATTAGACCATCTAATTAAAAAAGGGAGACAATGTCCCTTTCTTGGCTAGTTTGACCGTGGAAATTTAAGAAATACGATTCCAGCTGTAAAAAATGCAAGTACTTATAAATTCGTCGTAGCCAATTATGACTACGATTCATATGTAAAAAAAAACAAAAAAGCAGATCTCTACAAAAAAAAATACTATAGGTACATTCAATATCGTCACCCAGAACAAAAAAAAATACCCATAAACAAAAACAGATCAAAATACATATATGATGGTTCTCATAGCATTTCATAACACAACACTCTGCTGTCTCATGGACAAAAAAGTCTTGTTTTGAGAAAATACATATAGTAAAACAACACAATTGAATGAAGGGGTAAGAACCAAAAGGGTCTAAGTGAAAATTTAAAAAAAATGATTTAAGTACACATATCGATAGTTAAAACTAAAAATTACTTATTGGCAAAACGATCCAAATCAATTCAAATTGAAGAGGTAAAAACCAGAAGCGTCTAAGGGGCAATTTAAAAAAATGATTTAAGTACATAGTTAAAACTAAAAATTACTTATTGGCAAAACGATCCAAATCATTCTAAAACGTGCTGCGCATCTTTTGAGTTGTAGAAAAACTAGGTTAACAGATGTGCTGTTTTAAGAAGTGGCAAAATGATCCAAGCACTTAAACCGTTATGCCACCACAAATATTTGAAATGGAGAAAATACATATAGTAAAACAACACATTCAAATTAATGTTATATATTATACCATGTGCCAGACTACTTAAAATGGGGTCTTTTCGAGATCAGCGCTATATTTGCCAAGGCCCCTCTCGTTTCTATCTAATATTCTTCATATTTTTTAAATTGACATTGTAGTTTAAATAGTTAACCCATCTGATATGAGGTATATTTTCAAATGATCATATTTTTGAGCAAAAATATTTGTCAACAAAAAAAAATGAAACTGAGATGACTATAACAGAATAGACTTACCGATCAATAGTAAATCTTGCATTTTTTCAAGCTAGATAGCTCTTAGTTTCCAGCGTAATGGCACCAAGGCCACGCTGCGAACTCATTGGTCCGCGAATCACATTTATGTCTTAAAAACTCGATACACAGCTAATAAGGAATGTAGGCGGGTCTAACTACCTTGTATAAAAGTTGGTAATTCTGCATACAGCTTGAAAATTTGTCCATTCAAATGAGCACACCAGGTTACAACAACAGTCATTTCACTTTGCAACGAACCCGTTACAAGTCAAAATGTCATTTTTAATATGTCAAAAGAAAAATCTGAATAAGTTCCTGGTTATGGTCACTGAATAACGTTTTATAGGTCATATTCTTCAAGTGAAAGAAATATCGACAATGATTAACACTGTGTGCAGGATTACTCGGGGATAATAGCGTTTATCAGATCTGTTATCGCCTGACTGGGTCTATAAAGCGAAAATGTAATTTGCAACTTAAATCATCTTTTTCTAGCCTTAGTCGATCCAAAGATGATTCATGAAGTAGTAGCTGCACTGTAATTTCGAGTTTGTATAATTTTGTTTACAAAAATGCTAAAACTGAACATATTTCGTAGAATCTCAAATAAAAAAAAAGTAGGAGGTGGCTCAATCTTTCAACAGTCTGGCTTTCCTTCAGTGTTTATGTCTTTTATATACTAGGTATTCATTATTTTAATGAAAACTATGATATCACCATAAAACTGTCGCTAGATTGAACCACGCTAAACAAGAAAACGATTATAGCTGCCTAATGGAGAGGATGTTAGCTTTCTACAGATCACATTGGTTATATTGAAGATTCGTAGAGCAAGCAAGGTAAAAATTGTATATCATGAAAAATTATGTATATCACACAATAATCCATACACCTGGAAGAAAACATCATTTCAACTACTTATTTTGATCGAGTCTCTGCGACTCATACTTTTTGGTCATGAATATGTTTATAAAAACCATATTTGTACATCGTCTTATTGAACAGTTCATGCAATAGCTATTAATTGATTCGGTGAGATTACTCACAAACAGTTAAACATTACCTTAAGCTACTTCCTTACATTAATATCATATAAGTAAATATGACTCTTAAGTCTACACGTTTAAAATACACTTAGGTATTTGACGTCCGATATTGTTGAAGACAAGCTTGTTATTAGTTAGCATTTCTGTAAGCGCCGTATCGTCAATCGTTCCTACAATATTTGTAGGACGCCTTCATCGCCTACCTGATTTTCATAGTCTTTTCTCTCCTTCAGAAAGGCTGGGGTATTTCTAGCTTTCTACTGTTCCATGCCAGCATCAGCGCTGTCATATTGTGAGATTATGTTTTCTTTTTGAATTGTAGGAAATTTCAGGCTATGTAACAGATGATATACATCAAAAGCATGAACAGTTTGATGCAGATATTTGTAACCTCAAAATAGAGCGCCTTTCTGACGGACAGGAAGAACTATGAAAATCAAGCAGGCCAGAAAGGCGACCTACTATAATTGATTTTCATAGTTTTCTACTGTGCCATGTCAGCGCTCTATTTTGAGGTTATGCTACAAATGCCTATTTGCATCAAATTGTTCATGCCTCTGATTTATATCAGCCTGAAATTTCTTGCAATTCAAACAGAAAACATAGCCTCACAATAGGAGAGCGCTGGTGCTGACACGGAACAGTAGAAATCTAGAAATACACCAGCCTTTCTGAAGGAGAGAAAAGACTATGAAAATCAAGGCCATAAAGGCGTCATGCAATTGTAGGAACGACTGCCGATACGGCCCCACGCCTTCCCATCCCTGCGTAACCGTACCTCAAAAAAATGGTGATGAATGAGATCAGTAGTAAAGAGTATAATCAGTATGAATAATAATTATAACCTAACAGCTTTCGAATGTATCACCGCATCGTTCAGAGAAATGCACTCATCAAAATAAATTAAGTACCGAGTTACAAATTTAAGTACATCCAATACATCCAATAAAACCGCTTAAAAGTTATTTTTATTGCCATTCAACCAGGAATATTAGGATAGAGCGAAAAGAGTAAAACGCAGGATTTTTTTTATTCGTAATCAGCTGCAAACGAGACTTGGGAAGTTTATCCATGTTTACAGTCAGCAATAGGAAGAGAAATGTTTAACTGACGCATGTGCTTTAACAAAAGTGGCAATATCTCAACAACAAAACCTTGCATGCAATGGTTTCAAGAACAAAGCTTACCATCAATCTATCATTTTATAGGATGTATTACATCAATGTTTTTGAAGAAATCGCTATCTATCTGAAAGTATTGATATATTTAAAGGAAGTATCATGTCCGTCTATGCATGAATTTTAATTGCATTTTACTTGTTAAGATACAAAAGACTAAAAACCACTTTAAACTTACTTCAGACATATCAATAGCCCATTTATTTTACAGACAAAAAAAAATGATGATGAGATCGCTACCAGAGCGATTATTTTACGTAACTCGAAGAATGTCTGTTGTGATTTTTGTATATGAACTTGCTATATTACTCTACAGGGTGTCCCAGAAATAACACGCCAGAGTGACACGGGAGGTAGATTGGATTCATTTCAATCAGATAAAATCAACATAATGTATTTTCTTTAGTTTTCGAGATATTGCCACTTTTAGGATTTTTAAAAAAATCACTATTTTTGCTGTTTTTTGCCTGTTATGGCTATTAAGAACGCTTAACTTATTAGTTTTTCCTCGGCTACCATTAATAGTTGGTTGAAACAACCTAGTATTCACTTCATTGAAAACTAGCACGGTATGCGAAAAAAAAAATTAATATATTGTGTTTCAATGTGAAAACGTTCACTAAAGTTTGACTAATCACTGCGAAAAAAAAATTTACCAGACTGAATCGGCAAATGATCTCAAAAACTAGCCTATTTAATGCTCTTTCAAAAGCAGTATAACTTTTGTAGGTTCTTTCTACGTGTGTAGCACTAACACAAGAAGCAGTACATGGTTAGGTCGTTTCATTACTTAGTGATTGGGATACAAAAGATTGACCACTCATTTTTTATTTGTAGCATTTCGCAAGTATTACGAGTTCAATGACAAAACTTGGACTTATTCAATTTTCGGTAGAAAGAACCTACAAAATGCAATACTATTTTTAAAAGAGCATTAAATGGCTAGTTTTTAAGATCATTTGCCGATTCAGTCTGGTACATTTTTTTCACAGTAATTAGTTAAACTTTCGTAGAGGTTTTCACATTGAAACAAAATGTGTCATTTTTTTTAGCATGAAATGAATCCTCGGTTGTCTCAACCAACTATTAATGGTAGCCCAGGAAAAAACTCAGAAGTTCTTAATAGCCACAACAGGCAAAAAAGTGATTTTTTGAAATAACCTAAAAGTGGCAATATCTCGAAAATTAGAAAGCTTTTACCAAGGTCATGTCGATTTTATCTGATTGATCTGAAGTCAATCTACCTCTCGTGTCACTCTGGCGTATTATTTCTGAAACATCCTGTATATTTATAATATTTATATTTCAACCGACTGTTTGTAATATTTAGCGTTTTCTGAAAAACTTCCCAAGCTCGGTGCGCGCTCAAAACGACCGACCAACGGTACAGATTGGAAACGTCAATGTATCCAATTAATACTGATTATTGCGAGTTATTGCCGAAATGCTGAGATGAGCAGATAGCAGACATATAGATGGAGCCATGTCCATTAGGAGCGCAACCGCGGTTCAGAGTTACTGCCACAGCATATCGCAATGTACGCCTCCCATTTGTACAAGGGTGTGACAGATCTTCATGATAGTTTTATTAGGTGAAAAGTACCAGACTTCCAAAGAAAAACAATCACAAAAAAATCATGTTTGGCGGTATGAGAAGCTGTAAACTAGCTTAGTTTATTTTTATCCTAATCAAGAAAAGTGAAAAAATATCAAGTAAAATATTGAAACGGTTTTAACTGTAAATAGAAATATAAATTGGGTTTCCTTTCTAAGCTGTCAACTTATGTCTTTTAGACTTTTAATAGCAACTCTCACCTACAAAACAGAACAGGAGGTCAATTTCATTCAAATGTCCAAATATAAAATATATTCTTAAATATACATATACAAAGATTTTAGATATTCTAAATTTGAGAACTTTCAACATATTCAAATTACTCAGACCATGACCACCGATATATTTAACTTCAAGTTTGTTCACTGTTATTAAATAATGATTTAAGATACAAACTATAAAGTTATTGAGCAAATTACGTATATCGTTTCAATGAGGCTCGCGAAAATGCATCATGTAATGAACTCATAAAAATTTAGCAAAAAAGAGTACTAAACCTCTTTTACTCCGGTTCAAAACGAACCTGCTTGTTGCTGCCTGCCCAGGCATTTGTGGCCTGCGAATTTGAGCATCGCGTGCTGGTGTTTGCAAATGAGATTTGAATATGGCTTGGTGTTCAAAATGGCACCATTCTTATACGAAAAAGGCTTCTTAATTGACCGACTGTCATCAGATCTTATCCACCCTTGCCGCGTACGATATCAAGCCACAAAAGGGATATGAGTATTCTCCAATATATAATTATTAAAAACGCTTACGCGTGATCTGTCTCTGCACGGTTGACACAAGACAGCGAAAAAAGTGTTAGCAACATGTTTGGAAATCCGCCAAACGAGCACTCGTGTTTCTATTGTTTCTTCTCTCTGTTACAATACATGCACACGGTAGCTTTAATAAGTAGTGAAAAGAGGATGAGCGACTAGCCGGCAGATGACGTCCTACGTTCAGACATACATGCCTACACCGTACATGGAGCCCCAGTCAACGCCCTGCAACAAAACAGATCATTAGAACATCTCGGGGATTATGGCATAACGTCTTTGGGCACGGAGTCAGGCAAAGATTTTTATCCCAAAAATACGTCAAAGTAACATGTGTTCATGTTTTGTACACGTCGAAAATGAAAACAACAAAAAATTCAAGTATTTCATTGACAACACAAAATTAATAACCGATAATGAAAATCAATCGTGGAATGAGCTAAATAAAGTAAAACTAAATATAAAGAGAAGGGTAGAAGCAAATGGATAACTGAAGGGCCGATAAAATCCACACATGAAAAAGAAAGATGCTATAAATTGATGAAAGAATTACAAACGAAAGAAAAATATAATCAATACAAAAATAAATGTATAGAACTTGTAGGAGAAACAAAACCAATATCACTCATATCGACTATGGCCAAGGTATTCGAAAAATTACTCTCTAGTAAGATGATAACATTTCCTTGACAATTTCAAAATTTTAAGTACACATCAACACGGCTTTTTAGGCGGAAAATCTACCATAGATGGTATAGTAAGCCTAGTGAATCAAATCACCCAAAGCCTTAATGAGAAAATTCCATCTATTTGTGAATTTGCCGATATGAAAAAGGCATTTGATATACTTAATCACAGTTTGCTGCTAAATATTTCGGACAAATTAGGTTTTCGTGGGAAATGCAAAGTAGTGAAACTATCAAAATCTTACAGTAAGGAAATGTTTGTCAAATGTAGGGTACAATCAGGGTACAGTGTTAGGCCCTCTTTTATTTAATATCTATTTGGATGATATATTCAAAATTAACTGTGTAGGTAAAATAGTTAGGTTTGCTGACGATACGGCAATACTATACAGGGTGTTTCTCAACTTATCCGGCAAATTTTAACCACAGATGAACTGTTACGATAGAAGTTGATTTCTCAAAAAAAAAATGTAGTCCTACAGAAATTAATTCATAAACCTGAGTTTCAATAATAAATTAAAAAATAAATATCTGTATTTTGCGTGATATTAGAACACGCGTTAATAATTTATTGTAGCAAATGTTGAACTAAACAACTCGCGAAAACAAAATACCAGGAATTTTTTGTCTTTTCATACAGACAAGAACGTGTAAATAAGGTTTAATCTGAATCGTGGGTGATCTGAATGAAGAACGGTCCATTTATCGTGAAGTTAAATAAGAAAGTATTTTGAGAGTTTATGTTTTTAGTTATTTATTAATAAAAATGGCACATGTGCTCACTAATGAGGAGTTAAGCATAAGAAGCAGGGCAAAATTCGCGAGCGGCTTCTCGTTTGTTTTTATTATCTCGATTTCTGTAGGATTTTTATTACATTTTTTTGAAAATTCAACCTCTTTCGTAACAGTGCATATGTTGTTAAAATTTGTCGGATAAGTTGTGAAACACCCTATATAATATTTATATATATATATATATATATATATATATATATATATATATATATATATATATATATATATAAAGCGCAAGACTGGTATGATGTAAAGAGAATATCTGAAAATGACTTACAAAATCATTCATTTTTTCAACACGAGAAGACACAAGACATCTACCAGATTATTAAAATCTTTTCTTCAAAATAAACAATACAAATCTAAAAATTGAAATAGTGGACAATATCAAATATTTAGGAATTTTTTTACATTTTTAAAATTAAATTTCTCACAGGCATATTGACAGAAAATTTTGTTTTTTTGTATTTTTTATATACTATCAGCCATTATCACAAAGTTGTCAGTGAGCGCGATAAAATCACACATTGCCATAAACCTCATAAGACCATAATGAAGCGATCTTTTCTCTATTTGGCTCCACACATATGTATATGAGCACATACCCCAAGACTTGAAACAATTTCGAAATGCACATAAATTAAAAAAAAATGTCAAAATAAATAGCGCAATAAGAAGACAACATATTATTGATTCACTATCAAATATTCCTTAAAAATGATCATCATAAATTTTTCTAGTTACTTTGAACTTTTTTGTTTTGATTTTGGAACACATTCAAACATACAACTGATCCATGTACAGGGATTGTCCTTCTGTGGATTAAGGCATTTACTGACCCATCCTATGTTGTTATTGTTCTTATATAATGGAGTAAATAAATGCCTACTACTACTTAGTAGCTCAGAAATATTGGCACGACTAAGTCACCTAGAGTATTTATTAAACTAATAGATGAAGTGTAGTGCGAAGAAATGAAAACTAACTAAATAACAGAGTAAAATGTGCTCACATATACCTGGAAGCTTGACATGTCAACGTTTGTGAGATTGTACCCCTGGTAGGGGCTGGCGGCTGCGGCTACTGGTCCAGGGGCTGCAGCCAACGCGGGGGCCGACGCTGCCGTGGCGGGGGCATTCGTTGGGTTGTGATTACCAGCAGCTCCTGAAACAAAGCGCGCGCTTATAGAAACGTACCAGACAGTTATTGAAATACGTATGAATCCTGATTACTAAGAGTGACATTCACAATCATCACTTCAGGGTCCCTTGTTACTCGGGAAACCCTCAATAGTTATTTCGTGAATCATAGTGGGTAGTCGCTCTCGGGAATTTTTCAGGTTAAGTAATTTTCGTGTACTCTCAAAGTCGTCAACACTGGAAGCGCCGGGCTTGGAGAGGAGACAGGGGAACTTGCGATCCGCCTTCAATACAAGTTTGAACTCGCTCAAGTTATTTCGTTGCCGGTAGCGATTTTCTTGTAAAACAGTTTTTTCTATTGCTTTCTAAAAATGACGTCAACTTAAAACATGAGTGTGCTAACAGGTTTTGCTTCGGACTTGGGCACATTGCAACGGAAACGATTACTAAACAGCCCCAAGGGGATAGAGTTTTGTCAAGAGCCCAGGTTTTTCGGTGGTTTAAGGCATTTTCAGAAGAGAGTCGTTTGAAGATGAAGGCCTGCATCTTCAAGAACCGATGAAAATATCGACGGAATCCGGGATCTTGTGCGTTCAGATCGTCGGTTGAGAGTCAGAATGATCGGGGAAGAGTTAAATTTGAGTCAGACCAAGAACAACTGGGTGCGATCACGATAATGCTCCTTGTCACACATGAATGTCAGTAAACGAGTGTTTGGCCAGTATAAACATTCGCATGAATTGAGTCCTTGTGACTTTTTTCTCTTCCCGAATTTAAAAAATCACATCAAGAGAACTCATTTTGGCACAGTCGAAAAAATTGAGGCTATTCCAGTCTTGCAGTTTCAGCACTGCTATCAGGAGTGGAAGAACCGTTGCGTGGCTTCAGAAGGAAGATATTTTGAGGGCGGCAGTATAAAATTGCAATTATATTTGAATAAATAAAATTTAAAAATCAGCCTCATCACATAATTTACAGACCTCGGAATTTATTGAGAACATCGCAGAAACACCTGCTATACCAAGGAGGTTCAGTTTCTATTATCAAGAACAGTTTTAGGAACGAATAGATTCTCAAAAGGCACAGTAAAAAACATCATAGCCCCATTAATTTATGGCAAGTTATAAGACGACTCGTAGAGGATTATCAATTCTATCAATGTATGAGTTATTTGCTGCAATTTGACAGTTGTATCTTCATTAACTACACAGTCGATTCTTGTGAACACTGACCCTCGTCCAACAGCTTGGTCTGCACGTCTTTTTTCTGGGTTAACTTATTTCGCGTTTTAATAATACTTCATGAATTGACTGTGATTTGACTATCATGATCTATTTTCTGATAGAGTTTCAAATAATTTGCAGAGCAGTAAAAATCTTAAGCAGCGTTTCTAGACCCGATGCACCTTATTTTTAAATCTTCAATATAAAATCCGACTTTTGATAAACATTTCAATCTGTGTATTGAGATATGCAGAGATAACTGTAAAGCTTGAAGTATAGGCAGACAAATGATCTCTAGAAATTCGTGCCTCAAGTAACGCTAGAAACAAGCTAATGAGATTTTATGTACCTTTTATTACTTCTCTCATTTTTTGTTATACGGTTGCAAACGGTATCCCCAATTTTATCATGCTTCCATCATTTATAATTGCTCTAAGTAATAATCCAGAACGTCAAATCGGTTCCTGCTGCACAAATTGATTACATAAATTATCAAGTTTCTGTTGGAATATTGGATTTCGCAGCTTGGACAGCTTTACTCCATTAATTACGACAAGCCAACAAACGGAAATACGATCCGGTTTACGGAAATCTCCGAATGCTCAGCGCGAATTCAAGTATTTGAGGTAATATAGCGAGCAACGACAATATTAAAATTTAAAATCGTAAATAAAAGATAATAGACAAGATGTGTTACAGTTGCTGTACGTTATTACATCTGAGCTGTAAAGCTATTTCAAAATTGGAGAGTAGCAGGTAGTATGCATAATTGAATTGGATTAATTTCCGCAGCATAGTTCAACCGAGGCACAGGGTTTACCTTGAGGGAAAATGCGGAAACCCAGAATTGGGTTAAGAGGGCGAGTAAAAGATACCCGGAGCACGAACTTTCTGGTTGATAAGTACATAAATTTCCATAACATAAATAATAGTTGAAAAAAAAACTAAAAAAACACGCGTTTTCAGCTAACCGAACTAAAAAGTAAAAAATACATTTTAAGTACAAAGAGTTTAACACTATAATTCTTCCCAATTTTTTATAATGTTCAACCCTTTTGTTTACCGCCAATGAAATATATTTTCAAAATTACAAATTCTAAAAATAAAACTATTACTATCATTTTAAATAAAAACAAATATGCTAGGATTATGTCTACTGTAGAATAACTATAGTGGTTGAATGTGAAACATTTCAAATGTTATTTAGTTCTCATTTTCATATTCAAATTAAAAAATCATTTATTACCACCACAAAATTGAATAGTCATAACTCATTATCATACCTACGAAACTAGAGGCAGTATAATAAATTGAATCGACAATATTAAGTCGTGATCTTTAGTTTTTTTTGATGGCAATTGGTTTTATCGGAAAACGATACCGCCGGAAACTAGAAACTCGGCGCTTTACGACCGTATACGAAGCGTCGAGGTACGAGCACGAAGAACGTTTTGAAATGGCTATTAAAGTCGAAAAAATGGTAGATTTTCGTACTGTTCGATATTCAATGTCTATCTCCTCCAAAGATAACGGAGCTACGAATTTAAAGATTTTTGTGTGAGAAAGCCCAAACATCGGACATTTGGATAGCGTCTTCTCTATTTCTTTATTCCTTTTCGTTCAAAAGTTTAGATTTTTTAAATTCCTCGACTATATGCTACTTTTCGATCAATGTTTCCGGCTTTGTCCTGGTCAATTGCTTGTATATATATATATATATATATACAAGATAAAAATTATATAGCGATTGAAAAATAAACATTTTGAGCATAGGAAACGAACCTGACTGTTAGAATTCCCGTCAGATTTCGAAACAGCAAACTTTTAGAGCCACAAAGGTACTGATGACAAGCCATTTTTCGGCGTACTTTGTCTTCTTCGATACAGACCTTCTTACGAAGCGGGACAGCTACGATTTTTTTTTTCGCAAAACGAAAGACAAAATTCTCCTGGTTACCCCGATATACAACACCTAGAGCGATCGCGTTTTTTAAACTCCGCAAATTACAAAATTGCAAGTTATGCAGTTATATTTTGAGTTTGACAGATGTTACCTCCCCTATTCTGGTTTTATCCCGAGATTCGGGATTCCGGTTAGGCGGGGTAGTGTAGGTATGATAATTTTACAAAAGCGAGCGCGTCCAAGACGTGCCATTTTCGACTTTATGACGATCACTTCATCCAATATTGGATCATACCGAATAGTATTGTCCCTTTTTGGACGCGAAAATAAACATTTTCAAATATATTTCAAACCTCAAGAATGTCTAAAACTACCGGAATATGATTCGCGCATTGCGATGGAATTGAATATATTTTGACGTATGTATTTCGAAGCTGAGTCATCAGTTTAAATACGTGTATTTACGGTAGAAATATGATGAAGTCCTAATTACTATGATAATTTTACATGACCGTTAATATGCATCCATCGTACAGAGACCAGAAATCCACAATATCGCATATAGCTGTGCGCAGTCTAGTAATGACATTAAACAGTGTTCGAATTTAAAATTTTTTAAGGTGAAATTAAAAAATCAATTTATGAATACTCTAAATGCATAGTGATTTAATTTTAATATACAAGAATGAGAAGAAATTACAGAAAAGGGATTGAAAATTGTCTTTGTAGCATTAATGCTAAATGAAACAGACATAAAAGTACTCACCAGCTGCCGCAGGTCCCGCGGTGACACCGGCACTGACCGCCGCCATCGGGTACGGCGAATACCTGTAACTCGCCAATGTGGGGAAGGCGCCGAACAGCTTGCCGTAACTGGCTACCGACTGCGCTTGTGCGGCAGCCGCCGCCGCTGCGGCTGCTTGCACGTGCGCCTGCGCTTGAACGGCAGCCAACGGGTTGACGGCGGCTGCTAGCGCACCTGGAGCGGGCGCCGCCATCCTCACACCTAAGCTGCCCAACATCAGACGTTTGCCGAGGATCTGAGCGCTAGCTTGAACTGCTTCTTTCGGCTGTGCTTTCTTGCACTCAACCTGAAATAAATGGAAATAGTTACATTAATAATAATGGCGATTATTTGCAGAGCAAAACAAAAAGAGAGAAAATAATTAAAAATGGAAAATCCCTGCAAAATGGACTAGTAAACAGACAAGCTGATCAAAGTACTAGACCAACAAAATTACAACAGAGGAGTTCTTGACCAAATGATATCAGTTAATATTAAAAATAATAATTACAAGCGTCAAAAAAGATATGCATACGGGTGTCTGCGAAAGGTTCGGAAATCTCGAAACTGGAGATACTACAGACCAAAATATGTGGATTGACCTAAGCATACCTTAGTCCAAAAGTTGATAGTTAGCGACATACAGGGTGTCAAAGTTACAATTTTATTTTCTATTTTCCTTATTGCTTGAGAAGTATTTCAGATTTTCGCATAAAACTCTGTATAGGGAGGTTTACTAGTACGAGAAACAAGAATCCGTTATTTTTTATGGACAAAGTTCTAGAGGGCGCCACTTCCAGCGCTATTTCGGTAAATAACTTGTCATAACTTTTTTGTGCTACCCTGTAGACAACAACTGACCGAAAAATCTTAATTTCTATTACTTCCACGAAAAAAAGGTTCACTTGTTAAAAGTGTCTAAAGCTAATAGTTTTCGAGATATTTCGACTTACCTTCTTATTCTTAATAGTATGGAAATGAATCTCGCACACCCTGTCAACAACATCCTCATTTTCGAACGTGACGAATCCGAATCCTCTGTGCCTCTTGGTCTGCTGGTCCATCAGCATAACAGTTTCTTCCACTTTGCCGAACTGTCCAAAGTAGGCTTTGACCTCATCGGCTGACGTGTCTTGGCTGACGCCTCCCACGAATATCTTCCTGGTTTTATTCGCTTGCCGCGGTCTGTTTTTGGGCGTCGCGTGTTTCGGGTCTATCTTCTTGCCGTCCAGCGTGTGGATGGGCACCTTTAGCACGTTCTCGACACTCGACGTTTCGGAGAACGTGATGAAACCGAAGCCGCGGCTTCTCTGGAATTTGAAAGAAAAACCGTGACAAATAATAATACAAATTTAATGTACAACAATCTTATTCCTTATAATAGTCTACTCATATTAGCAAATTCCCACGAAATAATTGTAAAGTCTGGTTTTATTGGGGCAAGTTATTCAAGGGGATATTCAAAACATGGACGCATAAAATGGGTACACCAATTTTTGTGAGAAAACTTTTTATTCGACAACAAAGAATGAGAAAACGTGTTTCTTTGAGATTCAATCGAAAATGTTGACAGGAACGAAAAAACTCTTAGTTCGCATAGTCTTAAAAAGCCTGGCGGCGATTCTATTTTGCTGTCGTCTCGCATTTTATAGCTTTCAATAAGACGCAATAAGTCCTTCGCCATTTTCGATCACAAACAGCTTTCACTGTCAAGAAAAATTTTACTTTATTCACTAAAATCATATTACACAATAATAATTAGCAACTTTAAGCCCCGTCAGAAGTACAAACGTTTACAAGATTACTACTCTAGGGTAGAGACCACCAATCAAAAGAATGTTAAGTTAGATTAGTGGTCCGGTACACGAATGTAGCAGAAGTATGTAGCTGGTAGTTTGAACGTTACAGTGAGGCAGACATTCTCTGATTTAAAAATTTCATCTCTGTTTGGACTGCAAAAATGGCGTCAGAGACTGCACTTCCCACCCAACGTCGTCATCAGATCATAAAGGATCACATCCGGCGAAAAAATGAGTTACGAACATGTATAACAGAGAAATTGAACAAATCAGGTCAGTCAAACAGGTCCATACAGTCAACAGGAAGTATTTCCCTATCCTAGCGATAGTACTGTACATCTGGCAACGTCGCCTCTCCACGATACGTGGCCTCTCGACGCGTCGGTAACGCCAGTATACTTTATCAGGACCGGCACGTCCGCCGGTGAAGCTTGAGAGCAGAAACAGGGACGCGTATCGAAAGCATGACTCTATCATTCTAAGTTTTAAGGGCAAACGTACGGGAAATCTATGATGTGTGAGGTTGGAAGCGTATAAAACATAAACATTGAGCTTACTATCTCATTTCCCTTACATAACGAACGCAACTATTCGTGTAGTTTGCATTTACGGATGCACAGCGAATATAGAAGAAATTCTAGCCGCATCTCTGGTTACAATTTTGTTAGCGCCCTACGTTTTCGCACATTACACATAAACAAATTTGCTATTTCTCCCTATGGAAATTAAACCGTACAGAAATGGACAACTGGGGAACGCATCGAAAAAAGAGGCGATTCTCTAAATTCGCTGGAAAATACACGTACTGCCGGATATGTACAATTATTCTCAAACTTAATGTTAAGTGTTACTGTTGTAGACCAAGCGGATACACAGCGGCAAAAATTAAATTATTATTATTCGCAGAACTATTATAAAAGCCCTTTGAGAATTTTTGACTATGCGGTTTGCAACGAATAGACTAATGTTGATGTTTTAAAAAACATAAACCTCAATAAAATTTTAAGATGCTCCGATCATACACCTAACCGCTCTTTTCTGGGCCAAAAATAATTACTGCACATTTGTGGATAAATCCCAGAAGCATAATATATACCTCAGTCGTGCATCAACTTGAGCACAGTAAACAGAAACATCTGTGCATCGTCAAGTAACGCAAATTTTTTATAAAATATGATTGGGAGTTCACCTTTGAAGCAATATATACACAGTGGTATTTGAAATTTAAACCTAAATCTAGATACAAGCCCAATAATTTTACTTGCGTGTCAAGGGACATTATTGAGCCATTGAGGCCCGTATCGTCGGTCGTTCCTACAATTGTAGGACGCCTTTATGGCCTCCTTGATTTTCATAATCGCATGTATTCTCCAGTAAGGTACTTGTATGTACTGCTTTAGATTTCTAGTCTGCTGTCAATCACAAGTCAATTGTGATGTTAGGTTATGTTTCTTTTTTTGACGTTTAAGAAATTTTAGACAGACGAATCAAATGCCGAAGGATATTTTCTTGCAAATAATGTTGAGTCAATAATAACTCCCTACATTGAACAAATTCGCCAAGCTGTGGTATTAATGATCTAAAATGAACAATGCAAATCGAGTGTATTTATAAATAAAAGCCTAACAGTTTACAACCAAGCGGTCCGAGTAAAGATAACATGGCCACGCAAGACAACTGTTGAAATGTATTATTCTGTTAGACTCTATAAGACTATCCGTAGCGAAATTTTTGCGGAAATCGTTGCACAACACTTAAAAACATGCAAATGAAAATTGCCGCTTTGATGTTCTAAATGACTCCGTCGGTACTCCGGGATAGACATCTTGACAGATAACCTTGTCATTCTTGCCACCTGGATTGCGGCATTGCCAGCTCATCGGACGATTTTGCTACCTCTGCTATTTTGATAGAATGTTATAAAAAAAAGAAGTTTTGAATAAACTATTGAGAAATACCAGTGGAGATATATAAAATTTGAGGCATTACAATGTTAATGCCTCTGAACATTTTATAAATGCTCAGTTTTATAGGATTAAAAAAATGTTTAGAATACGGTTCTTCCAACAATTGGAAAAAACAATGTTTTATTATATACCTATAAATATATTTATTAACTATTTGATCTAACATTCATTTTATTCTACTATTTATTAGTATCCGTCTTAGACGCAGAGATATTAGGCATTCATTTTGAGGAAGCTAAAAATGGATAGCTTGATAACTTGAATCCAACTTATAACTCGTCGATCATGCAGAATTACAGGCAGACGCATTTTGGACGCATCACATCCCTACTCTCGTTGGACATTTGTATCCTCCAACAACCGAGGTAAGACATTGTAGTTTCCTAAACACGGGACTGAGATTCCAGGTTTGAAAACGCCAGAGAATCAACGCTTGATTTTTTGCACCATACTTAGTAAATATAGTGCCAAGGGCTTAGTGTCAAAGCACGATACTGTCAATTATGGACTATCACCAATTCGTTGGACTAAAAATAGTATTTTGTTCGAGGCTTTGCTAATAGTTTTGAGATTTTTCAGAAATGAATGTAAGTACCTAAGAATACTTACAAGAACGTTAGATTAGTGCACGTTTCTGTGAATTTCTTTTTATAATAATGTATTACAGGGTGGCAAAGATCAGTAATCACAGAATCTTATATCAACCATTTGTTTGCAACGCCTACTTAAAATGAAAAAATAGAAAAAAACACGTTTGTTTATAACTTAAAAAAAACAAATTTAACGTATTACACCGTTGAAGTCGTAGAAAAAGATGCTATTAGATACAGGGTCGTACTTTTTTAAATGTTGTGCACTTCGCGCACATTTAAAAACACCACCATGTTGTGCCATTAGTTTTTTGACATTTCTTAAAATGAGGTCAGACAAAAATAAAAACGATCTGACCAAATTTTAGTTTTCCCAAATACCTCAGTATATGACTAATCTCTCAGTGTATGCAATGTGCACAATTTATTTTTAAAAAACTTAGGATATCAACCCTAACACACAAGTGGATGAGTATGCAAGGCTCACCGGGTTTGGTGCACATGTATCCTGTTTCTCTCAGAAGAGTTGGAAGTAGACCTAATTTCCACTTTGGAGACACTTGACATCCACGTCACAACACTAAAACACCACTGAGAGACAATCGAGAACCTTATAGTGAACACCACTATTAATAAAAATATCTTAACCGAATAGAGCTCTGCACGGAGCTGTTAACGCGTGGACATTCCGCTACGCCGACGGTTGCCGAGAGTGTGTGAGTGCTGTACATCGCTGTGGCGATACAGTACGGCCGGGTAGTACAGCCACGCCCCTTTTCAGCTCCCACTCCGCGGAATGTCTACGTGTTCACAGCTCCGTGCAGAATTATATTCCATTTAGCTACTTTTTTTTAGTAGTGGTGTTCACTATAGGGTGCTCGATTGCATCTCAGTGGTGATTTAGTGCTGTGACGTGGGTGTCAAGTGTCTCCAAAGTGGAAACTAGGTCTACTTCCAACTCTTCTGAGGGAAAGAGAAAATCTGTGCAGCAAACAAGGTCAGCCTTGCATCACTTATGTGTTAGGGTTGACATTCTATGTTTTTTTTAAATAAATGAGAATTTTAATAACTTTGTAGAACAGACGACAACGATATTATATTCGTTTACATTGTTTGCCGATAGTCATAAAACGGCTATAAAACCGAGAAACCGGGTGCATGAGGACAGAGACGGATCTGAAAAGTTTCAAACATTTTCTCTTGCAAGTATGGCTGAGATGAGAGATTTCTGAATCAAGTTGTCGAAGTAACGTTGATTGCTATTGTAATTAATTGTCTAGACATAGTTTTCATACTATTAACCAAAATATACATATGTATGTGATGGTAACGATGTCAAAGATACAAAGTTATTTACCTAATTTGCTATGTTGAGGAGCCTTCTTCCAGAAATACGCACTTTAAGATCATTCACCTAAATACATATTTCATTCCACTTTCACACTTTACTTATTTATTTAAAAAATGTGATACAAAACTTAATCCTTTTCTTCCGAAGAATATGTTCCCAAGTACCGCTCGGGTTCAAGTCTTCATAGCTCAGTCACATTATGTGAACTTGTTGCTATGACAGTATTGAAATAGTGCGATTTTTTTAGAGTCGTTACATTCAAACCATTTATAACTATTAAAGCGTTTTAGGTTATTGATGTGACCCTCGTATAAACCGTTACTTCAATGCTACTTTTTTTTTAGGTTAATAACTGTGGCGTGCTGGCGATTTTCGATTGTACAAATGAAGCCAGAATTGTGGAACGACTTAATTTTTCTTCAGCTGATACAATTAATCTTAGCAGTGACGGTTGAGGTTTTCTAGGGGTTTTCCTCGCCCAAGTGCGAATGCAGTCACTAAAAAAACATATTCCCCTAATAAAGAGCAGAGAAAATAAAAATCGTACTTCTCCTATTAATGATCATGTGATTTTAGATCAAATAGTTAATAAATATATTTATATAATAAAACATTATTTTTTCCAATTTTTCTAAGAAATATTTTATCCTATAAAACTGGGCATTTATAAAAGTGTTCAGAGACATTAACGTTCCGCCGAATAGACGCAAAATGTAAATAACAGTTTTTTTTTTTTTTAGTTTTTTGGCAAACATTGCTATGCCTCAAATTTTATATATCTTCATTGGTATCCCTCAATATTTTATCCGAAGCTACATTCTAGCAGAGGTAGCAAAATTGTCCAATCAGCTGGCAACGTCGCAATCTCGGTGACAAGAATGGCAAGATCGTATGTCTGTCCCGGTGTAACGTAGTACGTCAAAGTGGCAGTTTTCCAATCTTCATTTGCATTTTTCAAGTGGAGTGCAACAATTTCGAGAAAAATTTCGCTACGGATAGTCTTCTAGAGTCTAGTAGAGTATATTTCAATAGCTGTCTTGCGTGGCCATGTTACCTTAACTCGGGCCCAACCAAGCTGTTCCTTGATGAAGGAATGGTAAGTTACAAAATTAATCATTGCATATTCATATTGATATACTTAGTGCATTTTTTTCAGATGTGGTTCGTTCTTACAAATTTTATGAATGTTGGATAAGAAACATTGTATCCGAAGTGCATTGTTGATGTCGGAGATGATTGATCAACATTATTTGCAAGAAAATAATAAATTAAGCTTCTGCCTTGGACTCATGTGTCTAAAATTTCTTAAACGTCAAAACAACAACATAACCTCTAGCCAGAACAGTTAGACTGCACAATCTCTCTCTAAGGTAGCCACACACTTATTCGATATCACCACTGAAGTATCATCTGTATCTAAAATAAATACATTTTGAGTTTTTTTTAATCGTCGGACGCTATGCGAATCAACTAGAATTTCCTAGGTTCAAATGCGCTATAGGGACCACCTGCAATATTTATACGTTGCAAAATTGAGGATAGAAAAAAATGGTACCTGCGTGACAGGATCCTTCATGATGAGCACATCCGTAACATTGCCGAACATCCCAAAGTACTCTTTGAGCTTCTCGCTGGATGTCTGCCAGCTGAGCCCTCCAACAAAGAGTTTTCCAGGAGCTGGATCGTTGGAGTTATTTGGCGTGCTTCGACCGGAGCTGCCCGAGTGGTTGCCGTTGATGGTGTGGATCTCATGGTGGTCGATGCCCAAAGCTCCGTTGCCTTCACCCATCGCTGATGGAGCACTGGGGACAAGATGAAATCTAGGGTAGAATGTCATTCTCGAAAACTTAAGATACTTAGAACTTAACACTAAATCATATAGGTACGTTTCTTTTATGTATATACTCACTGACGTTTACTTCGGGTTTCAAGAAATTGACGGTTTTAACAACCAATATACCAGTAAGGCCAATACAGGGTGTGTACAGTTAAATGTCAATGCTTGATGGAGTTGACGTTTTCATTACATACAGGGTGTCCCAGAAGTCGACATCAAGCCGGAAACGGAGGATAGGCCAAGTAATAAAAGTTATCAGAAAAATATAAAAAAATCTAAGTCTAAGAGTATTTTTCAAATAATAAATAATAGGTGTAAAAAATCGAAAAATCTACACTATGCGATGTTCTTTTAGTTCCTGTTCCCATTCATGTAACGATCTTTTTTAAATGTCGATTCATCACTTCATTAAATTTTCTCTGAAAATACCGGATTTTCTCAGTGTTTCGGTAGCATTGTTTGACAAAACTCAACTATCGGAAGATTATCCCGGGGTTGCAGATATTGCACTACACAGCGTGTAGATTTTTCCAATTGTTTTAAGCCTATAATTTGATACACGACTTAGATTTTTTACAGTTACATAATGTAGCTTCATTTGGAGTTTTATCAGCATGAAAACCTCAGGATAAGTTCCAGATGTTACATTAGGAAATATTACAACTTATAGGAGACGGTGTTGGAATAGGTACTGTCGTATTCCAAGGAAAAAAAGAATGCTTGCGGCAAACAAAACTTAAAGAAAATAATGAATGAGTGCATCCCTGTAGATCTTTTTTACTTTTTGGGCACAGAATTGCCAATACTGTTGAATCCTTTATACACTTTTTTTAATATAACTAATAACTTTTGTTTAATATTTCATAACTGAAATTATTGTTATTGAAAATGCAATGCTGTTTACTAAATTAGTATTTGAAAATCGGTGGGAAAGAATCTCTCTTTATCTGACACTATCATACAGCGGCTGCCTCCCTCTTCCCTTATAAAGGGTGGGCCAACAGCTGTTCTTTTTAAGTTGGTATTATTTCGACAATTGGTAACACTTCCATGCTCAACATATTGACAGATATATTGTGTCAAACTTCCGCTGTGAGCAGTAGATCGTTTTAATATTGAACGAAGGTGAGAAATATTGAAAAACTATTTTCAAAGTGAGTGCTGTGTTGCAGAAACTTTGCGGAAATTGAGAAGACTATTTGGTCGGAATGAAGCTCCGTCCGCGACCGGTATACGAAAATTCGTGAAGAAGGTTCGTGAAACTGGCCTAAATCAATTGGAAACGGAGGTTAATTTTGGTCCTCAAATCATCTTTTCGGACGAAGCCCATTTCCACCTGGGAGATTACGTTAACAAGCAGAACTGTAGATGTTGGGGGTTCTGAAAATCCACATGTCATAGAAAAACCAATGCATCCAAAAAGAGTAACTGATTGGTGTGGCGAGATTATTGGTCCCTACTTTTTGTCAAGATGAGGATGGCTAAAGTGTGACGGTAAACGGGGAACGCTATAGAGACATATTGAGGAGTTTTTTGTGGCCACTATTAGACGACATGCATTTACACAATCTCTGGTTCCTGCAGGATGGCGCAACATGCCACACCAGCCATGAAACAATCGATCTTTTACACACTAAGTTCGGACCTCGTGTTATCAGCCGTTTTGGAGACGTTGATTGGCCAGTCCGCAGCTGTGATTTGCCGCCCATGGATTACTTCCTATGGGGTACTGTTATGGATCGCTGTTACACTAACTATCCTCAAACAATTGATGTTATTAAGGAAAATATCCGTCGAGTTATTGATGAAATAGACCCACAAACTATCGAACATGTGCTTTAAAATTGGGTTACGAGGGTGGACTACTGCCAGGCCAGCCGCGGCAGCCATTTAACTGAAATTGTTTTTCATAAATAATCGGAATAAAGTATCGAGTGTGCCATATTATTGAAGAGTGAAGTTTTAATACCAATTTAAAAAAGAAAACTCATGGCCCACCTTAATGAGCAATATCAACTTTTTCCATTTTTTTTTTTGTGTAATTTCGTAGACCAAACAGAAGCCTAACTAATTAATTCTGCTTAAAACAAGAAGTTGTATGCTGGTTTCGATATTGTGGTCATGCAGCGATTGCATAACCGCCGTTACGTTGGATTTTTTGTACGAATCCGCACAAGTGCAAAAAAATATTCTCATGAAATCCTTTGACACCACGAAATTATGAAATAGTTTCATTTCACACGTACAAGTTGCAGAGGAAATGAGGTTTACAATTATCGGATTGTTTGAAGATCAACCAACTAATTGATTAGATATTGTGTAATGAAAATATGTTCGCGTAACATCTGTAAATTCATCCACATATACTTTATTTTCTTCATCGTTTTGGTTTTCAGTTATGTAATCGAGGATGTCATGTATTGCGCTTTATATTTTTCATTTTACATTCAGTCCGCTCTGTGGATTGAAAAGGTTAAGAATTGTTTTTAGTGTTTTTGTATAATGCGAACATCCGGTTTTGACGGATCATCGAACTTTGCGCAGGAGGCTATTGGTTTCAGTTTGCTTAGATTAGCGAGGACGTGATTTAGAACAAACATGTATAAAAAACAGCAACAGCTATACACAAAATATCAATTGTTTTATTTATTCGAACACTTTACGGGTATTAACTATATTGTCCAATATTCCAAAAAAAATGAATGCTAGAAAAAATAATGAGTAAAAATGAGAAAAACGAGTCGTGGTACCTCGTATTTAGGCACTGGTCTCTCGTAACTCTTCAGTATATTAAAAACAGCGTCAAGTAGGTTGACTCTGAACTTCCTCGGCAACGCCGTGATCAGTTCATAAAGGACTAAGTTCAGTGCAATTGAGATCCTCTGAGAAAAAGGTCAGTTACGGACATGAACAACATAGGAATTAAACGGATCAAGACAGTCAAACAGGCCCATACAATTAATCCATAGAAATTCCTTCCCTGCCCTACCTGTAGTTACTCTCTATCTGGCAACGTTGTCCGCATCGTTCAACCCGTTTCTATGTTTTGTACATTGCAGTACATATAGATCAGTCAGCCGGACCATCGGCGGTGAGCTTAGATGGGAGGAGTACGCGGACTGAAAACATTTCTTTATAATTCAAGTTTCAAAGGCAAAGTACGGGGAAATATATTATGTGTAAAATATGGCTAATAGGTGCATAGAGTTACCGGGGTTGGGTGAGTGTGAATCAATAGAATTTTCACCCCACCCCCTACAAGCCCAACCCTCGGATTTATGAATACGATCAGTAGCCTCTGAAGTATCAAAGAACGGAATTTTATTTTTTTTCATCTTTTTGCCCCTATCACCACCGCCACTGGACCGATTTTCAAAAACTCCAAAGCTTTTTAGTCACTGGTAGTATTGATCTTGTGTGGAAATTTCATTGAAATCCAAGCGGTACTTCCCACGTTGTGCGCGTTTTTCGTGATGTACAAGTCATATCCACAGGCCATAATGTCTCATTTTCGAAATTTGCCGCGATAATAATACTTCCTCGACCAGTGACGCAGGGACTAAAAAACAGCTAAAATCATAAAAAGTGTGATATCGACATTGCTTTTCAGCGAGAGAATCACAGGGGCCAGTTCGTCTGTCTAAACAACAACAATATGAAGCAGTTAGCAAACTTGCAGAGAAGGCAAACAACAACAAAGTGCCTAAGCAACAGGAGAGCGAATTCGCCCGAAAAATCAGTGAATGCCTATCCCTTATTTGCCTTGTTTCAGTCTAGCCAGTTGTTTCGTTCAGTAGACTGATGATGATAAATTACAGTAGGCTGAAAGCGCAGTTCGCATCCTGCCTTAAGGAAACTATAATGAAGCAGGCAGAGAAGCAAATTACGAATTTAATACAAAAGCTTTTCATAAGTTGTTCTCCCTATTACATAAATATATTTAGCAGCTCGAGCGATTTCTGAAAACATGTCTAACTCTTTTTTCAGCTGTTATCATGCTGAAAATCATGTTTGTTATAATCAATGTTCAATAGAGGGATAAATCACTTGTATGTCCTTAAACACGCTTTTCAAAAGCCGCGGCAGTCTCTGATTGGTGATGTAACCGAATACACGTTTGATGAGCTGTCATTATTAAACTGGAGTTTTGCAAAGTCAATGTAAACATTTATACATTCTTAGAATCACAATTGAAAATTCTATTCACCTCTTCTGAAATTCAATGAGTCCAAAGAAAAAATAAACTTGATGAAGGAGGACAAGAAACAAAATGTCAAATTGTAATTCCTATCCCTGTAGAGCAAAAGAGTAGCAATTGTTACTGTGTGCATTATTCTGAAAACCCTCCTTAAATAAAACTAGGAAATAAATAATAGTTTAAAAAAACTACAAAAACACGCTTTTATAGCTAACCGAATAAAACGTAGAAAACAATTTTTAATTACAAAGAGTTTATACTACAGTAGTAGATGGTCGAACAATCAATCATAATTAATGACCTCAAAATAAAATTATAATAAAATTTAAGTTATTAACAGAATAATTCAATTCAGCGTAAATAGCATATGGTGCATTTTACTACATTTTCATAAATCTCCTATATAGATAGTTGCCAATAGAATAATCAAGCACCCCACGCTTTTTACGATGAATAATAAAAGCGCAGAATGACCGGATTCAAAAATTCCCCACCTGTAATAAAATTAATCTATTGCAAGTGCTCGTGACCTCAAATCAAATTCGTAGTTTCAAGAAAATTTGTTCTGAATCCACTGACCTTTGTTATAGAGAGTCAATCCTTTCGCACTATTTTTTGCATTATGATAACAACCCCTCCGTGTTTTAAATAGGCATTGAGTTCAATATGCCCATGTATCTATCGCATGTACTGCAAACTGGCTCCAATGTCCAATAGCTATCATTGAATTATTCGGTATTGTATAGTAGATATGTATGTTATATGGGTGCCGATGATCCATTTTATCGTTAATTCAGAGGATAAATTAATTTGCGCTAAATGTGTTATCAGTATGTCAAATAAAGGGCAGTTTCATTATTTTATTTGGGCACACACTGACTCCACACAAAAATCTCTTATAAATAAACAAACATAATTCCCGTTTTTGATTGGAAAATGAGATATTATATTATCAGAAATAGTTGTTATACAATGCACAATAAGATTTTGGTCCGGAATACTTGAATGTTTAATACGACTGATGATTTATTGGATAAAGCTCACTTCTTCTTCCTCGTCTGTCCAAATCCTTGATTTAATGATATCGACTCACAGAGAAAAGTCACAATTACATGGGAATAACGCTATTCAATAGACTGCCACGGAGTCTAAGAAATGTATCTTTAGGTATATTTAAGAGCAAAAATCAAAAGTCCTCTTCTCCGAAAAGCATACTATTTCCTCCATGAATATTTTGACGATGGCAATATATGCTCTTAAATGCACAGGGAAGTTAGTCGTTAGTTTTATTTTATTATATGTTATTCAGTCATTTATATTTCTTCATGTTTTAACAGCTAACTTTTGTTGTATTTTGTTATTTTTTACAATAATTATGTATTTTTTACAATACGTTTTCTTTTTATAAACGTGCTCTGTGTGAATGTAAAGTGTGGTTGTTTTTACTGGAACAATTTATGTTTCAGTGAAGTATTTTTTTCTTTCTCTGATATGTCTTGCATGTATAAGTTTTTTTGACGTATTCAATGTCATTTTTCAATGATCAATTGAATAAACAATACCTATCTATCTCTCTATCTTGCCCGTTATCCAAAAGGCACCCGCAAAAACCTGACAACTCCGGCCCGCGATACACCCTCGCCTCGCCTCCAGTAGCTTGTTCATCAGCGCAAGGCAACCACGATCGCGTCCACGTCTTTTGTAGACGTCGCGACGATCAATACACACACCGTCGCGGCGCGGCGCGGCGTCGGCGCCTCCAACACGTGCACATACATTAGTGATGCGGGGTGCGGCGTGCACTGCGCGTGCGTCACAGGGCCGGAGCAGGTACGGTTGGTCATGTGAGAGTCGGGTGCATTCGGAGAGCAGGGAGAGTTACGCCCTTTGTATAGGAAGAACAAAAGCCGGCGTTTACAGAGGAGCTGCTCGGGTTTAATAGGTTGGTCATAAGGGTCTCCAAACCAGGTTATTGTCGTCTAAATCGGCATATATGAGGCGCTTGGGTGTGATAGAATTTATTTTTTAGTTCTTCATGCATTCTTTAAAAGATTTAGTTATGTAATAGAAATACGTTAATTTTAAGCTATTTATTAAAAGTTATATATTAATATAAATTTTATTATGACTCTAATCGACAATTAATAATTTTAATTAAACTATAAATATTATTCCTTTTCTTCACCCATATATGTGTTTAGTAATAATAAAAATTTCCTATATATTCAGGGTTTTGTATTAATCCAGTAAGGGCATCGATATTTATATTACATCTTGAATACTTTATATATTGCTTAGAATATATCTTTTTATATATTACTTAAATTTTAACATGGATAAGAAAATGAAAAATACACAATGAAAAAGACATGCCTTTGTAACTCGTTCAAAAAATATCCACTGCGAAACTGTTAATTTTACAGTTTGCTCTGAGTTGTGACCATCACTTCCCTCCCGCATTCACCATTTCCGCAATCATACATTCTTTTCTTATACGTTTTGCACTTTCAATTCCTCTGCCACACTCACATTCACATATTTCGGTCCTCAATCTGAATCTATGCAAGTACGCCGGAAAATTGTCCGGTAACAAGCTGGCACCTGAAGTTTACCATTTTCATTATTTCTTTCATTCTAGTGTTCACGTTCCTCGCGTCATACGCTCACGCAATCTTCCATTCGACAATGCGTGGATATCGAGTCTGATCAAGGCTGGACGCAGTGGTTTAGACAGTTTATGGCAGGTCACAATAAAAAATTTCAACGTAAAAGTACATCAGTGTTTAGAACCAATCTATTTCTAACTGAATGGTGCAAGTTACAAACCAGGGCACTGTAACACAAACGCTACAAGTTGTACAATAATTGTAAAAACTGGCTCTATCTACACTTGTAATTATTTCGTATCACAACACCACTTGTAGCTACATATGCAAGCCAGTAATTACTGGAACAAAATTACAATTGTAGGCGTATTCTGTAACACAGCATATAGACTTATGGGACGGCGTTACAAATTTTCCTAAAATTGTAGTTAATGTCTTACGTTTTTATATGTCTGGATAATTGGTAATGACACTATAATGGTGTCGTGTATATTATGTTCTGCTTTTTTAATTTATCAGAAAACGCTCCAAAAATGATGTGTTTGTTTTCTTTAAAATTGTTGGAAAGTTGCATTTTACGTTTAAAAACGATCTGTTTTGAAGTCGTTTTTCGTTTTACACCTAAAAGTGACGATATAAACACCTATGATGTCAGCAGAATATATATCCAAAATACGAGAATGCTGCGGCAAGTTTTTTTCAGAATTTATTATTTTATACGTAGCATACACTTGTAGCTACAATAATTATTGTATCAATTCTTTCACTTGTGAGTGTATTTATTTGCATTGTGTGAGACTTGTGGATACTTCAAATTACTTGTAACTTGTAGTACTTGTAATGTTCGTGTTACACGGCCCAGATAATGAAAGGTGACAGTTTTTTGTGGCATAGCACAAACTAATTTAAAACGAACCAATCTGGTGGTTTCAGTTGAAACCGGCATCTTGAATTTCTAGACATATTGTTATCATTTGAAGCTGGGATATTATCGGTGCTAAAATTCCCAGTTTGAGTACTATCAGAAAGTCAGCACCACCAGAACGGTCAGTAGACTCAACTAAAGCAGAATATGGCTATTTTCTGAGAGAAAGAGTGAATAGAATCAATTTGATCAACATACCTCTTCCTTATTTCACCATTAACTTTGTAGCTAGATATATATGTTCGCTGACCAAGACCTTTTTCTATCATCCCCATCCACCAATTAGGCATATATATATATATATATATATATATATATATATATATATCAGTTTTGTAATCTCGAATCAATATACGATAATTTTTTCCCGACTGCCTTTATGGTACTGCTTTTGTTTATCTTGATTATATTTAAGAACTAATTCAGATGAAGGAAATATTAACTCAATTATCGTGTGGGTTTTTCACTGGTGGTATTTCTACAAAGGAATTAAAAGCGATTTATTATTGAATGAATAACTAAATTTTCATTCTCATGCCCGTTTGTCTCAGGATGATAGGGCGCTCCAGGGGAATGAGCTACTCCACTGAGCGAGGAATATTTTTGGAATTCTTCTAAAGTGAAAATCGCAGTGGTTCTAAGGAGAAGCCAACTCCTTTCTAGTTGCACTGATAATACAGTGAGGTTGGATATTTTCGGCACTTCCAGTATGACAGCATGGTTGCTGGTTAGTACAAGGTAATTTAAAATTTTTGTAGCATAAATGATATTTCCAATATTATTGCCCATTGCTGTTAGTTGGAGAAAAGTCTGAGAAACCTATACTAGAACCAATGATGAACAGTACAATACAGGTACCTGCTGCTTCCCTTGACGACGTGTGGATAAAACTATTAAATACTTGTTATATACAACGTAAATTTTGTCTGAAACGATAGTGCTCCTTTGAAAAATGGCATCAAGCAGACTGACTCTTTACTTTCCAAGAATTTCCGTACAAATAAATTAGTAAGAAAAAGTATCAAAGTCGATTTTCGTTCGCACTGGTATCATTATTTTGAAATCTTTGAACCTCGACTAAAGGCCTTAAAGGGATGAGTATCAGTGAAAAACAGTATTGTCAACATAAAAAGAATTGAAATTGAACTGGATTTTGAATAATGCAGCATGCATAGTATCTGAGTCATCATTTCGTACGTTCTGGTATCTTTACTATTGGCCAGTAATTATACGAATATATATGAAAAAAGGTATTGTTAATTTACTCTTTTTTTTAAAACAACCACCTCCAGTATACGTGGGGACAATATCCGGACAACTTTCTCAACGCCCTGGTAGCATTGCTGTTCTTCGGCTATACGTCTGCATAACGATATAAATTTGGCTTAAACATTCCTCTGAAAATGACTATAACAAGTTGAAACACATAAAATTTAAACAAAATTTATGAAATTTCTGTTTTTTTTTTTTCGTTTTTTGACCGTAGCGTCACTGGATCGATTTTTAAAAACAATAAAGTTTTTTCGTCTTTGAAAGTATGTATCAAAATTGCACCAAAATCCAACCAGCAGGGGTATTATGTAAAAACCTAATAAACGTAACAAAACAACGAAATGTCATCTTGCAGACTAGGTAGTTGTTAGTGTAGAAATAGTACATTTCACGTTTGTGTGCCATCAGAAGCTCTTTGGAGGAATGACTCAACCACATGACATGCATTGTTGGTTGCAGGAAGCCGAGTAGTCTGGAGTGTTTATCTCTGAAAAGATGTGAAAGAAAGAAAGTTAGTTTAGTAGCAAGACTACATCTGGCTGATTATGTGTATTGGTCTACATGTGCATAAAATCGGTGATGTCTGTTAACAAAATTATTATTAAAATATGCTACCAACGAAGTATATCTATTAGCTGTGCCCGACGGGTTATTCATATGTTGTGCTTTCTGTAATGTAATAACTTTTCAACATTCCATAAATATTCCTGTCTGTTGCATATTTTCTCAACTGTTACTACATCAACCAGCGATTTTCTTTTCTTATCTCTCTCATTTTTTAAATTGAGCAAAATTGCATATGTAATTTACAGAATGAATAAGAAGAAGTGGATCCGCAACTAATTTCTTGCAGGAAAAAAATGAGAAAAGGGACAAGAAGGAGATACCACATTATTTTTTGTTTGAAAACTTGACCAAAAATAAATTTGCATTCTGCTCTTACACCGCCGTTTATTAATTACAACCCACACTACTGGCCAAACCCCCCAAAACGTGATCCTGGATCGACGCCTGAAAAAACATATCTCATATTCTCAATTATTTGCGATTCTCAATTGACATGGCAAGTAAAAATATTAGAACGTCGAACTTAAATGGGAAGGAGCTCCTATGGAACCGATCGTTTCCACATTCCCTCGTATCGGAGGTCTGACTCCATCGTAGCGCGAATCCGCTCCTGCGCGTCACCCGTTGCTATGACGGCGATTGAGCGGTCCACACCCCAAAAGGAGGGGCGCGGGGGCAGCTTGGAGGCGCTCACCCCTCGTCTCTCTCCAGCCATCAGTCGGTGTCCGCTGCCCCGAACGTCCATCGCCGCTCCCGTCGAAATCCGCTGTCTATCCAACCAACCCAACATGATCCTGCTGCTGCTGCTGCTGGATTTGCTCTTAACCATGTCCGTCAGCCTTGATATTGTCCTGTCACAGCAGTACTGTTCTCGAGCTACTGCTGCTTCGGGACATGCTCATGGCTCGGACCCTATCTTCAGCAAGCTAGTGCCTCCTAGTGACGCCTCCATCGCGTGTTCTTGTGCCCGTCTTGGACTCTCCTTGGACCGGTTACACCAAGCTAGATCGTCTTTGTAGTTGTTTAATCGATACGACACTTGTATTTCTAGATGTTCGCACCAATTGTAGATACAATGCTTTCCATGTACTTATGTAGTTGATATGTAGTGGTAGAATAAAGTTTGCACATCGATTATTTAGAGCAGGCGTTGGATATATCTTAGTTTTTTTATTGTTCCTCACCTACACAAAAATGCCATTGTTTAGAGGGAGTGACGTGGGTCGATACTGCTCGGATTCTAGTTACTTGCACACACAAGTGGTGGCGCTGCATGTTTGGCAAGAGAGAGAAAGAGACAGCTGAAGATCCATAAAGGTTATATTGCTGATCTTACAGTGTTTTCCTTTTATCTCGCATTTTAGTGGGTACTTGTTTAAATGAAATGGGTGTCTTAGATTTTATTATCGACTTGGAATGCTTCGATATACTATTATTGCTATTAGAGCAAACTAGTAGTAGAAATGAGTGTAATTGGGTCACATCTGTACAGGTAGATTTCATTGCTAATTCAATCTATACGAGACACACAAAATTATTGATGCATCAAGTGGAGCTTTGGATCTTAAGTGAATTAAAATGTTTTTGAGACCGTAGGAGATTCATGTTATCACAACTAACATTATTATAGATGCTAAGTTGTTTATAGTCTAGGAAACAAAATAAAAATTAAACAGATTGAACTAACAAAGACAACTGAATTGAACTAAAAAAATCGGCTTTACGTTTTATGATTCCATAAAAAGTAAAGTTTAACTTTTTTTAGAAAAATTTAAAAGAGAATTAGAATATAATATATAATAATACAAAAAGCTATACTTCATGGCAATCTCTGATTAGGCGCTAAAACGTATTGAGTTTTAATGAAGTTATATATACGCAGTGTTCCAAAAAGTAGCTATAATCGGAAGACCAAAGGTAGAGCAACCTATGGGAAGTCAAAATCACCCTCAAGGTATGATCAGAATTTTTTTTAGATTATTAAGATTTTCCAGGAATTTTTGAGTTTCGAGCTAGTTTTGGTCATAACCTAGTAGTAAGTGAGATAAATACCTGTTTTTTTTTTCGTTATTATATAGCTATGACTTGAGTTTTTAAATTGAAAAAGTGAATACTACATTTTGAAATTAAAAAGAAGCCTGGCACATAAAGTTCAACAACTTCGAACAGTTTTTGAAGATAGAGAAAAATACGTTTTCGCATTCATAGCTATCTCAAAAACTTCTTTACTTCATCCAATATTAATTTTGGTTCAAATAGAACAGAAATTTAAATTCTAAAACTGAGTTTCCAAGTATTTTTGCAACGACCTTACTGTTTTTAGAATTTTGATGCCCGCACCTAACAAATTCTATTTGAAATTTTTAGGTTATGCTCTGTTTGAACCAAAATTATGGCAGCACGTAGTTGTGAGACTTTTCACTTTTGTGTTGAGTGTCAGGTTTTTTAATGTAACCTGATTTTAATGAGCTTATGGTGGTTTAGCCTTAAGTTTTAGCTAAATAATAACGAAAAAAGCAGGTAACTATCTCACTTATTTACGAAGTTATGTACAAAATAAACTCGGTAACTTGAAAATGCCCGGTACCTATATCAAAACAAAAAATAACCTAAACACACAGATGCTCTACCTCTGGGCTTCCGATTATCATTACTTTTTGCAACACCCTGTATATACCGGTAGGTTATTGTAATCTTAGCTATGTTTTCTGATAACCTGTTGATTATCCTCCTATGAGAATGTAGTCTACATTAATTACTTCATACGGCTTCACAATTATAAAATTATGTATTACATTCAGCTAAATAAACATATTTTTACTTAATGCGTTTTTCCAGTGAAAGCAAAACTATATAAAACTATAGTAGAACTTTAAGCTGTCCAAATACCGAATAATGCGTATATTATTTGATAGTGCATCTACGTATTCGTGTTCCTGAGTCGCCTGAAAGTGTGTCCAATGGGAGTAACAAAGATAACGTGGGTCGATATTGGCCGGATTTTAGTTCGAGTCACAACCGTTTGGTGGAGCTCTCACCCCTGTGCTGATTCCAAAAGGAACTGAAAATAAATGATCCAATTTTAGTGGAAAACTCATAACTAAATTTGTTCAAAACAAAACATAGATTCTCTTTGTGACTTGAAATATTGATTCTTGTCACTTACCAGACGTTTCTACAGTGTTTTTTTAAAGAAATGCTTGGTCATACATAAGTCTAATGTCTACAATCCTGGATCCTACTACAGCACAATCAGAAGTTGACTGAATAAAAATCAGAAAAAATATTACGTAACAGTCATGTTACTAAAATAAAAGTTGTCTAGTTTGAAAATCATAAATATTTCGGTTCAAAGCATTCGAAAAAACTGAACGACATTCTGAGGCTATTTTCGCAAAATACATATTAAGTAATTTTTGGAATACTGAGACATAATAGAGAAAATCTACATAATAAAATACAAAATAATAAGACCAAAACGATGGAGATTAGCCTGTGTAGCTAATGTAAAAACAACGTGTGAGAAAATCATATGCACCATAAACAAGAACTTATAGCTATACAGGGTGGTTCACAAGTCGTGACCAAATATGAAACATCATACAAAGGACCGCATTTTAAGTGGGGTCTTCTATGTAACATTTTTTCCTCGAAGGCTTCATTAAAAAGATACGGGGTGTTGAAGTTTAAAAATAAAAAACAGTTTTTTTGAATAGGTATCTTCAAATCCGTCAACTGGAATGAACTATGATTTGGTATGTGGATTTACCTAAGCATTGTGCGCATTCAAAAGGATTTACTTAAAATCAACATGCACCAGTGATGGAGATACAGGGAATTAGTGGCATTATTTTTCCAAACAAAAATAGTACGCCACTTTTTTTTAGAATTTTACCGTTAATTTCCTACAAATTTTCCAGAGTGCACTGTTTTCGTAAAAATAAAAATAAAACAAATTCGCATGTTTGTCGTGACATAACCGCATGGTTAAATAATCATTTTAGACAACGATGGATTGGCAGAAACGGACCCGTATATTGGATTGCGTGGTCTCCTGATTTGAGCTCCTGAATTTCTTTTGGGGGCGCTTTTGACAACTAGTGTATGCTGAACAAATTAATACTGTTGATCCGTTACAAGGAAGAACAGATAATGCGCTCCATCAAATTCAAATCACAACAAATTTTGCGGAAATATGTTTTTCAGTTTTAAAAAGATGCCGCACTTTTATCCGTCAGAATGGTGGTCTTTTTGAACATTTATTGAAATAAAGCTTTGATCATCTTTTTTTTAATCTTTACGAAAACAATGCACTCTAGGACAAAAGCACAAGAGTAACTCTTTGTAATTGAAGGTAAAATTCGAAAAATTGAGCGTTTCGAAAGAAAAACAGTTGCGTACTATTTTTATTTGGAAAAATAATGACACTATTCCCCTGTATCTCCGCCACTGGTGCACGATAATTTTGAATAAAGAATATGGACAATACTTAGGTAAATCCACATACCGAATCTTAGCTCATTCCAGTTGACATTTTTGAAGAAATTAAAAAACTTATCGTTATTTTTTATTATCGTTTTAATGAAGTCCTCGAGGAGAGAATGTTACATAGAAGACCCCCCTTAAAATGCGGTCCTGTGTATGATGTTTCATTGCTTGTGAACCACCCCGTATGTACACAATTCCCAAGGATAATAGTGGTAACAGTTATCATTCCTGAAATTAACTGTTTGGCTACATGTAGTTTCATCAAGTTGTAACTGCAGCAGCTTTTTTTCAAATTCTTTTGTGAAACTATAGATGAATGTTGACTCGAAAAATTTTGGGTAAGCATTTAGTATACTTAGTAGGTGTTGTGTAATAGGTAGGAACACTTTCAATTGTCTGTCACGGATAACTACTCGTAGAATGATAGGACTTAGTGCATACGTACACCGAATGCAGATACGTATTATTTGTTGTTAGGTATGATCGTTTCTTACAATTATTCAGAAAAATAGTGAAAATGAAGTAAGAGTGTGTAGTGTCAAATTATTCGTGAGAAAATGATCTTTTAGAAAAAAAACACACCATTCTATCGTTGTACAAAGGGGAAACAATAAACTGCAATAAACGTTGAATGACCTATTTCAGGAGTTTGTCACGTGTATTGATTCCCACGTTGTTTTGTGTTCGGCCACCCAGTTCGTCTGACAGAGCACCTAATTGGATCAGAAGCAGAATAATGCTGGCGACAGTATGCGTTAGAAAATCAATTTTGTACAAATATGTTTCGTATGACTAGAAGTATGTTTTACATCAGTGTACCGAGTTGTCCTCTCAAGGCAGATGAGCTGGTGAATGAAGTTCTTGACAAGTAAAAACTGCAATCAAGTGTTTTGAGTTCCATCGCATTAAAAATGAACCCACTTGCAGGATCAGATAAGGGAGCTATGTCCGAATCCTAATAATACGTTGCTCAAAATAATTTTATTGAGGATTCAGGAAACAATTTAAATATTAGTTCTAAATAAATAAAAATATAAAAACAGTTAAGTTTTTGAGACATCAATAAAGCTTTTTAATTTTAAAGAATATATCAGACCACTAGGAGAGCCGATAATAGAGATAATGATTAAGACTTCTGATGTCAAGTTCAGAGATCTCAAATTTCCCTCGTATGTGGCATAACAGACAAATAGGTACACTCTAACTTTTTGAAATTTATTTTACGATACAAGATATAATTATTATCTTACTATTGTACATATGTATTGTCACATAAACCAGTCAGGCATACAAAATTTCAGCTCGATTGGTTAAGGTTAATTTGTTCCAAATTCAGTTTCAGGATTTGTCCCACACATGCATACTAACGAACTAACATACTAACAGTCACTTGTACAAGGCTTGTAAAAAGTGCCACTGTTATTGTAACTCACATTGAAATTCAAGCTTAAGCAAGGAGAAAATGAAAACCCTTGAAAAAGAAAATCACCAGCTTCCCTGTAATCTCAACACTCTCTCCGATAAATAAAGGAGGATACTTGATCCACGTGTTTGACTTGAAGATAGCTAACCATATAGTGTATTCCGCTGCCTCTGGAACTGAAGATCCTATCACCATCTATAAGCCACTAGCTGAACACAAAAATGGATTCAGGTATCTACTTCGAAAAAGAGTTAGTGTTTGGTTGTGCAACTATATCATAGATGGCGATAGGATCTTTCAGGTAGAATACGTTAATAAGTAGTAAAACCCACAAACACTGAGTTAGTTCCGACAATACATTTTAAAACTTGGCGCAGCAAGGCAGAGAAACGGAAAAGTGTCTGTCTAAAATGGCCACAAAAACGTACAATTGACAAAAACAAGTTATAAATATTGGTACTAGCAAGAATTATCAAGCATAATAACTCGTCCCTTCTTATATAAAACCAGAAAGATTAAAAACATAAAGAGGTTATCCATAGGAATGTATGGTTTCTACAATTTTGTACCTAAGAATTCTTTAGTTAAATATTTTTTAACTAACGCTTTAATAAAATAACACCCAGATATGGTAGCAAGAAGTTTTGAATAAGTATACTGCAAATAGACTCTGAATCTAAATGTGTTTCAAAGTGACGTATTCTTCAGTTGACATAATGCCAAGCTTTTGCAGATTATTCAGGTATCCGTCGAACACATATTTTTTGAGCAAATTCTTCCGGAAAAAAATTTATAAATAGTCCGTTAGCTCGTCGAACCACTTTATTGAAAAGCTTCTACTTTCAGAACATTTCAAAGTAGTTCTTAATTTAGAAACTGAGCTTCAATTGATAGCGGTAAATACGCCCAACTACGAGCAGCTTTGCGTTTGTTCCTCAACGGCTTCCGAGCCGAGCTTCACTGCAAAATTTATTTTCTCATTTTACGTTGTCGAACTTCTCTCAAAATGTAATTTTCTAATTGATGATGGAACGCTAATAATTAATTGATCCAATACTTTATCCCGAGAGTTATCTGCGTTTGCAAAGAAAGAAATCGACTTTTTATGAGCTAAGCGATTTATATAACAGGGATTTTCGCAAACGCTTTACAGCATGGAGGTATCAGAATAGTTCTGTATTTAATTTGAGCAAAGCCTTTCAAAAGCTCTCAGGCCTCATCTTTGGATGTTCCACAAACTTTTAATGATTTTACTCATTATAGAAGTCCTTTGGGGGAGCTCGAAACTTTATCGTCTAAGAAATTAAAAAGCAAATGACCAAAAAAAATCAGCCAATGAAACGGATCATTTTGAATTTTCAGAAATTAATTAAAAATATTTCTTTCATCAAAAAGTAAGCTAAAGACTGGTGCATGAAAATGAGAAAGGTACCTCATAAGCTTTCGTCTTCAAAAACTCGCCATTGCGTTCAGCAATATTTGCTTGTTATATTTGAAAATGTTTTTTTTTTCAATTCGGGAAGAGTTGTCGATTTTTTTCATCATGCCTATTTCTAAGGCAGCCTCTAGTTCATGAAAACGAGAAAGGTGAAGTCCATACCTTTTACAAGCTTTTGCCCCCAAAAAAATCACCTTCATGTTCAGCAAGTTATTAATCTTTTTTGTACAGCCTATTATTAAAACAGCCCTTAAGAAATCCACATCCAAACGTGAAATCCATGGATGTGACCACTTTTTACAACCTTGACACACTTCTGAGCATAGCATTGAGAAGCAGGGGGATTTATGCTACTATTTTTCTGGTGTATTTATTTAAAAACCAAGCTACGTTCAAGCTTTAGCATAAATACAGTCAAAGGGGGTTTTGAGAAGAGGATTTTTTTGTAGCTTTATTTTGTATTTTTTGTCACCTTATACAATTTGCGACTACGCTAGAGTGCATTGCCGTTCTGCCACTACCAGCTTTTCTCACGGAACATATACCTACCTATCTAAAATGATAACATGTAATTATGATATTTTAAGATTTTAACCGAACGGTGAAAATCGAATTTTTATTGGCTACTCTTCAAAGTGACGTCAAGGAATTCGATTCCCTTTTCGTATACTCTAGTTATTTGTGACTGATCGCATATTGAAATTCTCTATTGCTAGCCGTAATATGAATACATACATGAATAGGAAGCTTGTGCTTTCAGATCAAAAACGGTAACATGGAAGGAACTATCTTCGTTGGCGATGATTCATCAAGATATTTCCAAATGAATAAAAAGGAATGTCAAAATATTGTATGAGTTCTCATATTTGGTAATTATAAACTCCATAGATATTTTTGAAATAACTTTCATTATCTGTATCATTAGTAATACACGAGACTGAGTCGCGTGAAAAAAAGTTTGTGAAAAAATGAAGTCGCTACTCGCATATCTGTGTTTTAATGTTATTGGAGCTCAGAGAAACAATAAACTTCTGAAGTATCTAAAGACATCTACAGCCGGAAAACATTTTAAAATTGAGTCTTTCACACCTAAACATTTATTTTCATCAGACTTAAAACAACTAGAAACGGTACGAACATAGGACAACAGTTTGCACGGTTAGTAAAAATCCCAACCCACTTCATTATGATGCTAGGAAGGGCGTGCCAGGGGGCTCTAACCCCCCCCCTTAAAATTTGCGTATTTAGTGTATTATTTTTAGGATTTTTAGGACTTGGCTCTGTCTGAGAAAATCTGATACCCGGCTCTCAAAATGTTTTGGGATCAGGTACCCTTTCGCAAAAAGTTTTATCTTCCCGATAAGTGCTCCTCCCCTTGAAAGAAAATCCTGCGGGCGACCATGGATGATAGTTACTATTTACGAATTGTATTACACACTAAACGAAAGCAGTAAGTAGGTGTTTGGTTCTGGCATTCGAGTTGCGTAAAGGAAAAGTTATAATTTTATCGTAAGTTAAACCGTTGATTATATACCTTTTATCCGTATTCTGATTTTTGTAACACAGCTCATCAACCATGGCGTCATGCCAAAGCAGTATCATCATATGATTTGGGCATAGAATATTAAAGAATTCATGAAATTATTGCAAATCTAAAGCTCGTCTCTAGATAGACCACCAAGTAAGGTAAAAAGTGCTTTCATGTTAAACTAAGCTTAGGGCCAATTTCACCACCATTAATATTTGGACCCATAGGAAAAGACCTTATCGAAATGCAATTTGACGGAAGCTGTCAAAGCTCTCTGAATATCAGTGATTTCTATTAAAATGTTGAATAAAGTCGTGAAAAAACGGTTGCCTTATAAATAAGGGTACATTATAGATGTAATATTATGTCTTTGTGCTTTAGAATTAGGATAACTTTCACAGAGTTTCAAATTTTTATCATTTCATAAAAGTCGGTCAGTCTTTAAATGGACCAAAGAAAATGAGAAAAATAATAGGTCGATTTTCTAGCTATTATATTCAGTAGGATGTTTTCACTGTTTTTGACGACCGTTCATGCATGGCAATCTAATTTTGTCTGTATATCACGTACAGGGTGTTGTACATAATACGTACCTACCCTAAAAATGGCTATTTATGAAAATATAACTCCAAACATTGTTATATTTTGATTTGTTAAATCCTGGTGAAATCCACCCTTAGAATACTCTTCGGAGTCTTCTAGGGGAAGGTTCGAGCTTTAATTCAGACACTTGGCATTGGCAACCTCGAAAATAATGATTTTTAGCCGAATTGTCTAGCGTTGAAGTAGCCTATTTTTGGGATCTTTCAGACAATAAACCGTTTATAACTCGAAAACGGGAAAAAATTAGAGAGATCTTAGTAAGAACTTTTTCAGAATAATCCAAAAAGTCTGAAAAAGGGCTGCCCGGATGCATACTGAAATATGAGAAAATACTATTCATTCAAGGGTGCCATGATAAATGTTTTGAAAATGATGGTCTTTGGCGTTGCTAAGTATCTAAGTTACAGTTCTACAAGATCCAGAGAGTATTTGATGATTAGTTAGAAGTAAGTTTTATGAAATCAACGCTGATGATAATAAATGAATAAGGACCAACTGATGCGATTTACTCACTGAACTTGCATGCAGTGGCAGCTGAAACGCCAATAAACTTTCTAACCAGCATCACTGTTGCGATCATAGCCCGTCTGGAGATACAGAGGATACGATGAATTATAGAAACAGCCACAGTGAAATTTTCAACTTTTTCTCTCCCTGATTTTGCCCTTCGTCCCCCTATTTCTGCGTTATAAATAGCCCCGTAACGTAACATTCCGTTCCTTCCAATGCTATTGGCCAAAACGGAAACTGTCGCGGCAACGCCAGGCGGGACGGCAGCGAAGTTATGAGCGGCATAGCCAGTGGCGTACCTGAGCGTCTGCATGGCCCGAAATGCGTTGGGACCACGATTTATAGGGGCACATACCTGCGCTGAAAGGGTCCAATGGCAGAGGCAATGTATGGTCTAGCACTCACGATACTCTCAGTACCTCCTCAGGCGACGCCTGGCAACTAGGCCACCTTTGACCCTTTTGGCCGACCCCGCAGTACCAACACTGCAATTTGCACCACAACCCAACATCCATGGCAAGCGGAAATTAGAACCCGCGAGCTCAAGTTTGCTAGCTCGACGCGCTGACCACCGAGCTACCAGGATTGCCAGATGGATAAAACAGAATTCCCCCAGAACAAGCACAAAAATCCCCCAGATTTGAAGCTTTAAAAAAATCCCCCAAATCATATTTCAGTAGTCAGGGGGTTGGGGCGGTGTGGAGATTACACTAGTTGAGTAAGAAGGCCCCGGGCCGGAGGGGGGTCATAAAATAAAAACTAATATATTTTTCCAACGAATTGAGACTATTTTCAAACTCGTTCGAACAACTTGGTTGTTGAGTAACAATTGAGCATGAACGTAGAACGATACCCACATCCGCTATCACTTCGCCATTGTGGCTCTCTCGCGGGTATCACGTATCTTGAAAAGTGACATTATGCCGATTTTTTTTTTGACATTGTTTGTTTTTTTTTGATATTATGTAGGTTTTTCTACAGGATGTTAACTTAGCACTTTTTTGTACGTGCTGCCTAAACATAATGAGGCTTGTTATCAATGTTTGGCTCTGATGTGATGTAGAATCTGCTTCTGAGATGGCATTACTGGAGGTCTAAGCTGTAAGTTGTTGTACGTGTTGACGACATTGGGTGCTTGTCCAAATACACTTAATTGAGATTCAAAGTTAGAAATTAGTTGCGCATCCACTTTTTCTTATCCGTTCTGGAAATTACAAATACAAATTTGCTGAATTTCAAAAATGAGAGAGATAAGAAGTAATTAAATTCACTGTACACTGTCGAATTAAAAGCTAACAGGAATTACACACAACGCGGGCGCGGTGATGATTTAACGAAATCCTCCTCAATTTTTCGTAATTTATAACTTTGAACATAACCATCCATAGATGGACGTTCACAACGATCCTGGTGAGCAAACGTGGAATGACTGTTTGCGCCCTAAAAACTACCTAGTTTGTAAGATGACATTTTATAGGTTTTTTTTTGACGTTTTATAGCTTTTTTACATGATACCCATGCCGGAACACGTGTGAAACAAAGATATCTAAATCACCCTGTCAGCTCACAACTTATTCTGTTTCAATGAGTTTTATGACTGTGGCAACTGACATAAAGGTGAAGAGATGGGCCAGCGTGGATGTTTTGTAGAGATGGGTGCGCCATGGGGAAAGAAAAAGCTACAAAAGTTAAAATTGTTATTTAGCAGTTAACAGTTTAGTTAAAGATGGAATAAAATACCCCAAAAATATCCAACGATTTTATTTTTCCCCCCAAAAATCCCCCAGAACATTTTATCCCCCAAAAATTCCCGCTCTTAAATTGTTTGTTCAGTGGCAAATTGTAGGTCTTTGGTTAGAGTTTTCTTTTGTAGGGATGCAGCGGTTAGTGAATTGTCCGAGTAACCGGATATCCGGTTTGTTATTCGGCCGAATATCCAAGTATTAATCCTCCCTACAGGAGGTCTCAGAGTAGAGGAGAAATCCGTTTTTTTTTTTGATGATATGGTGTCATGACTCTTAGCAGTTGCATGGTATGGGTGTCCTCAGTGACACTTTAATAATAACAATATGAGGATATTCAGCTTAACAGCTGCTTTTCAATACCAACCAGGGCAAAAAAATTTACATAAAAGTGCAGTTTTCTCAGCAAGGTGAAACACAAACAAGTCAGTGCAAATCAGGTACAAACAATGTGTCCTCAAAGTTGGGACTTTTTTTACACGGCGAATATATCTTGCAAAAATAAGCAGTTTTTTTAATAACATATCCACCAAAGGCTCAAGATTACCGGGATGTTAGTCTCCGCAAAATCAATCAATCCTAAATAAAACTAAATCCGGACCTGCACCTCTATCAGATCAAACGATGCACATCAGTACTTAATCCAGACGCTAGACGACGTGTTGGTGAACAAAATCTTTACACATCGATTGTAAATAAAAACTACAAATGTCACACTCAGACAGCAATATCCAAGTCGATATTATTTTAATTTACGGCGAGTGTCTTCGGAATGCGAGCGAGTTCATACAGATCGTTTTTCAAGATCCTTCGTGATTTCTTATTTTGTTTGGGGTGAAATCAAAAGTATGTTGTACTTTTTCGCTGTTGTTTCACCCCACATTAGCTTTGTTATTTCAAACGTAGTTGTTTCTGGAAAAGAATATTCCAGCTCTCTGGACACCTTGTACATTACAATAATGTCGGGATAAATCTCATGTGCAACCATTAAAAAGGAACTCCTTAATTTTAATTTTAAATGATTTTATCGGCATCGTTTTTAAAGTAGCTGGCAGGTTTTTATATTTTATATATAGGAGAAAGACTCTTGTTCACATAAGATATTTAGCGTATGTCCAGCGCAGCGCAAGTCTAAGTCGTGGTACTTTCTTCCGAAAGACAATTTGGAAAACAGATAAATTGGAATTTAATTGTTTGGAGAAAAAAATATGCAGTACCAATCGCTAATGTATTGACAGCCGTTTTATATCCTCAAGATGCCTGGTAATTCTTTCTCTTCTCGAGATTCCTGAAATATGGCGCACGCATCGGTTTTGAACCTTTTGTATTCGGAGTGCCTCCTGTTGAGTTAGACAGAGGCGAATAACATAATCAGCATACCCCAGCTGTATCATAAATATATTTCAAGTTCGCATACGCGCAATGAAGTCTACGCTTTGTAAAATACGCCACTGAGCAGTGAACTTTGTAACTCCTAACAGAAGTAGTACAGCGCTGGAAGAAGTTGAGTATGCGAAATATGAAAAACGCATCTTTTCAGTGTGACGTACGCCACTGGGCATAGCTCTGTAGCTCCTAACAGAAATCGATAATTGTTTGGAGAGAAAGCGTCGCGAATGTGGGGTGAATGGGTGGTAAGGGGTTGAAAAGGGGAGGGGAGCAGAAGTATTGTGCTAGCTACAGCTACACGCTGTCTGATGCTGCCGGAAGAGGGCGGTCGTGGTGGGATACTGTACTGTCTCTCGTTTTATAGTACAGTCGGAATAGTACAGCGCAGAGTGAATTTGAGTTTGCGAAATTTGGGAACGCATTTTACGTTCATCATTCTTGCCCCACCCACAAGTTTCCCTCAGAATTATACTAAGTGACATATAAATCCGAACACCCAGTTTAAAGGTTTTATTTTAATAAAATTTTGTACAAGTACTTAATGAAGCATAATAAGTAAGTGATAAAAATTTCAAAATGATTGCACTGCTTTAAAGCCCTTTGACCTTTAATAATGTGTGGATGCACCCTGATGTGCTACGCATTCTCCAACGCGCCTAGGCATGCTTCTGATCAGGTGGTCAATGTCCTCCTGTGGTATCTCATTCCAGGCAATCACCAACTCCTCTCGAAGTTCGTCTAGAGTCTGAGGAGGACGTTGCAAATTGAGCAATCTCCTACCCATCATATCCCACGCGTGCTCAATTGGGGATAAGTCGGGAGATCTTGGTGGCCATGGTAAAAATGTGACATCATTATGTTGAAAGAAGTCTATTGTGACTCTTGCAACATGTGGTCGGGCATTATCTTGTTGGAAAGTTGGATCTGCCAGGGTGTCAAGATAGGGTAAAAGATGGGGTTCTAGAACTTCGTGGATATAACGCTGCGCGTTCATGTTACCTCTGATGAAGATTAAAGGTGACCTGGAACCATAAGCTATAGCACCCCAAACCATAACTCCAACAGTGTGATGAACATATCTTTCAACAAAAAACTGTGGATTCCTCCTTTTACCACGTCGCCTTCTAACCCTGGCACGACCATCGTGCATGCCTAAACAAAATCGAGACTCGTCACTAAAGACAATACTGTTCCATTCCTGATCCCAGAGTGACCGTTGTCTGCACCACTCAAGGCGATTACGTCGGTGTTCTCGAGTTAAAGGGAGGACCCAGTGTGGCCGGTATGAAAACAAGCCAAAACTTCTCATTCGTCGGTAAACACTTCGCATGCCAATAGGTCTTCCGTGTTCTGCAAACCATTCATTTGCAATGGACCTGGTAGTGGAGAAACGGTCCCTTAAGGCCAATAATCTTAGGCGGCGATCTTCACGGTCTGTTGTTCTATGGCGGCGTCCAGTGCCCCTTGCTCTTTGCGTACGGCCTTCTCGAAGCCATGCCTGACAACACCTAACCACAGTGTCTACACTTCTTTGCACTCTAACTGCAAATGCCCGAAAAGAAAGTCCAGCTTCCCGAAGTCTCACTATACGGCCCCTATCAAACTCACTAAGTTGACGAAATCGTACAGGTCTCCGTACTCTAGGCATCGTAACCGATCGTAAAGGATGTCAAGAACCAAAATCCGCCAATGTTGATTCTTTACTGCGGCTGAAATATTCATTTTTAGAGCGTTAGTGAATTAAAAAAAAAACAGTATAAAAACCGGAATGTCCAACTGATAAGGCTGAAAATTTTCTCACTTGTTATTTACAGTAAGATAAATACATTCACCAACTTTTATTAAAATAAAACCATTTAAACTGGGTGTTCGGTTTTATATGTCACTTAGTATATTAGTTATTTGATAAGGGAAGCATTTCTAGTTTCAGTTCTATCAATAATCATGTTGGATCCATAGTTCGGTCATTTTGAAATGGTAGCAAAGTCGTAAGACAATTACCAAAATTGAGTTAAATCATGCAGAATTATTCGAAAGACAGATTTCCAGTGACATCATTTAGCGGATTTTTGGGTTAGCCTTGCCTGATACTGTTTTAATAGAAAAAATTTTCATTATTTCCCGAATTCTATAGGCATTAGAGATATTGACCGCTTATTGTATATACGAACATGTCAAAAAGTTCATAGTATACTTATTTCAAAGTATTTTTTAATCTTATATAATTTGATGAAATTGCAGTTACTGGGTAATACGTATTCTATGTAGACAGCAACGTAAATTATTCAAGACAAAAGGTTAATGTCTCATAGATGGCGCAGTATCACTCATATGCTTATACAAGGTATCCTGAAAGTTGGGACTTTCCTTTTCAGAGTCAACTACGTTTTCGATAACAAAGGTAATGTGCGTCAAAACAACATCGAAAACGCTAAAAATAAACTGAAGAAAAAAGTATTCATTTAGTAAGAAATTTCAAGTACCCCCTGCCACGTGTTTTGTTTGTAAACACTGCCTGAAGTTTGTTTACTTCCTCCTAAATTTGCAATATTTGGGGCTGTCTAGGTCTTTAACTCTGTTCAACCTGACGGCTTTTGCACGATATAAGCTAACATACGAAACTATGACGGAACGAACCATCGAGGACGGCGGCGACGTTCTTAGTAGACTAGCGGTGTATCAATAGGATCTTAAGATGCCCATATCAAATCGATGATAACTACGTTATTGCTCTAGAAATGTGGCAATTTCGGTTTAACAGGGTGATAAGTTAAAAAAAAAATTTATTAGTTTATTAAAATATTTACTCGATTCTGTTAAAATTTGGCAATATTATTTGTTGTATTGAGAGGCTAATTTAGCCGTAAATATATTAAAATTATTAGGTCCAGTGGCGTCCAAGGGGGCCCTTTAGCGACTATTATTGCCTTTGTTGTTTGATTAAGCATCTAAAAATAGATATTCTTGTCTTTGTCTCTAATATTTTTTTTTCGTATATCACTTCGTATTCGAGAAAAAAAATAAAAACTGTTTTATTGCATGTCACTGGACGAATTTTGTTTTTGGCTAAAAAAATCACAAGTTCCTTGGAAAACAAAAAAATTGAAACATTTCTAGGAAACAGTGTTATTGCAACTTTAATAATATTGCCAAATTTCAACAGAATCGATTAAATATTTTTTAAGATATTTTTTTTTAAATTTATCACCCTGCATCTTGAAAACCCTGCATTTTCCGGACCCATGTTTATAGAGATTGTTTTCATATTCCTTACAAAGGAATAGTAACTAAAGACACAGCAGTAAACATTCTTACATGACATCTCATTTTATCGCGGATAACTTTTTCGACGTGTGAACATAGCATTACGCTGGCTGTCTCTATAGTAATACGTGTTATAAGTAATGCCATCGATGTCGATTAGATTTGAATCTGACCCAAGAACACTCTTGCATTTCAGGTTGTAATTAAACATTTCTAAAAACGCTCAAGTATATGGTGTTCCATAATACTGGTGTTTTCATTAAACCGGGTCTGATCGAGAAAGACGACAGAAGAACGTTTCTTTTACATACGAACATATGAACTTCCAATTATTCATTCATTCGAATGTTTTGTTGGCAGAAAACATTATGTAAAAAAAGACTAATAGTTGGACCACATGACTCAGATCATTATTCTCAACCAAATTTTTTTATTCAACTATCCCTATCACTTGAACTATATCACCCTTGATGAAAACTTCCTCCATATCACTTTTAAGCATTGTCGAATTACATAATCAAATTCGCGAAAAAACATTTCACATACACATTCAAAAGCTGAAGCAACAGACAAACTTACCTCTTCCTGGTGCAATATTTGATCCGTTACTTCAAGCGAACTTACCTAGAACAAAAATAAAAAATTATAATAGACTTAAGTGATTTATGGGTCTATAAAGCTTGTTTAATATCTAGTAGCATATCAGACATGAGGAGATAGCATTGACGAATTTATATTCTGCATGAGAAGTTGGTCACACTAAAACACAATTTATAATGTTTTACCATGTTTTATATTCCAAGGTGACGGAATGTTTACCATCAGTGTCTCAATGCCTACTGAATACCCTTGATCAGAGTGATTTTTTTGCAATATGTGCGAGATAACTTATTAAAAACCATTTTTAAATAAGCTTGCTGTATACACCGTTTCTGAAAGCTCCCTCGTCCTATATATTTTTTGAATAATCCAGTTGGCAATCTAAGATTCGGGGTGATTGAATTGAATACTTCCTAGCATAAAAGTGACTCTCAAAATTTCAAGATGGCGTATAAGCGCCATCTTAGGACAACTTTCTAAATGGAATGGGATACCATTTTGAAGCTCCTAATATGATGATAATAATGTCTTTATTAAATTAACCAAAGTGTTTACATTGCGTGCTCTTCCACTCAACCTTATAAAGGTTCAAAAAATGTTATAAATAAAAATAAAAAGTATGAGTTGAAAGTTGCACTGAATCAACCAAAGTATATATAATAATATAATTTCATTCTTGCTGTTTTTTAAAAAATACATCATTTAAATGACTTCTTCAATGCGAATTCTCTCAACCCCACGAACTCCGAGGCATGTTAATATATAGCTATTTTGTAGCTGAATCTCCTTTCATACGAGGTCTGTGAATTAAGTAATGAGACTGGCAAAGCAGCGTTCGATCTGACAAGACCGGAGGCGCCGGGCATGAAGGGGAGACAGGGGAACATGTGATCCGACTTCAGTACAAGTTTGAACTCGCTCGAGTGTTTGGTTCACTGTATCGCTTTTTTTTAACAGTGTTTTTTCGAGCAACGGTGTGCTATCAGGATTTGCTCCAGACTTTGGCGCAGTGCAAAGGAAACTCTTGCTCAACGGAGATGGTGTTTTCTCAAGAGCCCAGGTTTTCTGCGGAAGGCCTTCATCTTCAAGAAGCGATGAAAATATCGCCAGAATTCGGGATCTTGCGTTCAGATCATCGGTTGACAGTCAGAATGATCGGCGAAGAGTTAAATTTTACTCACACCACCGTTCATTCAGATCAATGCTCTTTGTCAATAAACGAGTTTTTGGCCAGTAAAAACATTCCTGTGATTCCTCATTCTCCCTATTCGCCTGACTTGAGTCTTTGTGACTTTTTTCCAGCTGAAGGTTATTCCAGTATCGGAGTTCCAGCACTGCTATGTGGGGTGGAAGAACCGACTCCAGCGCTGTGTGGCTTCAGAAGAAAGTTGTGACAATAGAAAATTGTAATATTTGAATATTTTTTTTAATCAGTCTCATCACTTAATTTACAGACCTCGTAGGACTTCTTGAAGTCTTGGATCTACCGCCCACAAAATATACAGGGTCCGTCAGAAAGAACGCATGTTTTTCAATGAGGAGTACAGTCAAAATAAGTTTGGGAAAAATATTTTATTATATCAAAATAGTCAGAAATACATGCAATTTTTTTGAGTAAAACAAAATTTACGTCTTAAGAACAATATCGGCCATATGGCGCCCTTGAGCCGAAATGCAGGAATCAAGTCTGTCCCGAAATGAGCCCATTGCATCGGCCAGCATCCGAGGCTCCGGGGCTTGCTTTGGTAAACTTTTGATTTCACATAGCCCCATAAAAAAATCACTCGTTGACAGGTCCGGGAAGCAAGGGGGCCATGGAATATCGCCATGACGTGAAATGACACGTCCTGGGAATTTTTGCCGAATAAGTTCCATTGAAGTACGAGCTATGTGAGATGTCGCCCCGTCTTGTTGGAACCACACTATTCTGAGACGGACACCCAGACGTCGAAGTTCCAGAAAAGAAAAGTTGTTCAGCAGGTGGATGTAACGCTCTGAATTCACAGTAATTGTTTCTCCATCATCCTCAAAAAATAAGGGCCAATAACACAATTTTGTTTATTGACGTATCCATGTAAAGGAAAATGTGCTTCATCACTCGTACTAGTAAACAACGTCATGTCATTGGTATCCAACTGTTCAATCATGAGCTATGCAAAATTAACATATTGTGCATAATCCCCTGGCAACAGTTGTTGACAAACTTCGATTTTGTAAAGGCGCAATTCCAATGAGGCAACTTTTGGGCAACATGTAGCATACGGCATTGACTCATGCGGCACACTGTCTTTCTATAGAGGCAGCACAAAGCGACAAAAAAATGTTTCCTTGCCGCATGCCACAATTTGCCCGTTGTTGCCTCTCGAGGGCGCCGTCAGCGACATGAATCCAGGTGTTGATCAGTGTCGCCGGCTATCCAAACCCGTTCGGATCGGTGCGGCTTGTAGCAGACGATAAAATGGAGTGGACCCATGAAGAAACATTATGTTTTATTGAAGATTACCATTTTTCGGATGAACTATGGAATAACAAATTGGAAAGATATAAATATGCACGACTAAAGCAGAATAAAATTACAGGAGACAAAAATAGTTGGTGGCTACGGCCACTTGCTAGCGTACAGTACCTCCAGTCTTTTAGGCGTATACGATTGTTTGCTTCTTGTCCAGCTGTGTCATTGACTTACCAGTAGTAGACGAGCAGACCTATACCGCACTGGAGAGGGCTAATGAGCCCGAAACAGTACTGTCTGCGGTTGGTTACGGTTTCGCCCTGGTGATTTTTTCTTCATTACATTACCTGTTGTGTTGAATGCTCCCACCCATCTCAAAATGGTGTTACTGTCTGGTACTGTCCCACGATGTGGAACACGAAAGTGAACGCGAAACTCATTTGAAAGTACCGACGTACAGTGAACACACGGTGCTCAACGTTCCAAACCATCTTGCCAACTGCAACGGCACTTCTCCCACTATCCAACATGCCCTTCCCTACCGACATGGGACCAGTCCACTCGATGTAGTACCCATTCGAAAAACATGCGTTCTTTCTGACGGACCCTGTATAAGCCTTGGAAACCTATACTGAGAAGAAATCACCAATTTTGAGTCAGAGTCGGATACATTTTAATCAATTCGAAATGACTTAATAAAAGTTTAAATACAGGAGGAGGATATCTGATCATGACCGATATTATTTTTTTCGACTTATTGATATTTTTTACGTGTACATAATTCTCTTATCAGATCCATTTTTTGATTTCCAGCATAATGACAGACAAATTACATTATGACACCGCCTTACCAAACCTTGTATTTCGGAAATAAGAATCATACCCTAATATCATATAACGAATCATTACCTAGTTGCAGAAGCTCTTAACGAAATTCTGTATATTATAAATTGCATTTCAACTTTTCTGAAAAATATGTACAATTTAAGCATCGTGAAACATACCTATTTCGAAATAGTTATATGGTTACATACTCTAAAATACAGGGAACATGAAACGAGTAAATAAATATAATTTATCCATAGAAGGATAATGGATGTGCATGGATCATTATGTTATGTTGAATTAAATATAATCCTTAGCATAACAATTTTGAGCAGCAAGTAAATATTTAATTCAATAGTTCAATCTAAAGGTCAAGCTAAATATGTGCTTCGGTAACTATATAGCAAAATTCAAAAAAGTATGACTTTGTTAAAAATTAAAATGGAAATGGTTAAATGTATTCCAAATGAGGTACATCACATAGTTTCGTGTTCCGTTCAAGACACCAAAAACCATGAATAAGTAACGAATCTTGTGAAGCAAAGATGCAGGAAAATCCCCCCTAACACCACAAAAGCTTGGATACAATCCTGAGTCTTTGTAGTAGCTTACCCCCTAAAGGAGACTTTCTAATTAGATTATTTCACTGTTAGCGAATTGTAGATTCCCGTCTCCTCTGATATTTCAGAGAACCATGAGCATTTGATTTAAGGGTGGTGATGTAATGCGATGCTCATTTTCACCTTTCATCGTTGTAATTAAACCTTTTCCATACTTATATGACACTTCATCCATCAACTGGCAAGCGAGCGCACAATATTTTTGGTGCAAATTAATGCGCGCTTCGATTAAATAAATTACTACCCAGACGGCGGAATTCGGATATGCCTGAATCGGAATTGGATATAAAAGCCTTACATCGCGAATTTGCGACAGATGCTCGAGAATATTGCTTTGCAGTTTGAATGATTCAAGAATATGAAGATAAATAACTCTTCAAGAACGATTGGACAAATAAGGGTGATTTTGGGTCACGTTCTTGGAACAACCAAATATAAAATGCCTAAACTCGTGTTAAAAGGAAATATACAAGAAAGTGTGGCTTAGTAAAAAAATAATTTCCTGTATGAGAAAATTAGGAAATAGTGACAGAGAATAGAAAAGGAATAAGATTCTGAGGAAGAAAATGTTTAAAGGAAGCTACTCACTATACACGTAAAAATGCAAATAGACTAATTCTGAGATATTTGGTTAGACAGAGTGTTGGGTCCTTGCTACTCTACGAGGGCGGTCCGATAAGTGCTTAGCCTCACCGCCAGATGGCGTCACTATCACAACAGAAATTTACATTCTCGTAGACGGTTACTGTCAAAATTTCCGCTGAATCGGACTCGTAGTTTTGAGTAGACCGCATGTGGAAGCGGGCGTGTCAACGGATTTTAGAAAAGTGGAACAAGATCAAATCAAAGACTGTCCTGTAGGCCGAAAAGACGATGACCAACTTTTTATGGGATTCACAAGGTGTGATCTAAATCGACTACCTGGAGAATGTCAAAACGATCATAGGGGCTCTACTATGCCGAATTATTGGACCGATTCGACGCCGAATATCTGAAAAAGCGGCCCCATTTGGCAAAGAAAAAATGCTCTTCCACTAGGAAAAACACACCGGCTTACACCTCCGCCGTCACCACCGCCAAATTGGTCAAATTAGTCTACGAGCTGCTGCCCCATCCACCGTATTCTCCAGATTTGGCACCGTGCAACTTTTTTTGTTTCCAAACTTGAAAAATCTACTGGCCGGGCAGAAATTTGAGTCGAATGAGGCCACAGAGGCATACTTTGCAGACCTCGAGAAAACGTATTTTTCAGACTGGTTAAAGTAGTTGGAGCATCGCGGGGTCAAGTTTTTTGAGCTTTTTGAGCGAAAAGGAGACTATGTTGAGAAATAAATCTCCACTTTCCCAAAATGTTCGTTTTTCTTTTTTAGGCGAAGTACTTGTCAGACCGCCCTCGTATATGGTCAGCTCAATAGGTGATTACAGACATTCTAGTCATACGTTTTGTGTGTGCGGACAGACAGGGGGATTTTGCTGTAATCTCAATTCTTTTTTTCAAAGCAATACTTTGCCACCCTCCTAAATGCTTTATGTATCGTGTAACTGTAACTTTGAGGAAAAATTGATAACATTAAAAGGAGGAAATTTCAACATTTAAAAATAGCATTTTCGTATATGTATAATTTTTTTCCACTCGAGGGACGGTTAAAACCAAATTAATCCAAAGTAATTTCCGGGGGTTTTAAAAAGGGAATTACATTTGTTTTACCTTTCGTCATAAAGAGGATGAAGTGTCTGGAAATATAATTACGAAAAGATCATTTGGAAGGCAAGAAACGTGATCCATTTTTTCTATTTCCTAATTAGCCTATGTGAAATTTAATTAAATGCACCTAAGTAATCAATTTGTAACACATGTTTTAAATTAACCAAATAATGGCACAGAAACTCAAACGAACTATTGTGATATTATCATCTTGTATTTATAAGTAATTTGTATTCAATCCAACGTCCAGCGAGCTTGATTTTCGATGATATTGAAACGACATCTGAAATTCAGGTTTGCCTACTGGTTTGTTACAAGCTTATTTACCTGACCTGTTTGTTAGCATGTATGTGTGGGCCAAATCTTGGCACTGAATTTTGAACCAGTTAACCTCAAACAATTGAGCTAAAATTTTATATATAATACGTTTGGCTTGCGTGGCAGTGCAAAATGAATTTATTGCCGTCATTTTGAATCCAAATGGCGGATACTACATAATGGCCATCCATCATTTAAATAGGTACCAAATGGAAGGGCTTGAGAGAAACACACTAAACAAAGTGACGTAATTCTGAATCCAATATGGCGACATCCCCAGGATGGCGGTTACTATTACCATTGTTACCCCTATAATATGGGTTTAATAAAAGGGCTGGATGAGAGCAGCACAATACGCGAAGAAACGACATTCTATATCCAATATGGCGACCGCCCCAAGATGGCGTTTATAATTAAGATGATCATTCCTATGATGGGTATCAAATTAAAGGGATTTATGAGAGAAACATAGTGAGCAAAGTGATGTCCTTCTAAATAAAACATAGTGGCCGCCGCTAAATCGCAGTTTGTAATTTTCAGGATTATAAAATGAAAGGGCTTAATAAGAGCTGCACAAAGAGCAAATAACGTCATATATCAAATATATATTTGTCGTTATATGATTTATATTGATCGAAATTTTATGATACTTTATTTGTATAAGTATTGTATAAGTAAGTAGTTTTATGGAATACTATGAATGCAATAAACGAAAATTATACAGAAATCACCAAACTAGTTATATGGCATCATGAATAACAAAAAGTAAAAAATAAATAAAAATACATATTTAAAAACCGAGCTTTTATTTAGCTTTAGCTGTTAAAAAATTACCTAAAATTTAAAAATATTGTTTTCCAATTCCAATTTGAGATGAAGGAGCTTCAATATCGTTTGAATATTTCCAATCGGAAAAAACATTTGACGAGCTAAATAAAAGCTCGTTTTTTAAAATGTATTTTTTATGTTATTCAGTTCATTTATCAACAATTATTCACAAACGTCTATTACTTATCTTTGTATCTATTCACTAGGTTCAGCTTTACAGAGTACTCACACCAGCATCCTGTATGATTATCAACATTACAGTTACTTGACATTGTGCATATATAGATTCCAGATCTGTACGAACGTATTACTAGATACATGAATACGCATTCGACCCAGAAAACACTGAATCTAATTGGTTAAACCAACAAATAAAGTAAAACCGAGGAATTTGAGCGTTTGCTATATTTATTATGCATATTCTCAAGCCAATGATATCGAAACGATGCATAACTGTTGCGTGTGTATTGCATTCAAAGCGTTTCATTGAAATGTACAAAGAAAAACAAAAACCGGCGATATTTCAGGAAATCTGTATCTTGATTGACCGTGTCAAGGACGTGCATTGCGAATACTTCGCAATAAAATTTGTAATGGCCTAGATCAGGTACCAATGATACCAGTACGTAGCAATTTCTGATAGGAGTTTAATGTTTACTGTTGTAAGATGCCGTTATAAACTGTATTACTTTAAGCAGATGTAAAATTAGAGTTTGGCGATTTTGGATTTACTTCATATGCCTGGAGATGGTAGAACGCACTTAGTTGATATCACAATAAAATATGTAATTAAATTGAGCTTTCTTTTTGCTTAACAATTAAAAGTAGGTACATATGAAAACATGAAAATGCAGTCCAAGATCAAGATGACCCGCAAGGCGCAGACCAAAACTGTGGCAAAAAATATCGACACCTGACAATTTCTGAATTGAATTTGTTGAATGCTTCTAAAAATTTAAGATTAAAAAGATCAAGCGAATATTAGTTGTCACTTGCTTTGAGGTGTTGCAGGTGAAAAATTGTAGGATAAACAATCTAAGTTTCTGCAAATTTGAACAATGTTCCTCAACTTTTACGTAATTTTTACTTACACAAAAAACTTCGACTTTTTATATACAGGGTCCGGCACAAGGGACGGATGTTTCTAAAATGGCGAATTCTCTTCGCCTGTGATTTTTTCCTATGGGACACCACTCTGGACGAGTTTAAGAAGACGATTCGCGTGATGTCGCCCAAGTTGAGAGAACGGTGTTGATTTTCCCACTTAATTGTGTTAAACGCTATTTCATTGTGAACCCTAATCCGTCAATAAATTTGGTATTGAGCAGAAATTACCGATTTTGTGATTTTTTAAAATCCGTCCGACCTTTGTACCGGACCCTGTACATATACATGTTATACAGTAAATTTTTTTGATGCGTCACTGAGATATACGAGGAGGTACCCAAAAATAACCGGAATAGCATTGCAGTCGGCGGAGCTTGTGTAGTACACATTTCTGCCCTAGAGCCGTACAGCGCAACTCATTACCCCTTCAGTGCCACCTGTGTTGTTTCGTTCCTCTGTAGTCATTATTTTTGCTATAGCTGTTTCGTGCTCGTTTCGTTTTTCACGATGGCAAGCTTCAGTGATCATCGTGCAGCTGTGAATGTTTGCTTCTAATAGGTCAAAATGCTAATGAAACTGTTTTAATGTTGAAAATAGCTTACAAAGATGATGCTATGGGAAAAACTCAGATGTACGAGTGGTTTGCTCGATTTAAAAATGGTGACATGTCGACTGATTACAAACACGGCTCTGGACGTCCATCAAACAGTGTTCGGCAAAAAAGAGTCGATTTGTGGCAGTCGGGAGACTGATCCTTTCACCATGATAATGCACCTGCGCACACAGCCATCTCTGTTCAACAGTTTCTGGCTAAAAATGGCATGGTTTCTCTGCCTCACGCACCTTATTCGCCTGACCTGGCTCGGTGCGACTTTTTCTAATTTCCAGGGATGAAAAGGGGCATGAAAGGACGCCGCTTTGACGACGTTGAAGACGTCAAGAAAAAAACGAGAGGGGAGCATTTCTAATTAAAACTTAAAAAAATGTTTCGAGCGGTGGAAGCACCCGTCGAACAAGTGCATAAGTTGTAGTGGAGAGTATTTTGAAGGAGATAAGGTTACTTTGTGAAAAAGTTGAAAATAAATAGCTGCTAAAAAGTAATTTCTGATTTTTTTGGGTAACCCCTAGTATATCAATTTCCAGTGCTGGTACTAAATAAAAGGTGCCTCAATAAGAGCGCCGGATTTGATTTTCAAAAAAAAAAACAAACAATTTATTTTCGAATTAAGCAAGGATTTATATTTCAACATGTTGCGATTAAACTTGAAATAGGACGTCCGGTAAATGGCCACGACGAAATCTCTGGCACAGGGTCAGTCTTTTCTTAAAATTCTCGATAACGTTTTCGTACAACTGTGGCTCTATTTCGTCTCTCTTCTTTAAGGTGTTCAACTGTTTGTGGCTTGTTCGCATACACCTCTTCCTTCATATAGCCCCAGAGGAATAAGTCCGTTGGCGTTAGATCGCACGATCTTGGTGGCCAATTTTGATCGCCAAACCGAGTGATGACACGGTCTGGAAACTTGGTGCGCAGTAATACCACTGTTTCGCGTGCTGTGTGTCAGTTCGCACCGTCTTGTTGGAAGAACATATCCTCCACATCAATTCGATCCAAATGAGGCAACAAAAACTCGGTTAACATTTCGCGATACCGCACACCATTAACGGTTACCGCAGTTCCAGCTGCATTTTCAAAGAAATACGGCACAATCTACCAAATGGTAACTCGCGGTTGTTCGATTATTACACAATGATTTTCAGAACCCCAAATTCGGCAGTTCTGCTTATCGACCTACCCGTTCAGTTGAAAATGTGCCTCATTAGAGAAAATGATTTTCTTCAAGAAATCCGCATGGTCCGTTGGCTTGAGTTCTTGCGTCAGTTGAACCTTGTACACATGCAAGCAAATATCTTTTGTCAAAATTTCTTGCAGAGTGTGTCTGGTAAGGTTCAATTCTTGGCCACGACGCCGAATGGAAATTCTTGGATTCGAGGTCACACTTTCCCACACTGCGACTATATTTTCGAGGAACCCGCCAGGACGGCGACGAACAATGGTCTTCACATTCAGCAACGTGAATTTTGTCTCAAATTTTGTAATTAAACGGCGAACTGTTGATTTATTTGGCGCATTATTGCGACCAAAAATTGTACGTAATTTGCGAACTGTTTATACGTAATTTTCTCCATTTTTGTAGTGAGTTTTCTCAGTAATTAAACGTTGCTCGTTTGAATACTGCTCCATGACGTCCAATCACGTGGTCTGGACATGACAGCTGTCAATTCAAATCCCGCGCTCTTGATGGCATTTGTGCCAAAACGTATCTTCATTCTGTCCGTCTCCGAATATCTGAAAAATGTCCTATGAATTCCGTTGTAATGTCTTTATTCATTTCAATATCATGCATATTCTGCGCAAGATTCAATGGTCTCAAGTCCTTGAAGTAGATGTAATAATTCCTATATACGCACAAGAATTATTGTTTACAAGCACATTACTAGACATCACGTTTTATCTGATTATTGGTTTCAGTGTGTTGAGACAATCAATAAAGAGCCTGCGGCGTAAACCTAATTATGTATTTACAACTCTGCATACTCTATCTTCCTAGCTGTTATATAATAATATTATATGCACTCAAAAAAGTGCTCTTGATTCAAAAATACGAGTTTATGTCAAACTATGACGTTTATTCGAGATCACAAGTAAATGAAATGAGATTTCATTCGTTCAAAGATATGTCTTAGAAATATATCAAAAGCGCGACACAATGTAAGATAGTTACTCTTGAACCAAGAGCACTCATATCAATAAATGTAGGACCACCTACAGAGCGAGCAGATTGTTCCTGTCCAAGGAAGTATCTCACGAGGAAAACCTCCCATTGGTGCCGAAAAAATGCCACCCGATACACGAAGATGGTGGTATATACTTAGGAGTATTAAATAAAGCGAGCTAGCTGAAATGTTCGGGTTAATGAAATCCAGATCAAGGGCTGCAAAAATATAGAACGATGTCCAAATAAGATGTCAAAGACTTGTCGTATGAACGTTCTCATTTTTGCTGACAATTCCCCACAACTGCATTACTTTATAGCCTAATCATATTAGCAAATTTCCCCGAAATAATTGTAAAGTCTGGTTTTATTGGTGCGAGTTGTTCAAGGGAGTATTTAACACATGGACGCATAAATTAGGTACACCAATTTTTGTGGGCAAACTTTTTATTTGACAACAAAGAATGAGGAAACGTGTTTTGGGATTCAATCGAAAGTTTGACAGGACCCTACAAAATGAGACCACACGTAAAAAGATCCGACTAATAGCAAAAATGTTATGGCCGAGAAGCGACGGAAAATGCAGGTTTTGGCACTTGTTGGTAATGCGACGATAATTTCACGCAACTACTTGAAATTCTTCAAATCCGTAGGATTCGGACTTCTAAACAAAAACAACAAAATTGGAGTATATTGGTCAAGTAGTTTCTTGAGAGTTTCTAATTGCTTGTTTATCCCAAAACATCTGTTTTCCGGACATCACTACTAGTTCATTGAGCAATTTACAGGGTTCGTTCAAAGAGCATTTAATAGCAAAATACACGTGTTTACCTTAATGATATGAATCACAAACCATTCCGAAAGATCAATGTTATTTTTATGCGAAAAACAAAGGTTACGTTTTTTCTTCTAAACAAATTCAAACATTTCGTACTTGTGAGTAATTGAACAAATGCGCTAGGATCTTCGAAAAATATACGTTACTATACACATTTTTAAACAAAGCGGATGTCTCTATCATCTTTTGTTGCGTATCACTCACAAATACGAGATGTTTGAATTTGTTTGGAAGAAAAAACGTAACCCATCCTTTCTTGCATAAAAACAAAATTTATCTTCCGGAATGGTTTGCGATTGATATAGGGCAAGGTAAAAAAGAGTATTACCTATGAAATGCCCTTTGAACTAACCCAGTTTGTTACTCAATAAACTAGTAGTGATGGCCAGAAAACAGGTGTTTTGGGATAAACAATTAGAAATTCTCAAAAACTACTTGACCAATCTACTCCAATTTTGTTGTGATTATTAGGCAGCACCGGTGGCCGCAGTAGTAGACTCTTCGGTCTCCTGATCAGTCGCCGTTCGCTGTGCGGGTTCGAGTCCCGTCCCAGGAGAAATTTTTCTCTTGCTATGGATGTTGTGATTGTCCGTAGGTGGTAGATGGTCTCTGACTGTCGAACGCGAAGGTACCACCCGGCGGTTCTCGTAGGCGGAGCCAGAATGTGTGCATGTTGCATGCACACGTGTTCCCTCGCCAGACTCCGTGTGGCGTCCCCCCCTTTTCCCATGTATCCCCCTATAGCCCCATGGTACCCAATGGGTGCTTAGGCCTTAGGCCTTCGTGGTAGTTGGAATATAAAAAAAAAGTACGAATCCTACGAATGTAAAGAATTTCAAATATCTGCGAGAAACCACCGTCGCATTACCAACAAGTGCCAAGACCTGCAGTTTTTAGTCTCATTTTGCAGGTCTTATAAATACCTAAAAATCTTAGATAAAGAGATTTTTGTTCCTGCCAACACTTTCGATTGAATCCCAAAAAACACGTTTTCTCATTCTTTGTTGTCGAATTAAAAGTTTTTCCGCAAACATTGGTGTACCCATTTTATGCGTCCATGTTTTGACTACCCCGTTGAACAACTTGCAGCAGTAAAACCAGACTTTACAATTATTTCACAAACCAGTGGTATTTTCGCCTAATATGATTAGACTATTAGCGATAAGAATCAGTTCAGAAGAGTATAGGCACTTCCAGCCCTTGGAATACTTCAGAACTGTGGTTGTCTTAAATTGGGTATAGGCTATACCAAGAGATTTTTTAAAATAAGACAGCGTAAAGCGCCATTAACGGTTGGAAATGTGAAGATTTCAGTTCACAATAGTATTAGTCACCGGAATGACCGCCAGACAGCTAAAATTTGTTGACAAAAGATGTACGTGTACTCAGGTGCTCAAACATACAAATTTTGCATGTAAAATAATCTGGACTGCTTTTTTCAGTCCGACCAAAGGCAGCCAACCATGGACAGCTGTCTTGTGCTTATTGGGTGCTCATCAGTATGGTCTACCCGGTCTCGATCGTCTCTGGGCAACGAACTATAAGAATAAGACAGCGATTCTGATAATAGATGGTGCTTGCCGCTGATTGACCGACGATGAGTAGCCTATAAGCGCGAAACAGCTGTCCCTGGTTGGCCGTCTTTGATGACACACGAAAACAGTATGTCTAAATTTTTTACATAAAAAACTTGCATGTTTGAACTTTGAGATTCCGACTCCGCGTTCATCCTTTTCTACTGATATCGAACTTTTTCCAGGCAAGATATTCCATGGTTCAGGCATATTGCATTAGATAGCACTTAAACCGCAAAAATTAGCACCACACTAACATTTACACGTCTATAGTCCCCCATATGTTTTATAACTCTCGTCTATACAGCTAATCCTCTACTGTGGCCCTGGCATGTGTTACCTTCGATCGTAGACCTGTCCTTTCTACGTCTCTTTCTAAAGCGTTTCGTTTCCATTGGCTCCATCTCCATCCACACTCTTCCTCTTCTTCTATCCTCTTCTTCCGCACCTGACGCACTTGAAGTGAAAAAAAATGTCGCATGAGTGTCTTTGCTCGCATTAGGTGAACGTGCAACATTGCTTGCTACTCAGGCGTTAGAAGGTGATGCAGTCAGTAGAAGTGGTCAGATATATATCACATGGTCAATTACGCTACAGTACGAATAGATCTAAAAAGCCTACTACCACAGGATATGACGCAGTTGGCACATCGTAACACCCATAAACAAATCGGCTCTGTAAGCATTTTTCGAAAAGGTCTAGGTCATGCTTGAACCTTTAATTTGACCTTTAGACAACTTTTGTTTTTTAAATCTAACGCCCCCCGTTTTGACAACGCTAATCGGAAGGTCGGAAAACTACGTTCGAATATGTGTTAAAATCTAAGATCAAGGTGACCTATAAAGGTCAAATAAAGGTGAAATGTGTATGGCCAAATAAAAATACTTGATGTTTAGTGAGATAATTAGTGAAGAAATCAAGGCTAGATCTGTTAAAAGCTAGGATCAAGATCAGGCTAAACTAAATACTTGATGTTTACCAGGATCGTTAGTGCAAAAATCAAGGTTAGACCAGTTATAATCTAAGGGTTAAGGTAACCTATAAAGGTCAAATGAAGGTAAAATGTGTGATACTAAAGAAAAATACTTCATGTTCAGCAGGATCATTAGTGAAAAAATCACGGTCAGACCTGCTATAATCTAAGATCAAGGTCACCGATAAAGGTCGAATGTGTGATGCTGAAGAAAAATACTTGATATTTAGCAGGGCCATTAGTAAAAAAACATATAAAGGTCAAATTAAGGTAACACGCATGATACTAAAGAAAAATACTTGATGTTTAGCAGGATCATTGGTGAAGAGATCAAGGTCGACCTGTTATAATCTAAGATCAAACTAACCTATAAAGGTCAAATGAAGGTAAAATGTGTGATACTAATGAAAAATACTTGACATTTAGCAGGATCATTAGTGAAAAAATCAAGGCCAGACCTGTTATAATCTGAGATCAGGTTAACCTATAAAGGTCAAATGTGTGAAGAACAATACTTGATGTTTAGCAGGATCATTAGTGAAAAAATCAAGGTCAGTAACTTTTAGAAAGGATTTCATTATTGACCTTGGATTTGATCTTGATCCTCACCTTCAAGGTCATAATGTTGCATGTAAGCGTTTTTGAACGTAAAATGTACCATTGCCAGTGTCAACCAGGGGTTGCTAGTTACAGGATGACTTTGAAGTGCCTTCGAAGGTGAAGTTGAACCCAAGGTCACCAGTCAAATCTTTGTTAATAGAAACTAAAGACCTGTTGAATCACACCATCAAGGTCACAATGGTTAATGAGAACATATTAGATTATAAAAATGTACATTGTTGGTGCCATAAATAGAGAATCAAAGCTAAAAAATATGACCTTGGGATAATTTTGAACATGATGTTCAAGGTCAAGTCTAAGACCACTATTTTTTTTTTAATCAAAGTTCCTGCTAACCTTCAAGGAATCTTCCTTAGCCTCAAACGTTTGACCTTCATCCTAGTGTTTAATACATATTGTGACGTAAAAGTGGGATTTTCCATTTTAAAAGCAAGATATACCTTGAGGTAGGTAACTTTGGAGGTGACCACTGAACTCCTTGTTCAAAGTTAGTACTTACCTGACCTTGACCTTTTTCAAAAATACCTCATTTGAAAAATACAGGGCCGTTCTGTTTCCGGTATAGTTAGCTGAGTGGACAAAAAATAAACTAATGAGAACACGATAGATTTCTTACCGCTCCAATATTAACAAGTAAGGAATTGTGTATTCAATGTCTATCGCATCCCACCGATAAATGAGAAAGGTGCCGATAAAAAAATGCAATGCAGCAACTGCGTTACCCTTACTACAGAACTAAATTTTAAGGTTAGAATGGATGAAATACGAAGAGTAAAAAGTGTAGTACAATATGTGAACGAATAAGTGTATTACAGTCATAACTCCAAGCAATGAGCTAACAAAATACGAGGTACAGATTACTGAAACAGATATATTCTCATTATTTATATGAGTATTCTATATGGCAACATTGCACCCCATCACAAACAACTACTGTAGGTGGTAATAATAAAAGGAAATCACATCGGAGCTACCTTACTTTTATCAAAAAGTATCCTAAATAATTGGTTGTCCTTGGCGTAAACCACACCACCATTTATTTTTAAAATCTACAACGCTACTATCTAAAATCTAATACTCCTACTCTAAAATAGAAGATTTCTGGTTTGAATTTTTTTTTATCGAAGCAGCCGCGAAGGCAGAAGCCTAAATGCCGGAACACCGCGGCTGCTATGATGAAATTTTATTAATACGATTTTTGAACTGCCTAAGGTTAATAGAACTGGGAAAAGCTTCCTCTTGTAGATTGTTTCACAATCTCGACACCCTCGGGACAAAGGAGCGGTCGTATCGGCCGGTTCTGGATCGGCCGGTTCTGGATCGGCCGGTTCTGGATGTACGAAGTTCGACACGGTTAGGGTGGGACGCCAAAGTCAGGCGGGTCTGTCTGGTAGGCACATCGCGCGAAGGCATCATGGAAGAGAGCTCTGAGGAGCAAAGCCCGTTGGTGTAACGGTAGAAAAGAGCCAGATCGCCGACAGCCCGCCGGTGCGAAAGAGTCCCGAGACTGTCTGTTAGAGAAGAGTCATCGATCAGTCGGACCGCCCTCCTCTGGACAGCATCGAGCATGGATAATGTATTGGGGGCGGCAGCACCCCAAACGTGTGAGCAATACTCGAGGCTAGGCATTATCTGGGCCTTGTATATAGTGAGAAGGTCATGCGGAGAAAAGTACTTCTTAGCCCTAAACAAATAGCCTAGCTTTTTCCCAGCAGCTGCAGCTATTGACGAGATGTGTTCGTGCCAGATCAGGTCCGCGGTGATCTGGACTCCGACCAGCCGAAATGAATGGCTCTTTGGCAGAACTCGACCATCCATCGAAACCGGGTGAGCGCAGGACGCTTTTTGTTCGTCAAAGTACAGTACTGCGTTTTGGAAGCATTGAGGTGTACAAGATTGTTGCGACCCCAAGCAGTGATAGCCTCCAGGTCTCTTGTCAGAGAGGAAGTCATCGCTAGTCTTCTTTTTTCCAACTCAGCGGCAGAGATCGGCTTGTCACTCTGAATTCCTGCATGTAGAGTGTTGCCATCAGCGAAGCTGTGGATTGGGTTGATCGTGCAGGTAAGGAGGTCGTTGATATGTAAGAGAAACAGCGTTGGAGCCAAGACCGATCTCTGCATCTGCAAAGCTTTTCTGGGAGGCCATAGGATGGAAGTTTGCTTAAGAAAGCAGCGTGCCACAGCTGACCGAACGCTTTCGTGATGTCAAGAGCAACGACATGAGCCTCACCATAAGACTGGATGAGTTTACTCCACAATTGAGTGACGTAAGCTAGGAGGTCCCCTGTGGATCGTTGGTGCCGGAAACCATACTGCCTGTCGCTAATCAAGCCGTGTCGTTCGAGGTAGTCCAGAAGCTCGCGATTTATGCGCCTCTCCATTACCTTACTTAAAACAGAAAGCATAGCTATAGGCCTGTAGTTGTAAGAGTCGGTCTTAGATCCCTTTTTTGGGATGGGTTGGAATGGTAGATATGTTCAACACCGCACCAAATGTTTAATAAAATTATTCAATTCAACTCCAACTAACAAAAAAATCATCATCAATACTGTAAACGGTTTAAAAATTTGATTTCATTTTCTTAGAAAACCTACGAGTTGGATGTGAAACGGTACCTAGTAATCATTCCTAATAACAGTTCTAGTATCAAAAAAAACTGCTAAAACAACATGGTCATGATGTAATGAAGTTTGACGGAAACAACTGTAATGGCATTTGTAAGTTTTAGGGACACCTGCAAGTAAAGTATGTATAAAATAGTTGGTATTGACACTAACAAACAATACTACAGATAGCTCACTAGTTCCTAATCAGCCAACATGCCAAATAAATGATAATCTTTACATAAAATGTCTTCTAATATGATCGGAAGTACGACAAATTTTTAAATTCCAGCAGAAAACTTTAAATTGTATTGGAATATAGATCAATTAGTAATGCGTTTCTTTAAACTGTCCATAGAAGCCTATGGTACTTATGACACCATAACGAAGCTAATATATATCACAATGATACATGAAAAGAAAACAAAACACGAATGTTGCTATCTTCGATACTAGAACTGTTCTGCCAGAATACATCAACAAATTACAAGTGGATAAACAGTATAAACACCATTCTATTAGGCTGCATAAATTCAATCAAGGTTCACCTGTCAATAAATATTGACCGAACTATAACGCACGTGGTACGTATATTTACAGATTAATAAGTGTATGATAACCTTGCGTGAGTTTATGCAAATTGAGGTCAGCCACCCAAAGAAGTTCATTATGGGAATATATCACCACTTTTACATGGTGATTGAAGCAACCCATAAACAGATTGTTTGTTCTGCGTTTAACGTCGACTTAAATTTCGTCGATTTTAACTCGAAGCAATCTTGAATTTTACCAAATGCTGAATCTTAGATGAGCCTTAGTGCGGCCGTACACGTACGTAATTCCTATTCGGAATAGTCCAAGACAATTAGGCATTTTCTGGTAAAAATTCCAGATACAGTGTTTAGACGAAGAAACTTTTAATTTTCTCGGGGTATTTCAAATCGAAATTCCGTACGTGTGCGACCACGCCTATTGTACATGAATAATTATTGAGATCATTATTAAAGTTTTCCCTTGGTCCTAGGAAGGCTGCATACATTCGAAGTTCGAATAGGTCAGGAATTTTAAACTTTACACTGAAAAATACCAACTGCAGTTTTCTCAGCAGGATGTCCAGTATTCCTATCCGGAATTCCGAAAGCATGTGGCAGGCCTATCATTTTTTTTTACTCCAACCACCACGAAGGCCTAAGGCCTGAACACCCATGGGATACCGTGGGGCTATAGGGGTATACAGGGGAAAGGGGGAACGCCACACGGGCTCTGGCGAGGGAACACGTGTGCATGCAACATGCACACATTCTGGCCCCGCCTACGAGATCCGCCGGTAGTGGTACCTCTGCGTTTGACAGTCAGAGACCGTCTATCACCTACGGACAATCGCATCATCCATAGCCAAGAGAAAAATTTCTCTTGGGACGGGATTCGAACCCACACAGCGCACGGCGACTGATTAGGAGACCAAAGAGTGTACTACTGCGGCTACCGCTGCTGCCTGATGAATCAGTTTTTAACAAAAGATGTAGGAAACACCTTGAAATTAATACCTTTTCTAGGCTCTGTGACCCACCGTAAGAAAATGTAACGGCAAAAAGATTACGCATCCCGAAAACCAAATGTTAAGTTTCTTTGATGTCGTACCAACGATTCATCCAGGAAAACCCAATTGTGTAATTTTTTATTGTACTACATACACTATTTTGTCAGGATCCTGTATACACGATACACTACGATCTCGGAAAGTCGTACAAAGGAAACGTTTAAACAGTGCGAACTACGGACTCTCGAGTTCACTTCAACATAGGTACTCGAACAAAAATCTCTTTGAACTACGTATGTCTCTCTCGGAAAGAACATTCCTTTCTACGGCTTCCTCGAATAATCACAAAGCTCAGCGTGTGGTGATTTCCCTCAACATTTCCCAGTACCGAAGGTGTGGAAAATCGATATTTCTGTCTCCTATCTGCTTTCCACTTACCCACGTTCCCTTATAGCCCCCTCCCGTTGGGGAATCATACATTCAACGTCAATACACGAAATTACTTCTTTGGGTTCGGACTTGATAGTGGGCGAAATGAAGGAGAGATGACAGAGAGCTCATACAATAACTAGACATTTGACATATATTACTTTACTGCTAATGACAGTTTCACATGGATTCTGCGACAGTGTTGGTAAGACTGATAAAAATGAATTCCATCCAACTTGATACGGTCCAGCGATGCAGCACTTTTATGGTGGGGTAACTTTGTCATCTTGACAGAAGTTTTTACTTGGCAGTTGTCGCCGGCAAACCAAAAACGCAAGTTTTTTTTATTAACGTCATCCTTAATTTGAATTCGGAGCAGTCTAGGTCTTCTACTGTATCCATCTCCACATTCCTATGTGCGATATAAAGAAACCTACGTGCCTCGGGATATAAACATCCAGGAAAACGATCTGAATACAGTCACTCACCGCAAAGTTATTGCTACAGGAATGTACCAATTTCTGATTTCAAATATCATTTGTAACTACGCAGCTTGTTAACTTACACACCCCATAATTACTGATTTGGATACCGACATACATCATACCTTTTCACGCTGGATGTAGGGCCGAAACTTAATATGTCTGTTATCTTAAGGCGTTGGCGAATGTATTACCAGAAAAACATCAACTTTAGGAACACCTTATATTGTATAGGTAGCTCTGTTTGATCTCCCTGTCAGTTCGTCCACAGACACACTTAAAAATGTATTAATAAGACATATACTGATAAATCTAGATTATAACACAAACACTATTATATATGTACACAGCCCTTACGATGCTAATTTTGCAGCACAAAATAAGGTGTTGCTAGATTGGTTATATACTATATATGCTACAAATAACAATAAATTGGAAAACCATAAATATCAAGCATGTACTACGTAAGGCTAGGCCTCTCCAGTGCTAATATGGTAAGTTATTGAGCGGTGAAATGGAAAATATTTGTTAAAAGATAGAGATGATAGTAACAGTGGGGTAAGTTTAGAGCATTATACATAGATGGAGAAAAAAGTTTTATTCATACACTGATTGGTCGAAAAAACCAATACCACGAAAATAAGTTTCACCTTCATCGAAGAATATCCGATTCATTAATATACTTTATGTGGGGCCAAGAAGAATTGTAAAACATTTAATTTGATGCAATTGTAAAAAATCGATGGATTCATATTTCATAGAAAAAAATGGGATAAACCTTGAAAAATCGATAGCGTCTTTCAGATGTTGATTAATCTTGTGACCAATAATGTTCAGCTATATGAGCATTGATGATGCGGAAGAGGTGCATCAAGTATAACTTATAATACATACAAAAATTTGTAGCTGTTGCGGTTCCAAAGCCGGAATATTTAAAGCTTTTCAATAAAATATAACTGGATCGATTTACACAAAAAAATTTTGTTCAGATTGAAAGACATCATTTACAAGCATAAAATTTATGAACGTTTCAGGTGCCGTCAAAAAGATGCCCCAGCAACCAAAGGCCAGTGAAAACGTTAGGGTTAATTTTTTGTTCTGAAAGAGAGAGTCCATATGGTGTTTTTTGACACAAAACGAAACGATTTTTGTTTGATGGTATCTATGAAATTTTTGCATCACATATTTTAGAATATATGTATTTTAAACCGTTTTTTTTTATTTCATGAGGCCAAAGTTTCTAATTTTGGCATCTTTGTCAAAAAACATATATTTTTTTGAATATTTAACCCGTTACTTTTATATTATCTATTATAAACTACACTGAGAAAGAAGAATATTTGAAAATTGCGCTCACTATAATAACAAAAGTTGAATAAGCGTAATGGGAATTCGACTTTTCTTTATCTTGTGATCGCCGTTTATGTTTTGTCCCACTGTGTTTTTTCACAGATTTAAAGTAGGAAATGATGCTACCATGCGCGCATATAAAAATAGTAAATTAATTTTTAGAAAATTGGTGACTTTAACCTTAGGCCAAAAATAAAAAGAAAAATATTGATGACAATTAAAATACACATCTTCGGGAATATTTAAATGCAAAAATTTCATAGAGGCGAAACATTTACAATCTGAGTTGTTTTCATGGTGGAGAAACCATCTTATGAATAAAGAATACTTCTGCTGTTTCCTAAACAAAACAGCTTCACAAGTGTTAGATTCGCATATCAAAAATGACACATGATACTAAAATGTAGACGATAAAAGAAAAACCAAACCAGATAAAGTATCAACAACGCACGATATACGAACGTAGTCTGTAGAGAGCAATCTCGGATGAGTGCAGCCATATATTGCGATTCGCACTGTGCCTTTTCTACTTCCGGATTTTCCGTTAGCTTTTCCGGACATTTATGCCACCCGCACACGCAAGTAGAGAGTGGACTGAGGATTATGTGTTTCTCTTACTTCAGCTGAACAACGGTAGTCAATTGTAGGTATGTGACTGTATTATTTTATTTGTTATCCTTCAGGATACACTGCTAGTTTACGAATTGAACTCTGTGAAAACACTTAAATGAGTTAAATATACTGCTTCCATAACATGTGACTACGCTGTGCCTTAACGATGTGCTAATACTCCAGGATATCATTCCTCAAACGATTTTATGAAGGAAAGTTTATATATATAATATATCTGCAACATCTTAAATTTTTTAGATGATTTGAGAAAAAAATGTTTGTGTAATGAACTTCCACATATTTTTATTTTTGGCTCGTTATAAGAGGATATAAAATGACATAGTGTAAGAGCGCCACCAGCAGCATCCGTGCAAATATATTTTATGATGTTTCATTACAAAAAAAAAATGGCGTCAAGCTTCTCCGTTGTCATCAGTTCGTAAAAGTTCGATACAAGTTAGCCCTTCTTCAACAAAAGCTACGAACATAACAAAAAATTAAATGAGCTTGCGGCCCCTGAAAGAAATTCCTGCGGGCATACTTGATCGTTGCTATGACTAATCCCGCGTGGATGACGATATTGACATGGTATTTCTATATTTTACGTTTTTGGCCTTTTTCTCTGTCGCCACTGGAACGATTTTAAAAAGCTACAAATCTTTTTCGTCCTTGGCATAGTGTTAACCTTGTGTGAAAAATTCATCCAAATCTAAACGGTACTTTCCAAGTTATAGATGTGTAATGGACAGGCTGACGAAAATGAGTGACATGACCTTTTGTTTTCAAAATTATCCGCGATTACAATGTTTCCACGCTAGTACGCGTGGAAAGTAAAACTTGGTACTCCACTGATATTTTTCAACGTGAATATTTTTGCTTGTTAGCTTAATTATTTGTACAAGAAATCCTCTGTTACTATTTTCTACACAAAATCACCAGTTTTCATTAAAAACTAAAAATGGTAAATGCTAACCAGAAAATATATGCGCATTCAAAACTAACAGTGGCGTCAATCGTCTTGCAATATGATAAAAATGAAAAAATATTCGATGATGAAAAAATACAACACCCTGAAGCAAAAACTTAAGCCATTGCGGACATTTGTTCATATCAACTTTCCTTCATAAAATTATAAGAAAAATTATATCCTGGGATATTAGCACGTCATTAAAATACACTCTGTAGCTGAGTATTATTATTCTGGTATTTTTTAATTAAAAAACTTGATTATGAAATATGGAGAAAATGAACTTGCAAGACATGACAGCCGACAGAAGAAAAATATTAATTCTATTAAAAAATGGAAGCGTCAATTGGTTGTTTCTGGAGAGACTAGCCTTGTGGATTCTGCTGCGTTGCTAAAACTAGTATTTACAGTTTTTAGTAATATGACAAGAAAAAATGGTAGTGTTAATTAATAAAACAGAAAAACACCAAAGGCTCTGCTGCAATTCCGTTAAAAAAATATCGAATGTATAGCCATCTAAAACATTGATGTTCGTATAAAGCTGTTCATGCAAGTAAATCTACAGTGGTAGCTAGAAATAGAAGTGTATTTATAAAAAAAAAGTTTTTGTTGTGATTTCAATAGGAGGCTGTCCAAATGATCTTTACAGTAATTTGAATAATTAAATCAATACTCCCAAGAGACCAAGCGCAATTTTTTTACAGAAATAGCTAAAACGAAAAACTACGTCTGCTGTAAAAAAGGTATATGTGCGCCCGCATAAATTTTCCTCGAGGGCGAGAACTTTTTGTGAAAGGGTACCTGCCCCAAAACCTTTTGAAGTTGCGAACAAATCCTAACAATCCAGAGAATTGTACCCTAAATTTTGCTAAATATGAAAAGTTCAAAGTCCAACCAGATTCCCAGGGGGCCACCCCATGGTGGATAGCAACCCACGCCCATATAAACTTAAATCACTGACATCACCACAGGCGTTCCTCAGGGATCTATTTTGGGTCCAGTGTCGTTCTCCTGATACATCAACGATTGAGAACTCCTGACGGTAAATTCACCCTTTATGCGCATGATACTTCTGTTGTTATATCGGACCAATGCGACACTACTATTAGGAGAAATTGTGAGCATTTACTTGAAGATATTAATAGGTAGTTTGGCAGTAATCAACTGTATTTGAACTCGGAAAAAAATCGCTTGTGGCGTTCGGATAAAAACCGAAAAATTTTACATCAATGTAGAATAGCTCAAAAATACCAGTTGGAATAAGCAAGTTTATGGGGTTACATCTTGACGCAGGCCTGGATTTCAAAGAACATTGTGAGAATCTAGTCTCATAAATTAATTCCCAAATCTATCATCAGAAATATAAAAACAGTTCTAACGGTTAGTTGCTATTTATTATGCTCAAGTCGAATCGAGATTACGATACGGTTTGTGTTTCTGGGGCTTGTCAAATAACGCTCAGCACTTATTTTTGCACCAAAAGAGAGCTATTAAATGACAATAGCTTATATTCATGTAAGGATATTTTTAAGCGAGTAACAATCTTAACATTACCCTCATTGTTTCTATACGAACTATCTGTGGATGTTTTTATTAATAGAGATAAGCTTTTAATTGATAAATGTTATACAACCAGACAGGTTAGTGACTTAAGTGTGGCTTTTATATTGGGACCTAGAATATTTAACAAGCTACCAAACGGCATCAAGGAATGCTCCAATATTATTCAGTTTGAAACTAATTTGAAAGAATTCCTTATATCTAAATGTTATTATTCCGTCTCGGAATTAATTTGTCTATAGTTATTGTTATGTTGTTTGTTTTATATATTTTTATTTATTATGTTTAGTCATATAAGTTGATGAATCTTATGTACGTATTTCATTGCGTAAATGATAACAAATAATTTGATTTTGAATTTGAATCCCACTGATTGATAAGCTTAACAGTACTAGATGTGCAACTACAGATCAAGTCTCATCAGCATCCCTGAGCAATCCGATAGTGAAGATCGTGCATGAAGAACGTTCCATACAGAATTGGATAACAAAATTCAAGCAATTTCACAGCGACTTATTTGCACCTTTGAATGGACAAACCATTGCAAGGATTGAATTGTGGGGGCATGTTGCGTAGCATGTGGTAACGTACCATAATTCTCATCATGTCCTTACATTTATAATTATATTAAAGTTTCAAGCTTTCAATAAAAAATATCATCGTCGAAACCAATCTGTAGGTTTTCGACATCGCCGACCTTTATTTCGGTACAAGATAATGAATTTAAAAATGTGACAGGCAGGTAAATCCATTATGTAATATCGTTACAAATATTCCAAGGCTGACGATAGCCGTGATTAGAAACGGAAAACAATAAACAATCAGGTATCAGGTTCGTGTTATCTAAACTTGTAATGGTAAAGGAAGTATCTAACAGCCATTACTGATCTGGACATGATACAAATGGGAGTCTTGGTTCCAAATAGCCGGTTATCTATGAAACCTACATATTTCAGGAACAATAAAAAAGATGATTTGTGTTTCGCTGGCATACGTCATTAAAAATTATAAAAACCGAATTTGCACTAAGGAATTGAAATTAGGGATAGATAATTACCGACAGATATGTACGGTATCAAAATTTTTCGAGAATAGCCGTTGTTATTTAATAGTTATTAATGATCTTGTGAGTTTAGTACGCAGTGAATTTTTTGTTTGTTTTCGGACGATGTTAATATTTTTAGAATTATTGGGGACAAACATGATGGTGAATTGCTGCAAAGACACTCAGACATTGCCGTTGAAAGAATGTTTTACTTTTAAATAATGCGAAATCTTTCAGAATTATTTGGTCGGTCTAGATCTCCTATCACTTATTCTTATAGCATCAACGGTAGATCTTTACAAACTACAGGACTTGATAATTATTATCCATGTAAGTTGATATGTCACTTTTTACCTTTAAAACTTTGTATTGTTATTCGTTCGTTAATTAGGTTAACTTACAGATCAACCAATTAGAGCGTGTGAAGAAATTTTTTTTGAGAATCTGTGGATATAAAATGGGTTTCATTGATTGTCCTCAACTGTTAGGAAAAATTTCACTTAATGCGTCATTCTGCTACTTTCTTTGTCCCATTTGATCAAATAAATTATGGTTTGCAGAACTCGCCTTCTTAGGTTAACAAGGGTTTTACCTGTTGATTGACCAGTCTATGCCATTTGTAACTGTAGTATTTGTTACAATAAAGTCGATTGAAATTAATGGAAATCGTAACACTACATTTTTTAACAGATTCAAAACACTTTCATCTTGGTCTACCACATTTTGAACCCTTTAAAATCGAAAGACATTATTCTTTCACCAAAACTGTTTGCGATGCCAAAAGAAATTTTAAAGTAAAATTAAATGGTGAGAAAATCGAATTAAGTGAGTCAGCGAAAAACTTGGCCGTAACTTTAGATGAATTTCTACATTTACATGTAAATAATATTACGAGTAGTAAGAATTGTTTTTCAATTTTACGTCAATTATATTTTCATAAACAATTTCTTGACTTTACAACTAAACAAAAATTGTGTGAATCTTTAGTAACGTCCAAAATTAGTGATTGCAATTTAATTTATTTTTTATTTCTTGACTCAATATATGTAACACGTCTCCAGAAAATCCAAAATTCATGTTGAACGTTGATCAATAATTTGAAAAAATATGATCATATCAGCCCTTTTTTCAAAGACATGAAGTAAACGAACTATGAGCTACACTTAGTTACTTACACCCACAGACTTTTGCTATCATCCATTAGAAATAAACTGATATCTAGAAGCAATATTCTTTCTAGTGACATTCGATTCACTGAGACAGTCACAATGCCCCTTCATTCTTTCGAAAATGCTTCACCCACGACGCAATTATTTTTTACAATGCTATATATACCTCGACCCACAAAGTTGACGAATTTAAAAGGCATAATATGAAGAAATTTATTTTGAATACAAAAAAGTGACATATAAATCCGAACACCCAGTTTAAATTGTTTTATTTTAATAAAATTTTGTATAAGTACTGAAGCATAATAAGTAAATTATAAAAATTTCAAAATAATTGCACTGCTTTAAAGCCCTTTGACCTTTAATAATGTGTGGATGCACCCTAATGTGCTACGCATTCTCCAACGCGCCTAGGCATGCTTCTGATCAGATGGTCAATGTCCTCCTGTGGTATCTCATTCCAGGCAACCACCAACTCCTCTCGAAGTGCTTCTAGAGTCTGAGGAGGACGTTGCAAATTGAGCAATCTCCTACCCATCATATCCCACACGTGCTCAGTTGGGGATAAGTCGGGAGATCTTGGTGGCCATGGTAACAATGTGACATCATTATGTTGAAAGAAGTCTATTGTGGCTCTTGCAACATGTGGTCGGGCATTATCTTGTTGGAAAGTTGGATCTGCCAGGGTGTCAAGATAGGGTAAAAGATGGGGTTCTAGAACTTCGTGGATATAACGCTGCACATTCATGTTACCTCTGATGAAGATTAAAGGTGACCTGGAACCATAAGCTATAGCACCCCAAACCATAACTCCAACAGTCTTTCAACAAAAAACTGTGGATTCCTCCTTTCACCACGTCGCCTTCTAACCCTGGCACGGCCATCGTGCATGCCTAAACAAAATCGAGACTCGTCACTAAAGACAATACTGTTCCATTCCTGATCCCAGAGTGACTGTTGTCTGCACCACTCAAGGCGATTACGTCGGTGTTCTCGAGTTAAAGGGAGGATCCAATGTGGCCGGTATGAAAACAATCCAAAACTTCTCATTCGTCGGTAAACACTTCGCATGCCAATAGGTCTTCCGTGTTCTGCAAACCATTCATTTGCAATGGACATGGTAGTGGAGAAACGGTCCCTTAAGGCCAATAATTTTAGGCGGCGATCTTCACGGTCTGTTGTTCTACGGCGGCGTCCAGTGCCCCTTGCTCTTTGCGTACGGCCTTCTCGAAGCCATGCCTGACAATACCTAACCACAGTGTCGACACTTCTTTGCACTCTAACTGCAGTTGCCCGAAAAGAAAGTCCAGCTTCCCGAAGTCCCACTATACGGCCCCTATCAAACTCACTAAGTTGACGAAATCGTACAGGTCTCCGTACTCCAGGCATCGTAACCGATCGTAAAGGATGTCAAGAACCAAAATCCGCCAACGTTGATTCTTTACTGCGGCTGAAATATTCATTTTTAGAGCGTTAGTGAATTAAAGAAAAGCAGTATAAAAACCGGAATGTCCAACTGATAAGGCTGAAAAATTTTTCACTTGTTATTTACAGTAAGATAAATACATTCACCAACTTTTATTAAAATAAAACCATTTAAACTGGGTGTTCGGATTTATATGTCACTTAGTATACATAAATCTGCTGCTAAAATGCATCTGTCATCTCACACAAATATTTCAGTAGAACATTCCTTTGTTTGTATAACTGTTACAGTTTATACATTTAACGCCTGAAATATTGAATATCCTGTTATGTCATAGTTTTATGCCTCTACATCTTTAACTTGTAACCTATCAAATGATTTATGTTTTTGTATTGATTTCAGTTTTTCTTTTTTTTTGAGGGGGGGACGATTTATTATTATTATTTTCCAATTATCTCAAAAAGTCGATCGCGCATACTGTTGACCAAACTATCCAATGTGCGCAATTAAAATTATTTTTTGTTCCTGAAAGTTTACGTCGTCGTGGCAGAACCTCATCCGGAGCTTTACCAGCAAATTGGATTTGTCTATCAGAACAGCCTCCGCCCTTTCTGCACCGCGATCCCCCGACACGCTGTTCAATTTCTGATAGCGTCAGCATAGTAGAGATTTAAGGAGAGAGCGATACGTGAAAACAGAGAAACACACTTTTCAAGTTCCAGTATGAACTCCGGTTGATGCCGCTGTCAAATTCAAACCGAATGTACAAACTTTGAATATAAAGTTGGATGATAATGTAATGAAAACTGCAACGCCCGTATGGTTTCAACAGACATTAATGTTTGGCTGAAATATGTGATGTGCTTTAATGGTGCACTGGTAAACTGACTTTGAAGAGATCAACTTTCTCGAGGAAGCGACTGAAAAATTTTATATTTGAGACTGCCAAGTGTCTAAATCAAATGTGCGCGGGAAGCCCATGGCACGATAAAAACAAATGAATAACAATGCTTTGAAATAAACTAAGTCCAAAATACCCTTCGGGATCTTATAGGGAAATGATCCAACTTTTCAACAATTCAGATGGCTGGCAACTGAGTCTTTTAGCATTGGAAAAAAGATACGAAGGCGTAGGAAGTCAATCTGTTTGACGCCATTATTCTATAGTTTGTTTGAAAAATATTTAAACAAATGTTACCACGCGGTTATCTCTCGATTCATATTTAGGGGCACCAGCGAAACGTGATATGAAAAAAAATCGTGTCGGAAAAATTCTCCTTTCCGCCTCGTCTAACTAAGGAAAACTGTAATTAAAAAAGCAGACGTTGAGCTTTACTTATACCGAGACTTCACCCTTGCATTCGAGTAGTAATTGTAAGCATATCTTCGCAACATCAAAAACTGAAAAAAGCTGCGACTACGTTCCTCGAAATGAAATCAGTAAATAAAATATGATATGCGCTACCAGATGAGTGTCTACGTAAACGTGGTACGTCATTAAGTATGCTAACAACGGCTGTAATGAACAGAATATTTCATTTTTATACATTTTTAACGCGTTCTTACGATGCTTTCCTGCGACTGCCATTGCAATGTAACTCGTCTAGCAGCTGCAACCGAAAATTCACCATCGCCGTAGAGCATTTTTACTTCCCTCATTTTGATGAAATGTTTACAAAATGTTACTACCATGCCAAAGACAAAAAAATAATAAACGCTCAAACCTCGTTATTTGACGTTTTAGAGATTCCTGATCATTTTTGATTTTTTTTTTTCGGGTAAAAAATTGGGGGTAGGGGATTGTAGAAGGTGTACCGCAATGTTTTGATGTAAGAATATGAATAAAATAATGATTTATTTGTGTGACTGTGTACAGGATACAAAAGGTCAAACAATCGAAGATTTTAATAATAATGCATAACATGAAACATTTGGGATACGGGGACAGATATAAGGATAACAAGTTACTCGCAAAAAAATCATTTGTACTATAAAATGCCCTATTCAGCTAAAGGTTCGTAAGTTCACTTTTAAACAAAGATAGGCCGCTTAGTATCTAAAGGTAGTTTATTATAGATGGTACTACATAAATACATCGGACTGTCTTTTAAGCACTGGGATTGAAATTGTATATGGTTATTACGTCTAGTATTGTAGGCGTGTATGCCACTGCGCTGGGGGAATAAATCTGTGTAATAATAAGCATGACTCGTAGATCAATACGGACTAAGCTTTAAAATTTTATTAACTTTAAATACAGGTCTACACCTGTCCAGTGGATTGGGACCAAAGACTAATCTAGTCAGCCTCTTTTATAGCTAACCGAACTAAAAAGAAGAAAATAATTTTTACAAAAAGTTTATATTACAGTAGTAGATGGTCGAACAACCATAATTAATGACCTCAAAATAAAATTATAATAAAATTTAAGTTATTAACAAAATAATTCAATTCAGAGTAAAAAGCGTGGGGTGCTTGATATATTAAATGTTCCAATCATTCTACTGGCAACTATCTATGACAGGAGAGTTACGAAAATGTAGTAAAATGCACCCCAAGGGTTTTCCTCTTTTCTTTGCTCTATTTCTTCCTTCCTTTCTTTTTTCCCTTTTCCCTTGAACATGTTTGGTATCTGGGTAGCCAGAGCTGACTGACTAACAGACTGGCGAGGCTTTTAACAAAGAGCAGAGGTCCACCGATCCGCTGTGACGCACAATGACGAATAGAGAGATCATATTAAGATTAGTTTTGAAGCGATTGTTCAACTTGTTAGGCCAAACTTGACGAACTTTTGATTTTCGGTGACAGGTGCAAGATCAACATAGGTACACCGCATTTCGGGAGCTGGTTAATTCAAGAATCAGTTACAGCTTATAGGGTTGAACAGTGGTATAACTACGGGGTCGGCAAAAAGGGTCAAAGATGGCAAAGTTGCCAGGCATCCCCTCCCCTCCACTACTATAGTACAATACGCGGAGGCCTTCGAAAATGCGGCGTTTCTTTGTGAAATGTCGGCAACCGTCGCTGTAATCAAAAGGTACCGTGTCAAAGCAGTGGCGCACGATGACTTCTGCTTCTGAATCAATTCTGGTATTTGACTATACTACTCGTGTATCAAAGCACCTTAAAACACGTATTCAGAATCACCCAAACCAAATAATAATACGATAAACAGAGCGATATTAGCGACACTTCATAATGACGATTTTCATTTGAATAAATATTGCACTGGCCGATTTTGCAACTTGAATTTTGAACAAACAGTCATTATTGATTACCGCAGTTATATATATTAGCTTCAAAACCGCCAGTCAACAATGAATTGTTGTTTGAAACGTTAAATGAAATTATTTTTATATACTTTTAGAGAGCGGAATTAATTTAACGCAATTAAACATAAATTATTGTCCAGTACAGGATTCTAAAGCAAATAATTATCACAGATTTGGCACAATGTCGGTAAAATATAAATTTAGATTATTTTTAACAATAGGCAAATATTGGTTTTATGTTAAATTTGTTATTCAATTTGACATACACTGGAAACGCAGAAAATCAGTATTATAACCAAACCGTAAAGAGCCTACTTTTTGAGATTCTTGTGAATGCATGATTCCTTGGTGGAACATCATAAGAAAATTTTATATTCCTTAGGGTATTTTCTACGTTATACCTAGAACAGTCAAGAATCAATTTACACCTCTCACGTTTAAGTAGGTAATGTAACTTTTGCCGAAGATGCGAGTCAAAAACAAAAGTTCCGTAGAGTTTCAAAGCTTCGTTTTTGCGCTATATGCAAATTTGTGATAATTTTTGTGAGTACAGAAATACTTTTTGGGAGGTGAATGTTTCGAAAAAACAAATCTAATACCTATTTGTTTTTTGCTGTTTGGCGTTACATGACTCTAAAGCTGCAATTCCATTCAAAATTTCCATAATAATCATGTATATGGACAGAAGAAAACCCTTACGCAATTACGGATGCATCATCAGGAGCCGTTTTCTGTGAATGTGTGGGCTTAAATAGTTGAGGATTTCCTCATAGAACTGTCCTTCCTTCCAGGATGACCAGATGGACGATCCTATCGTCACTTTCTTGAAAACGATTTGCCAATTCCACCTTTATTAAGAGAAGAAATGTGGTACATGGTCCAGCGCATTTCAGCATTCATGCTACGGAATTTCTAAATGAAGCGTTTACGAATCGCTGGTCCCCTGATGGCCTCCCAGGTCCCCTGATTTAAATAGTATTAGGCCCAATTTCACCAACATTAATATTTGACGGTTCCTTGGACCAATGGGAAAATAGCTTATCGAAATGAAATTTGACAGAAACTGTCAAAGGTCTATGAATATCAGTGATTTCTATTGAAATGTTGAATAAAGTCGTGAAAAAATGCTTGCCTTATAAATAAGGGCACATTATAGATGTAATATTATGTCTTTGTGCTTTAGAATTAGGATAACATTCATAGAATTTCCAGTTTCACAAAGACGGTCAGTTATTTAAGTGGGACCAATGGGAATGCGGCAAATAATACGTCGATTTTCTAGATATTATATTTGGTAAGGATGTTTTCACTGTTTTTGACGACTGTTCATGCATGGCAATCTAGTTTTGTCTGTATATCACGTACAGGGTATTGTAAATAATACGTACCTGTAGAAATGTACCGATTTTTGTTATTTTGCAAAAAAAAGGATAAAAAACGTATTCCAACTGGTTCATCATCTTTTGTTACATCAAAAACAATTTTTGCCAATTTATGATCAAGAAATCCACACCAAATGTAAACAAACAGCACATGCTGCATTTCTGGGTCCTAAAACATCGATATTTGTAAAAGTACCCGCATCCACCTATTATTCATCGTCTAGATATTATAAGTCATAATCAAAAATACCTATTTATGAAAATATATCTCCAAACTTTGTTATATTTTATTATTATTTCTATTATTATAACACGTATGGGATATCAATTGCTTTTAAAGTGATCTGCACATCTGCAGTGTTGCCGAACCGGCAAAAAAACGGGATCGGTAAATAGTGTCGTTGAATTCGGTATAGGTAAATGCTGTCCCAAGACCAGTGCTGGATCAAGGACCTTTGAGTCATGAAAAACGTCTGTTATTGTATTGGGCGCGCACACAAATGTTTTTTGAGGGCATAGTTCTATATTACAACTTCTACAATGTGCATACTGGTCGCTCTTTCAAAGTACTTTGTTACCATTCTGGAAACTCCAGTTTCGATTCTTACTTATGGGCTTGTGAATATTTTTCTGTTTTACCCCTGAACTCACCTCTCATTTTAATTAAATATTTATTTTGAAAACAGACAGGTTTCGGTTTCTTTATTGCTTGTCCGGTGATGTGGTAATGACGGTAATCTACCAGTCTGTACCTTTTGTATGCACAAAAATCAATTCAGGGCAAGCGGAGTAAGGGATGAGGATGTGCGTTCGTAATCATAGGCAACCCAAATCTACGCCTCTCATGTGCCCGACTGCCTGAGTGTGTATGCATATGTATGATTAATATGGGGCATAAAACTATGAAGACGACATAGAATTCACTTTTAGCTTTATTTTTGGATTCAGCTCTTTTTCGGCAAGTATATAATTATTTAATATTTAAATTATTTTGAAAAATCATGGAGAATGATGTTAAAGGTAAATATTCTCATTTCGGTAAAAATACCCAAAAATCCGGTTCAAGTCCATGCATAGACAATCTGAAATTTGCAATATGAATTTATATTCTAAATTCTATGCATATCCATTCATATTCGTCAATATTTCATTTAAAGCTTTTATTTGTCATAAAATTTTAGCAAAATATAAGATAGTAAAGACAACACCGCACCCTGCAGCCCAGTTGACAAGAACAAGCTGTCAAGATTAGGGATGTTTAGATCCACGAAAAGTATCGTCATGTATCGATTCTTATCGTGTTAGGATATATCGATTCTCTAAAATATTGGAATAAAATTATCGATATCCAGCGGAAGGAAACAAAGAAGAAAAGTAATCTGAAGTTAGTCACTCTTTCTGACACAGTCCGGATCGAAAGATGACGATACTCGTGAAATGTATCGATACTTTTAAATACAGGATCGTATCGAACATCCCTACTGCCAAGATGCATAACCCGAGGTACCGACGGAGCTATTTTGCGGCGTCATGGAAATAATTTTAAATTTACAGTTGCATTTTTTCAAGTGTTGTGTTACGATTTTGAAAAATTCCACGAATAGTCTTATAAAGCATAGTAGAGTATATTTCAACAGTTGGCGGAGCTTAATCCACTGGGACCAGGGAGGTGAAACGGGATATAAATGCACAATCTCGCAACTATGTCGCACCCTCAACAAATGGCCGCTGACAAACACAAGTCACCGTGTTGTCATTGAATAGCATGGAATTAAACCCTCTTCAGAGTATACGTTTTGTGACTGGGACCAAGGGTTGACAGATCCCACACATGTGTCACTCGGGGAGTTTGTAAATGCAATAATCAGCTGTTATTCAAATAATGTCTAAGGCCCGTATCGTCAGTCGTCCCTACAATTGTAGGGCGCCTTTATGGCCTCCTTGATTGTCATAGTTTTCTACTTCTCCGTGTCAGCGCTCTATTTTTAGGTTATGTCACAAACATCAATTTGCATCAAATTGTGCTTGGTTGTGAGTTATATCATGTTTTATCAGCCTGAAATTTCCTACAATTTAAAAAGAAAACAAATCTTCACAATAGGAGAGCGCTGACGCTGACACGGGACAAGTGAAATCTAGAAATTTTTGAATGAGAGAAAGGAGTATGACAATCAAGGAGGCCATAAAGGCGCCCTACAATTGTAGGGTCGACTGACGATACGGGCCTAAATTAAATATAACCTAGAATGTGTACTCGTGAAAAAAGAAAAATATGGCGAATTTGTAGTTTTTTGCAGGTTTTAGGTTTGCTGGTAGCTTTAAGACATATATTTGGGTATTTCTTAATCGCTGTGAATATAGCGTGGATGTTTGTTCAGTTCCTGAACAACGAAAAATATTCAACTTTATGGATATATGGGTATAAAAAACCTGAATGGTTTTGTGGGAATATCAATGTTATTGGAATAGATAACAATATAAATCAAAATGTGTGAAGTAACGCCATCTAGCTTGTACTGTGTGTAACTATGTGTAGCGCGGTCAACAGTCATGTATAAAATAAAAGTTAGTCTATTACGGAAAAGCAACGTGTTTTAATAGGTTATGGGCGAATATCCGGAATTTTCGGTTTTATTACTGTAAACTAGTGTAAAACAGTCGAAAATTGTTGACCTTTTTCGTGGAAATATGGCTGTGAACTATATTCCAAGCATTCCGAAACTAAAAGGACGCGAAAATTATGATGAGTGGAGTTTTGCTGTCGAGAATCTGTTGGTGCTAGACAACCTCGTGAACTACATAAAGTCGGAGCCAGAGGCTAATTTCCAGGCAAACACATCAGACGACGCAAAAACCAAGGCGAAGCTAGTTTTAACCATCGATCCTGGATTGTACGTGCATATAAAGGAAACAAAAACATCTTTGGAGTTATGGACAAAACTGAGAAATATGTTCGATGACTCAGGTTTTTCCCGTAAAATAACCCTACTCAGACATTTAATCTCGTTACGGCAAGAAAATTGTGATTCTATGACTTCATACGTTACGCAGTTGGTCGAAACAGCTCAGAGATTAAAAAACACAGGATTTACAATCACCGAAGAATGGGTGGGATCATTATTACTAGCAGGTTTGCCAGAAAAATTCTCGCCGATGATTATGGCCATCGAGCATTCGGGACTGCAGATTACCACCGATGCAATAAAGTCGAAGTTGATTGATATGGAGGTTTCAAAGAATGATGTGGATTCCAGCGGCGCAGCATTCGCTGCAAACAATTTCAAAAAACAGAAATTCAAAAATGGCGCGATGTCATCCAGCAGAGTGACAGGTGACAAGAGTGGCAAGATCATTTCTTGTTACAAGTGTAAACAAACGGGTCATTACCGAAACCAGTGTCCATTGTTACAGAAAAACAAACAATCAAATGCTTTTAGTGTGGTATTCTTAAATGGTAAATATAGTAGGAACGAGTGGTACGTACATAGATAGTGGAGCAAGTGCACATATGACGGCCAACAAAGACTGGATAAAAAACGCTAACTTTACCCCGTGTTTATCCGAGATCACCGTCGCAAATAATACTAAAGTGCCAGTTTTGTGTTCCGGAGACGTTCAGATATCAACTAACTATAACTACGACATCATAGTTAAAGATGTGCTATGTGTACCGAGCTTAACAACAAACCTGTTGTCAGTGAGCGCGCTAATCAAAAACGGAAATAAGGTTGTTTTTGGAGAAAACCAATGCTACATTCGTAACAATAAGAATGTATTGGTGGCTACAGCAATGTCAACAAATGGGGTATACAAGCTAAGTATCAATATAGCAGATTGTATGCTGGCAGCACCTGTTGTAGCAAGTGCAGAGCTTTGGCACAGGCGGTTAGCACATAAAATGAAGAATGGCATTGTGGATGGATTGTCTTACCCGGATACTAGTGATATAACAATGACTAAATGTGTGACCTGTTGTGAAGGTAAACAAATGAGGTTACCATTTCTTCAAGTTGGACAAATAAGTACAGAAACACTACAGATAATACATTCCGATGTATGTGGTCCCATGGAGACAAAGTCCATAGGTGGTGCTCAATATTTTGTCCTGTTCATTGACGATCACAGTCGTATGACTTTCATATACTTCCTCAAATATAAGAATGAAGTCTTCAATATATTCAAGAATTTTAAAGCAATGGCTGAAAACCAGCAAAATCAGAAAATAAAAATATTGCGCACAGACAATGGTGGTGAGTTTTGTAGCAGTGAGATGGAGAATTACTTACACAAAGAAGGAATTATCCACCAGAAGACAACTGCATACACACCTGAGCAAAACGGTGTTAGTGAACGGGCCAACAGAACTATTGCAGAGAAAGCACGATGTTTACTTTTCGATGCAAAACTAGAAAAGAAGTTCTGGGCTGAAGCAGCTAATACAGCAGTATACTTAAAGAATAGATCTGTGACTTCAAGTTTGGGAAATAAGACACCCTATGAAGTGTGGTACCAGAAGAAACCAGATTTAAGTCATATTCGTCTGTTTGGTAGCCCTGTAATGGTTCACATACCAAAAGAAAGAAGATTAAAATGGGACAAGAAAGCCCAAATGAACATTCTTGTGGGATTTTCAGAGACAGTGAAGGGATATCGTGTATATGATCCTATAACAAATATTATAACTATTAAGAGAGATATAATAGTGATGGAAGAAAAGAAAGTATCATCAGAAAAGATTGAAGAAGACACAGCAGAATGGATACCTAATGATGTAGAAATTGAAGATCATGAATCTCCTACAATTGAAGATGGCAGAGATTCAGTGGGGGAGCCTTCAGTGAATGAATCTCTCCATGACTCAGATTCGCATACATCTGTATATACGTATCAGTATACCTATATACTGATACGTCTAGTGGCAGTAATGATGATACAATGACCACAAACACAGATACAGATGTCTCGCTTAGTGAGATTCAAGATATAGCGGCATTACAAGAAGAAGATAAGAGAACACGAAGACCACCAGATCGTTTTGGGTTTGGTAACATGTGTACTACTAATTCTTGTTCAGAAACCGAACAAATAGATTTTTATGAAGCACTGAATGGACCAGAAGCTGATCAGTGGAGAGAGGCCATACGAGAGGAACTTCGGTCATTCGAGGACAACAATGCATGGGATATTGTTGATATACCAAGTGATGCATCAATTGTGCAAAACAAGTGGGTCTTAAATAAAAAACTAGATGTGAATGAAAAAGTGCGGTATCGTGCGCGACTTGTGGCTAAGGGTTTTTTCACAGCGACGTGGAGTTTATGAGAACACTTTTTCTCCTGTTGTTAAACATTCTACACTGAGAATGTTGTTTGCTCTAAGTGTACAGTGGGATATGGACATTAGACATCTAGATGTTACTACAGCATTTTTAAATGGGCATTTAAAAGAAAATATTTATATGTCATTTCCGGAAGGATTTGTAAATAAGCAAACAGGTAAGATCTTGAAACTAAAAAGAGCTATTTATGGATTAAAACAGTCTTCTTTGGTCTGGTATGAAAAAGTGAAAGATTGTTTGCTTAAATTTGATTTTAAATTGAGTAAATTTGAACCATGCTTGTTTACATTTTTTTGTGGGAATGTCAAGATTATAGTAGCTGTCTATGTTGACGATTTTTTAATTTTTTCAAATAGTACTTCTGAGACTGAAAAATTGAAAAATGAATTAAGTTCTGAATTCAAATTGACAGATTTAGGTCCTGTTAGACGTTACTTAGGCATGCGGATTATTGTAAACAAAGAATGTAAGACTATAAGTGTAGATCAGCAGGAATATATAGAAGAATTATTGTCAAAGTTTGATATGTCTAATTGTAAAACGATAGATACTCCGATTGAAAGCAAGTTAAACATAGAAAAGGCTGAAAATTGTGCAGTGAACATTCCATATCAAAAGCTCATTGGAAGTCTTATGTATTTGGCAGTTTTAACTAGGCCAGATTTGTCATATACTCTTAGTTACCTCAGCCAGTTCAATAACTGTTATAATGAAACTCATTTTAGCTTTGCTAAACGAATATTAAAATATTTACAGAAAACCAAACATTATTGTTTAACATATCAGAAGGATAATGTAGAACTGACTGGTTTTGTTGATGCAGACTGGGCTAGCGATAGTCTAGATCGTAAGTCTTATACTGGGTTTTGTTTTGTAATGAGCGGTTCTGTGATTCCCTGGCAAAGCAAAAAACAAAAGACTGTCTCCTTATCCAGCACTGAGGCAGAATATGTTGCTCTCTCAGAGGCATCTAGGGAGGCTGTTTACTTAAGAAATTTAATGTATGAACTTATTGGTAAAAGAGGGATTATTAAATTGAAATGTGATAATCAAAGTGCATTAAAATTGGCAACAAGTCATCAGGCACATGCTAGGTCAAAACATATTGATGTTCGCTTTCATTATGTTAGAGATGCAGTTAAAAATAAATTAATTAATATTGAATACATTTCAACTCAAGAAATGCCCGCTGACTTGTTAACCAAAGGTCTTTTGTCGACTAAGCATTATAAGTTCATGGACATGTTGGGATTAAAGGCCAGTAAGTAAGTAAAAACATGTATTTTGTTTAGAAATTCACATTTATTTTGTTATGTGGGGGTATTGGAATAGATAACAATATAAATCAAAATGTGTGAAGTAACGCCATCTAGGTTGTACTGTGTGTAACTATGTGTAGCGCGGTCAACAGTCATGTATAAAATAAAAGTTAGTTTATTACGGAAAAGCAACGTGTTTTAATAAATGTAAGGTGCCATAATGGTTCTGATGAACAGCAAGTAAATGAATGAATGTTTGGAAACGAGCAATATCTATGAACTTTTTGGTAGAGGCTGTCATCAAGTATGTGCTCAATGGCTATCTGCAAGAGGTTTATAGGAAAAGAACACACAGTAGGTGATGTTGAATCAGTAAAATAGCATGTCAATTGAAGAAAATAATATAAAAATGAATAAAAAATCAACAATAGTAATTAAAACATGAATTTAATTCAAAAATCAAACATTTCTTTAAATTTTGACTGAATTATATGTAATTTCTTAATATTCAATAAGCTGGTGATGTTTCAATGACAAGTTGTCATTTCATTCTTTGACAGTATTTTGTGTTCAACATTTCATAGCTATTGGTTGCTAAAATTTGTTGATTGGAACTTGAAGCTCATTCGCTGTATTTGACGGACTGTTACCCTATAGGTGGAGACTAACCGACTGTTCATTTGACAACCTTGGTAAAATCCACCCTTAGAGTATTTTTGTGGGGGCACCTCAAGACTTTATACTGCACCGGTTCAAACTGTCGAGGAACTAAGGCAGAACATTTTACTTTATTTCCAAACCATAAGAAATACTCTTGGAATTTTTGAAAGGGTTCGCCAATCCATGAGAAGGAGAATTGAAGCCTGTATTCAAGCAGACGGAGGAGATTTTCAACAATTCCTGAGATAATGAAATTAAATGGTATCAGTTTATTTGATCCACAGAAATTGTCAAAACTCGATGAAAACTTTAATTTTCGTGCATTGCGAAATCGCTAAAATCTCATGTGGTACTTTGTAGATAAGATGCGTTCTTGTTTCATTTTTATTCAAGTCAATTGATTAAAATAGCCAAAATGGTTTTTATTTTTTACGCAAAAATGAAGATCTCAAAGAGGATTTTTATTTTCAGGAAAAACAATGGCGTACCATATTTTTCCTTAAAAATCTCCAGTATACATCCCGTACGGACGACACTGGTAGAAATATTGGTGCTTAGTAAGTGCATGTCAAGTTTCATGAAAATATGTAGTATCAAAGTCATGATAAGAAAACGATTTTTTTCTTAACATTTTAACAACCTGTAGCTCAAAAGTTTAGGACATGTATTCATATAAACTATTCTTCCTAAAAACGAGCTAAGGAATCATCCTGTATTTTTAGCCATCAATCAAATTACACCATTTATAATGATAAGTGCATATTTGAATTGACGCAAAGAAACAAACCACTCGTGGCAACATTATAGAACGTTTAAGGCAAGAGGAGTGTGGCTCGGCAGATTACATGGAAATTACTGTCCACTGCCCCTTCGGGGTGATTAACTTGAGCACGTTATGTCATTAGGGGCGCACCGACGAAACTAGCCGTGAGAATTTACGGGCAGAGAGCCCCTAAAAGCCTCTTTGAGCTGCTGCAATATTGACGCGCTCCATATGAGAACAATTACGGCAAGAGTTTGCAAAACAGTGGAAACATGGACGCGCAAAAAACAGGTTTCTTTATTCTGAGTGAGGGCAAAGGTGGTTACATGAAATAAAGATCAGACAGAATCGACACTGAAAAGGAATGAGATGCACTGGATGTGAACTCTTGGCTTTGTCGTGATGAATGAGAATGTTTCTATTGAATACCTGCACGTTTCTGAAGTATACTAAGTGACATATAAATCCGAACACCCAGTTTAAATGGTTTTATTTTGATAAAAGTTGGTGAATGTATTTATCTTACTGTAAATAACAAGTGAAAAAATTTTCAGCCTTATCAATTGGACATTCCGGTTTTTATACTGCTTTTTTTTAATTCACTAACGCTCTAAAAATGAATATTTCAGCCGCAGTAAAGAATCAACGTTGGCGGATTTTGGTTCTTGACATCCTTTACGATCGGTTACGATGCCTAGAGTACGGAGACCTGTACGATTTCGTCAAATTAGTGAGTTTGATAGGGGCCGTATAGTGGGACTTCAGGAAGCTGGACATTCTTTTCGGGCAATTGCAGTTAGAGTGCAAAGAAGTGTAGACACTGTGGTTAGGTGTTGTCAGGCATGGCTTCGAGAAGGCCGTACGCAAAGAGCAAGGGGCACTGGACGTCGCCGTAGAACAACAGACCGTGAAGATCGCCGCCTAAGATTATTGGCCTTAAGGGACCGTTTCTCCACTACCAGGTCCATTGCAAATGAATGGTTTGCAGAACACGGAAGACCTATTGGCATGCGAAGTGTTTACCGACGAATCAGAAGTTTTGGCTTGTTTTCATACCGGCCACACTGAGTCCTCCCTTTAACTCGAGAACACCGACGTAATCGCCTTGAGTGGTGCAGACAACGGTCACTCTGGGATCAGGAATGGAACAGTATTGTCTTTAGTGACGAGTCTCGATTTTGTTTAGGCTTGCACGATGGTCGTGCCAGGGTTAGAAGGCGACGTGGTGAAAGGAGGAATCCACAGTTTTTTGTTGAAAGACATGTTCATCATTCTGTTGGAGTTATGGTTTGGGGTGCTATAGCTTATGGTTCCCGGTCACCTTTAATCTTCATCAGAGGTAACATGAACGCGCAGCGTTATATCCACGAAGTTCTAGAACCTCATCTTTTACCCTATCTTGACACCCTGGCAGATCCAACTTTCCAACACGATACTGCCCGACCACATGTTGCAAGAGTCACAATAGACTTCTTTCAACATAATGATGTCACATTGTTACCATGGCCACCAAGATCTCCCGACTTATCCCCAATTGAGCACGTGTGGGATATGATGGGTAGGAGATTGCTCAATTTGCAACGTCCTCCTCAGACTCTAGAAGCACTTCGAGAGGAGTTGGCGGTTGCCTGGAATGAGATACCACAGGAGGACATTGACCATCTGATCAGAAGCATGCCTAGGCGCGTTGGAGAATGCGTAGCACATCAGGGTGCATCCACACATTATTAAAGGTCAAAGGGCTTTAAAGCAGTGCAATTATTTTGAAATTTTTATAATTTACTTATTATGCTTCAGTACTTATACAAAATTTTATTAAAATAAAACCATTTAAACTGGGTGTTCAGATTTATATGTCACTTAGTATATTATATTGGAGTTGTTAGGAGGTAAGTATTTTGAAATGTTATAGGAACTGTCTGCAACTATCATATATCATATGACAATAGCCTGGGGTGATTGCACTGCAACAAAAGAGTGGTACGTTTACTTCAAAGTCTGGGCAGAAGGTCAAGGGGTACCTTCAAACAGCTGGGAATACCAACATTGCCATCCAGATATATATATATATATATATATATATATTCGAGCTGTTGTTACATGTAAAGTCTAACAGATAGTTGTCCAAACCTGAACGACCATTACAGATACTTAACAAAAAATTCGCTTGTTCTGCAGGTTCACCAGCACCGATTGTAATATAGCCCAAATCAATATCTGGTTAAGTAAATGAATATGCATAAAATAGTTCGCTATTATACGAGGTCCGTAAATTAAGTGTTGAGACTGGCAACGTAGCGTTCGATCTGGCAATACTGTTGGTGCCGGGCTTGGGGGGAGATGAGGGAACATGTGATTAGCCTTCAGTACAAGTTTGAACTCGCTCGAGTCATTTGGATGTCCGTATCGATATTTTTTCCTAAAAATGAATGGAATCAAATTCGAGCAAAGATGTGCTATCCAGGTTTTGCTTCAGACTTGGGCAACGGAAGCTCTTGCTGAACTTCACTTCACCTTTTATAAAAGCTAGTTCGCTCGCTCATGAAAAATTCCCCCTCCATCCCTTCGCCCTCCTTTGATCTTAGGTTGTTCAACACCCTCAGGGACCTGTCACTCACTATTTTCAAACTGCAACTTGTGGGGATATTAAAGAGCATATTACTCTTTGGATGAATACTTATCCACTTACAATTTCCTCCAAACATTTTTCTATAATTCTTAGATACAATGCTTCACCTGAAAGCATGTATTCTTGTCTGATTTCGATAAAATGAGCGGTTTTTAAGAAAAAAACGATTTTGCTCCAAAACTGTTAACACATCTGTTTACACTGCATCCACTCCCCAAAAAGTATGTAGATCTAAAACATACTCAACTAATCTGGAAATTTATATCCCGAGGTTTTTCGGCTCGTTATTCACGAATCTATTATTAATAGTAGGGTTCTTTAGGGGCCTACATCTTCGTAAGGGAGCTCAGAATGACATTTTTTATGGGAACCTTCGAAAGCAACCGCGCTGGCAGAAGCCTGAATGCCAGTGCGCCGCGGCTGCTGTGAGGAGCTTAAAGAATCTTTGTTAATTCAATTTTTTAACTGCATAAGCTTAGTGGAGCTAGGAAAAGCCTCCTCATGTATACTGTTCCACAAACTCGATACACTGGGGACAATGGAATGGTCGAATCGGCCGGTTCTGGATGTACGAAGCTCGATACGGTTAAGATGAAAGGCCGAAGTCAGGCGGTCTGTCTGGCAGGCACATCGCGCAACGGCATCACGGAGGAGCAAAGCCTGTTGGCGTAGCGGTAGAAGAGAGAAGGAATCATTTAGTTTTGTATTATATAGGGTGTTTCACAACTTATCCGACAAATTTTAACCAAAAATACACTGTTACGACAGCAGTTGATTTCTCAAAAAAAAATATAATAAGTCCTATAAAAATCGAAATAATAAAATAATACAGTTTAACAATTCACTTACGAGTATAAAAGCTGTTCAAAATTGTTTCCATTGACTGCAATGCAAGCTTGGGCGCGTCTAATCCAATTTCGGCGCACTAATTCAAATACAGCTCAATTCCTGCTGAGCCTGAAGGCTCAAATAATCGGCAGGCACTGTGATTTGGTCATGAAATTCTTCGATATTCTGAACTGAAGTACGGTATACCTCGTTTTTCAAGTATCCCCATAAAAAGAAGTCCAGAGGATTTACATCGGGAGACCGCGGAGGCCATGCAATTGGTCCACCGCTTCCGATACAGCGCATCTGGTCTACCTGATTCAGACGACAAGCCGCTCGCGAATTTTGCCCTGCTTCTTCGTACGCTGAAACAATGTCCACTAACTCCTCATTAGTGTACGCATGTGCCATTTCTATTAATAAATAACTAAAAACATAAGCTCGCAAAATACTTTCTTATTTAACTTCACAAAAATCGACCATTCTTCATTCAGATCACCCACGATACAGATTAAACCTTATTTACACGTTCTTATCAGTATGAAAAAAACAAACAAAAAATTCCTGACTTTGTGTTTTCGTCAGTTGTTTGGTTCAACATTTGCTACAATAAATTATTCATGCGTGTTCTAATATCACGACAATGAACGAAAAATAGATATTAATTGTTCAATTTATTATTGAAACTAAAGTTTATAACTTAATTTCTGTAGAACTTTTATTAAATTTTTTTTAAGAAATCAACTTCTTTCGTAACAGTGCGTATGTGGTTAAAATTTGTCGGATAAGTTGGGAAACACCCTGTATATGCATAAAAGACATTATATTTACATTCCTACCTTGCGTACTGAAGACTCTATTCAGCCCTTACAACAGGGAATAAGGATATGTAAATATAATCTTATGTATAGCAGATGCAGTCTAATCCGGTTACGTATTTCCTGCCATTATGTAAATACTTAATGCGATTGTTAAAATAAGGTTTCATTCGGCTTTTCCTTTTATATGGATTCGTTCATAGATAGGCTTCCATATCGTTTACAGAACGTATAAAATTGCTACTAACAAACCATTAACATTGCAGTAGGTATTTGATTCCCCTCTTACCTATTTTTAGTGACACTCGAGAACTAAAGGCATCATGTGTTTGTTCCCTAAGAGGGACTAAGGAAACCTTGTATCAATCAGCCTGCACATAAAACGTCAGGATTCAAGTAAGTTAAACATGGAAGTCAATGAGCCAAGTTAATCAGTTTCCATCAAAATTATTTGCAAGCGCCAGGTTTTGAAACAAAAAGATTCTTTTCAAGTCAAGTCACCCTTTGAAGGAACGTTTTAATTCATGAATCTTTGTATAAAAATGTATTCTCAAAACTACACACTCTAAAATTATAATGTAAGGAGACCCTATTTCAAAGACTGTTACAGAGACCTCCTTTCCAAATAACTAGTTATTGTAAAATATGTCCTTGAAACAAAGAAGAAGAGACGGTTGAGGTGAATAGGCGCTGGTATACGGACTTGATCTCTTAAGCGATCTTTATCGTCCAATTTGTTTATTTTTCTGCTCACGAATTCACCTGCTGTCACTGACGTTCATAGAAGAATGATGTGATTGTATCAGACCAAGATGACCATCAGATTACCAAAACAAGCTATCGAATTTCAGTAGAACCCCCATTATCCGAAGTCCGCTTTATCCGAAACACATCGCAGACAATAATTTCTCCGTTTTCAGCGAAGTTGTTCGCGAAATCGGCGCATGATCCGAAACAGCCGCCGGTAGTTCCCTTTCGGTGTTTGTGTCATTAGATTCGCTGCCGGTGATTCCCCAAGCGCGGAATTCACTGGTATGTGTGCGTGTATGTTTGTTTCAATCAGGTTCATAATCGTTAAGATGAAGCAGCATAGAAATACTCGTAAACGTAAACGCATTGTTATCACCATAGGACATAAACTTGAGGCAATCAGACGTTTAGATAGAGGTGATTTGCTTAAAAACGTGGCAAGTGGGTGTGGGCGCAAGAGAATTGAAAAGTGGTCTAGAGTTCTGACATCATCGAAGCCATCACGGAAAACTATGAAAAAGGGGGAATATCAAAGCAATTCTAAAGCAAAAAGCAGTCAACTTAAGTGAAGAATTGCCAGTTATTGAGGCACCTGATAACTTTATAGCCAGTGATGGTGGGCTGCATAGATGGAAAAAGCGACACGGTATACGAGAATTAAAAGTTTGCGGAGAAAAGTATCTGGCGATAAGTGCCTGGATGGATACCGCTCTATTTGAGGACTGGTTTTACAATCATTTTGTTCCCAAGACAGAACGATACTTGAATGAACGCGGATATCCCAGAAAATGTATTTTGCTATTAGACAATGCTCCAGCCACCCAAGTGGGGGAGCAACAAAGTGGAGAAATGATACGAGTGGTGTTTTTGTCTCCTAATGTAACGTCACTGATTCAGCCAATGGATCAACGAGTTCTAAAAAATTTAAAACGCAATTACAGACGTTTGTTATTACAGCAAATTTTAGATCAAGTTGATAATCGTTAATTAATAAAAAATATAAATAACATATTGGATAGCAGGAGCATGGAGCCAAGTAAAAAATTCTACTTTACAAAAAACACATGTTGGTGAGTGGCTTAATGGTGATGAATTGGTTGAAGAATTAACTGATACAGAACTAACAAAAACTGTTTATAACAATGGCGGTGAGACAGTTTTAAATGATGCTAGTGACAATGAGACAGAAATCTCTGCCAAAATATCACATTCTGAGGGATTAGATGCTCTACAAAAGGCGTTGACTTACATCGAACAACAAGGAAACGCGACAGCAGATGATGTGCTACTTATCAAACGTTGGAGAGATATTACTGTCAAAAGTAGGAACAATGCAAAACGTGTACAGTTAAAAATTACTTCCTTTGTTACTAAATACTCGTAAATATGTACGTTTGTATCCACATGTTTATGTTTTACTTAACTTTATATAGGTATATACTCACTTAACACACACATTAAATGTTTTCAATAAAAGCATTATGAATCTAAATATTCATTTTCGTTTTATCCGAAATCTATTATGGGTCCACATTATTTTGGATAAACTGGGTTCTACTGTAATACCAAAATTTCAGAGAACAATATTCGAAATCCGCATCGTAATGTTTCCTATTAAGGTAAACCACAGAGAAAAGCTACTCAGTTATACGTTGTAGAGGAGTCGACATACTGACAACATATTGGCCTTTGATATGACTCACGACTTCGGTAGTAACCACTCTTATTATAAAGCTTCTTGTTTATTAAGCGTTATTTTATCTTTCAGTCACAATTCTGCTCCTAACAGTAATATCACATGTTTCTACCAAGCATACCCAGGCATAATGAGATTTTAACATGATTCCCTTACACAATTCCCTCAAATTAAGGTGATGACGCCCATACTTATCAAAATGACAGGCAAAATGAGTATTGTTTCGCAGAAATATGTTTCTTGATATCAAGGCTACCTTCAGAGCTAGAATTGTGATTTGGTGTGTTATGGCAAACAGTTGAATATCGAGATATCAAATATTGGATTGTCGGAGAAGTTCTGCGGATTTTGAGGGAGGTAGCTATCCTGCTCGAAGATACAGCTTCAACTCACTCCTGTAGAAGTATGAAATATCATGGTTCTACCAAGCACCTACCCATAATGACATGATTTTCTCATACAGTTTCCTCAAAGGTCATGGGGTTAATGACTCTTATCAAAATTACGGGCAAAATATGGATTGATTCGCAGAAATATGTTAATATAACGATTTCCTCAAATAAAAGCCACTGGCGCTGCTAGAATCGTATTTTGTTGTGTTCCGGCAAACAATTAACAATCGAAGTGTCAAATGATTGTTGGAAAAGTTCTGCGGATTTTGATGGAAAGATACAGCTACAACCTGTGCAATCGGCAGTTCATTGCAGAAATCGAATAGCATATTGTATGGTTAACAATAGCTCGAAATCAGACGAGCAGAAAACAAACTTTATGTTTTCGAGAATATGTTTGCAAGAAAGTTTCACTAGACGAATGTTTTTCATATTGTATGACAAGTAAAGCTGATTCTTCTATCTAACATACCAGAATACAATCAATAATACCGCAAACTGCCAACTTTTAAGCTGGCTCATGGGAAATAAGAAAATTAGATTGATTACAGAAAATATACACGCGCGGAAAAGCTAGTTTTACAAATGATAGAAGTTCCTTTCCGCCAATAAAACTTCAGGAAAGCTCGGGAATATTAATATCGATCCTACTCGTATATATCCTACGAGGGAAACGTTTGTTCTACTTTCGGTTAAAACGAATTACCAGGTTTCAGTAAATCGCCTAATACTATTACGGTGAGGGCTTGAGTCCCCTTTGGGTATGTGAAACAGGTCAGCATTTATCCTACAAATGTCCTTTTATTTGTTTTAACTAAAATATGCTGAGTGACAAAAAAAGGTAAACACCTACGTATGTCTATTAGAATTCATTCATCGATGTATCGTGCCATGAACAACAAGTGATACAATGGTCAGGTTTTTCTTAAGTTTTTGTGGTGGTTGCGTGTGTTGTTTGGTGATAAAGACGCATTCAGTTTTCGTACATTTCCGGTGTCAGTTGAATGGTAAATTTCGTGTACCTTATTGAGAAGCCTTTTTGTGATTGCTCAGAATGCCTAGAGTGCTTAGAATTCGCCGGGTGTCCAAGCTAAGTAACTTTGAGAGGGGTCGAAGTGTCAGGTTGCGTGAAGCCGGTCTATGGATCAGAGAAGTTTCTAGGAGGGTCAACAGATCCTTGCGCAGTATACTGCAGTGTGAACGAGCGTGGACTCAGGAAGGCCGAGGACAGCGAGCGAGGGGTTCTGGACATCCCAGACGGACCACAGAGCGACAAGAACGCCGCTTAAGACTTCTGGCTCTGAGAGACAGATTCAGTAGAACTCGAGCCATCGCTAATCAGTTGTTTAAAGAGCATGGAAGGATGGTTGGTATGCGTACGGTATATCGCCGAATACGACAGTTTGGCCTTTTCTCTTATCGCTACCTCTCACAGCTGAACATCGGCGTAACCGTTAGCTCTCGTATCCTGTGGGACCGGGAATAGAATCAGGTGGTCTTTAGTGACGAATCCCGCTTCTGTCTGGGGATGCACAATGGTCGGGCAAGAGTGAGAAGGCGACGTGATGAAAGACGTGACCTACAATTTGACAGAGAGCTTCACGTTCACCACGCCGTGGGAGTTGTGGTATGGGGCTGCTATTGCTTATGGTAGCAGATCACCAATAATTTTCATCAGAGGCAATATGACACCCCGATGCTATATTCAGGAACTAGTGGAGCCTCATCTTATTCCATACCTAAACACCATCCAAAACCGGATTTTTCAGCAAGACAATGCCAGACCGCATATTGCCAGAGCATCGTTAGCCTTCATGGATCAACATCGTATCAACCGTTTACCTTGGCCACCACGATCGCCTGACCTATCCCCAATTGAACATGTCTGCGAGCTCTTTCTTACGAAGCTGCAGCAGCCTGGAATGGGATACCCCAACAGGATATCGACCACCTTATCAGCACGATGCCCATGCGTGTCAATGAGTGTATAAGAAATCGTGGATCCTCACCACATTATTGAACCAGCTTCTGCGGTCAGTTAACGAATCAAGCTGAAAATTTAATCATTTTACTAGTTATGGACACTGAACATATATGACAAAAATTAAAATCGGATAAACATACGTAGGTGTTTATCTTTTTTTGTAACTCCGCCTAACCAACATATGTCCACGTTACAAATTATTTTCTTTAGACGAGGTATACAGGTACAGCAAGAAGAAAGAAGGATGATTACCGAAATGGGGATGCGAGTGTTAACTGTACCTTCATCGACGGTACAACATGTGAAACTAGTGTAGATTATTGAAATACAACAGCACAAGTGGTAGCTACAAGGTTCGCCAGAAAGAACGCATGTTTTTTTAAATGAGTAGTACAGTCAAAATAAGTATGGGAAACATATTTTATCATATCAAAATACTCAGAAATACATGCCATTTTTTTGAGTAAAACAAAATTTACGTTCTAGAAACTATGTCGGCCATATGGCCCTCTTGAGCCGAAATGCAGGAATCAAGCCTCTCCCGAAATGAGCCCATTGCGTCGGCCAGCATCCGTGCATGAATTTGGGTTACTTCTCTTCTTATTTTGTCCTTCAAATCGACGTGGCTTGCTCTGGTCAACTTTTGATTTCAGGTAGCCCCATAAAAAAAATCACACGTTGCCTGGTCCGGGGAGCGAGGGGGCCATGGAATATCGCCACGACGTGAAATGAGGGAATTTTTGCCGTTTTCATCGAAAAACGAGCTGTGAGAGATGTTGCCCCATCTCGATGGAACCACGCTGTTCTGAGAGGGACACGTCGACGTCGAAGTTCGGGGAAAAAAGGTTGTTCAGCATGTGGATGTAACGCTCTGAATTCACAATAGTTGTTTCTCCATCATCCTCAAAAAAATAAGGGCCAATAATCATCGCTGGTCCTACTGCACACCAAACTGTAATTTTCGGGGTATGCAGGGGGTGCTCATGCAACTGTTGGGGGTTCACTGGAGACCAATATCGACAATTTTGTTTATTGTATGTAAATGAAAATGTGCTTCATCACTCATAAACAACGTCATGTGATTGTTATCAAACTGTTCAATCATGAGCTGTGCAAAATCAACACGTTGTGCATAATCCCCTGGCAACAATTGTTGACAAACTTGGATTTTGTAGGGATGGAGCACTAAATCCTTCTTCAAGATGCGACGTACAGAGAACGCGTGGATCCATAGGGAACTGGCACGCAAACAGACGGAACGATTTGGGCTTTGCAGCGTGTCAACTCTCACTTTATCTACGTTTTCGGGGTTCTAACAGTACGGTTTCGTCCTGGCGGTTTTTTCTTCATCACATTACCTGTTGTGTTGAATGCTTCCACCCATCTCAAAATGGTGTTACGGTCTGGTACTGTCCCACAACGTGGAACACGAAAGTGAACGCGAAACTCACGTTGCGTTTGAACGACAGACTCGCCATTTCGAAAGTACCGACGTACAGTGAACACACGATGCTCAACGCTCCAAACCATCTTGCCAACTGAAACGGCACTTCTCCCACTATCCAACACGCCCTTCCCCACCGACACGGGACCAGCCCACTCGATATAGTACCCATTCGAAAAACATGCGTTCTTTCTGGCGGACCCTGGATTACCACAGTGGACCAGTCCAAAAGTGAACAGCAGCTGGGACTACTGGAACTGTAAAAGTATCGAAGTTCGTGTCGACAGCAGGGTCATCACTATCACCTTATGCCGCCGATTTTACCTAGCGATGAAATAAAAGACGTACGATTTTTTTGATAATTTGATTTGTCAATATAATCCTCCAATACATCAATGCACCTGCTCCATTTCTCCTTGAACTTAAACCCATATAAAAAAAAAATTCGTTTTGAGTCACAAAAAAGTAATCGATGGCTGCCTTTAGGCAATCATCCGAGTCAAAACTGAAGAGATTAAAGTCAGACGGAGCCAAGTCCAGACCATATGGAGGATGATCTGTCTCAACAAAGCCGCATTTCACAAATGGACGAATTTTGGCAGGTTTATACTTCAGAAACAATCTTATTTGGAAAAATCGGGCGTTTTCTGGTTGATTACTTTATCGAAATTCTTCAGCATGTTCGCATACACGTACGCATTTATTATTGTCCATTTCAGCATATATTCAAAGCTGTCCCTGATGGGTTGCGTCTGCGCCTTTTTCCATTTATCAACCCACTGCTTGGATTCTCCTTTTGTCCCAGGATCCCAATGACGCACTGCAAGTCTGGTCGCCCGTCAGAACTTATGCCGAAAAGTCAGTATCCTTGGTCAAAGTTTCCAAATGACTTTCTGGAATTTACAACCTGAGTAATTTTTGTTCAGTTGTCAACAATCGTAAATCTATTTAAAAAAATATTTGCTATGCCAGGAAGTTATGGAACATCCTGTATATATTAAAATGAGTTTGCTCATTAAACTACTTGCCATTTTCGTTGGAAAACCTTGCATGGTTTCTAGCTTCAACTGCAATTACTTTACCAAGAGTTTTTGAATTATACGTGATCCATATTGACGGAGAAACAGGACATTTTGAGCATTGATGCATATACCGTATAGCCGTAGCCGGTTATCCCGAATTGCAACAACACATTCATTCGAACCGCATTACCCGCAGGCTTTTTTCTGCTTTGCCGACCCGCGAAATTCGACTACCGACATAATCAAAATTATCCAACGAATACCGCAGAGGATACCACGCGAAGTCGTTCTGTTTATTGCGACCGAACAAACCTCCAAACGCGAAATTTACGTAACTTGGATTTGAATTTCGTCCCAGCTTTATTTAGTTTGGTAAGCCAGATGGAAAATTATTTTCCCGACAAACAGCGATTTCCATCGAAGGGTGCTCCTAAATCCTGAATTTCACTAATCCGGGGCGCATAATTTGCGCATATGGATCAATTAAGAAGTATTTTGTGAAGTACTCGTAATGGGTCTCATGAATATGGTTGATTTCTTGTAAAATGTCTCTCAAATCGCAGATTGTTTTATTTTATTGGTGGAATTTGCATCTGGGTTGCATCATCTTAGAAAAAAAAACAAGAACAAGATCAGAAAATAAGTAAACCAAGAATTATTATAATACATCATATATATATATATATATATATATATATATATAAATATAAACGGTTCAATTTTCCTGCGGAATGTTGACAAGGGATATCTCTTATGCACTAGTAGCAAGTTATACGAGACACTTCATTCAAATAACGTTGTGTTTAAACTCTAATAATTTTGTGCGCACATCCTCACTAAAAACGATTTTTCTCTGAGGTATAAAGGCCTTGGCGTGTGCAACAATTTATGTATGAAAAGTAAATAGTGGTAGTTTATTAAATTCTCAAATTTCATCCACTTCAATATTTGGTAATTGTCTGAAACATGGTCAAATTTTCGTAAGCCAAAAATGAACCGTACACAATTATTTTCAATGATTTGGATAATGTTTTTGGTAAAGCAATCTGCAGATGGAAAATAGTAATTTAGGAAATACATGACTAAACTCTCGCACAGTTTTTTACGAAGTTTAAAATTCAGAAAATGTCGATTTGATGTTCGTAACCTGAGATACCTTTTTTGTGGGAGACTTTTCACACGTTCAACAAACCTCATCTTAGTGTCAAACACTACTCAAGTATTTTTGCAGATTCAGCAAACTCTAAAACTTCATTTATAGAAATGTTTACACGAGATGAGACAGCATTTTTCTTTTTTTCATTACAAAACGGTATTTTGGACTAATTAATTACAACGCCAGAACTATTACATAAACCATGAACTCCACCATCACATTACTATAATTTTAGCTCAAATAAATTCTAACTCTACGTTTATTGAACTTAATTAAAGCGCACCTCAAAATCAACACATACCTGAATGGGACCGAAAACGTTAAACATTTCAATATTCCTATTTATTAAATATCTACAAAAATAAATGTTTCTATTCATTAAGACAAACGCACACCGTTAACGGTATTTTATTGTGTATTTAATGCTTTCCATTTCACATGTGGAATCATTGATCTTAATGTATTTGAATTGTTGTGGTGCGAAATTCAACTATACTGGTTTCGCTGAAAAAAAAATAACAAGGTGGTTGGTGAGAAATATACAAGTCGTATCGAAAAATTGGCGGAGTAGCTCTGTATCCTACCAGCAGCAGATGGCAGCTCGTGGTTCTGCCCGTTCTACAGGGGGTCCCAATATTCCATAGACATTGAGGTACCACGTTTTTTAGACTCAAAAAAGTCGATTGGACACGATTTACCTCTATGCAAAAATGTCCGTTAGAGGGCGTCAAAGTTTTCTTTTCAAAACATTTTTCCAAAAGTTTTATGAATCCATAGTCCGATTTGAATGAAATATGTTTTGCTAGACGATCTAATATTGGACTTTTACGAAAAACTCTTAAGAGTTCGAAAAGAGTGGAGACTACCCTCACCCTACATATATTATAACAGACTTTTTGGCTACTTTCCCGACGATTCTCATTTTTTTTATTCGGAAGATCTTTTTATTTATTTTATTTTCTGTCTCCTATAAAAACAGGTGTCGAACCGACTTATTTGAAAATTGTAAAAATACCTGGTACTTCGATGTCCTCGGAATTTTTTGACACCCTGTATAAATCAGCTAATAACCTCACAAGGCAGTGTCCTGATCGCTTTTGTTTTACAAGCATTTTATCTAGTGTTTTCGTGTCAGCTTGATTTCATCTGTCGGCGATTTCATCATGAACTGGGCACTCTTCCTGTTGAAATCGGCAATGTTATTGAAAAATCTGAGAACAACTCATCGCTTCATCACCATAAACTTCCGAATCATATTTACTGTTTCTGTGAGAGATTGTCAAGTTTCACGCAAAATGTTCGCTCTTTCCTCGTTTATGATAAAATCGCCGACAAAGAAAACGAAGCTAGCAGAACAACATTAAATAAAAATCTTGTAAAACTGCTGGTTTGTACAGCGGGCCAAGCCTTGAGCTACCATCTGTTGGTAAGTTATAGAGCTTGTCGAGAAATCTTTGTTTTTCATATTGTTCGGGACCAAAAATGACATATTGTGCGCTTTTTCAAATATTAAATAGTTTATATCTCGAAAACCATACATATTTGTGACATCAGCGCATCAAAAACACTCAAATTCGGTTATTTACTTCTCCGTTACCAAGATGACCGTTGGACTGTGTCATCAGCAGAGTAATCAAAGCGCAATTAATCCAGAAAAAAAACAGTGCTTTTGGAAAATATTTCGAAAACTGTATACCTTTTGCGTATTCCAATCAACCAAGAGATTTTCCTTCATACATATGCGTCAACAAATACTGCCTCGTTTATCTAAAGAAACAGCTTTTGAAGAAACCTCAGAAACGGAGAATTTATGAACCCAACAGCTCAGAATAATGTAAGGGTATGGTCGTCAAATTTGCTCAATGGGATACGAAAAGTCACGGAGAGACCTCTTGGGAAATACTCCAAATATGAGAATCATGCACAAAACGACAGACAATGGTAATTCTGCCTGTAGAGCGGAACGTCTTGCCATAAACACCGACTTCCGGTTTTTGGATTGAGGTGCATTTCATCACTTGAATGAATGCAGGTTTTATTATAGCTTGTTCAAAAGTTTGGTAATGGTGTCGTTAACAATATAACTACTAGGAGTTTTTTCTAGTATAAACCAACTGGTGAACAAAATTGAAATAATTGTGACATGGACAAGGTGGTTATTTTGTAAAACGTACCCATAAGCTGGAAATAGCATTCGATTTTTTCTATCACCCATGATTTCTTGCAATAAGACATTTTATTTGCTGCTTATACTCGTAAAATATGAGGATAGGTGTGTAAGAGTACAGTAAGAGTATAAACACTCGAATAAACATTAATCTCAGAATGTTGTCGAATTTTTAAGGCGATATGTTGCTCCTGAAGTATCTCTTAACAATGTCCAGCAATAATCAGCAAGTCAATTGACACTCCATTTGCCTTGATACCGTTTTTCCATAGCAGAAATGTCTTGGTGGAACCGTTTACCATGTTATCACTTACCGCACCTAATTTTTCTGGGAAAAAATCGAGATGAGAATCAAAAAGTTTAGAGACATGTTACATCCCATTCTTTTATAAGCATTAATTAGTTTTTATAATTTTCCGCCTTCACATTGCCTAAAAAATTTGCAGTAACTGATTTAAAAGCATTCCGAGCTCGTAATTCAGTTTCATTTACAGCACTGTCAAATACATCATCCTTCATGATTTTCCATATTTGTGGACCCACAAATATGCCCTCTTTAATTTCTGCCTCACTAAGGCCCAATTTCACCAACAACAGTCCGTTATTCTCCACCTATAGGGTAACAGACCGTCAGATACAGCGAATGAGCTTCAAGTTCCAATCAACAAATTTTAGCAACCAATAGTTATGAAATGTTGAAAACAAAATACTGTCAAAGTATGAGATGACAACTTGTCATTGAAACATCACCAGCTTATTGAATATTAAGAAATTACATATAATTCAGTCAAAATTTTAAGAAATGTTTGATTTTTGAATTAAATTCATGTTTTAATTGCTATTGTTGATTTTTATATTATTTTCTTCAATTGATATGTGATACTGGGTGTTTTTTCCTATAAACCTCTTGCAGGTAGCCATTAAGCACCTACTTGATGACAGGCTCTACCAAAAGATATTGCTCGTTTCCAAACATTCATTCATTTACTTGCCGTTCATCAGAACCATTTTGGACTTAAAAGCCATTATCTGTGAAACATTTTTTGTCTATGTCCATAGTAATTGCATTATGCACCAGGGAGATATAGGGATTGACACTTCTTACACATATTATCGGTGTTTTAGGATGGAGAGGCCATAATGTTTTTATATAAATTAATAAATGATTACTATTATGACGTAAAGGAAGATGAGGAATTGGATGGAATGTATCTTATATTCTATTTTCTTGCAAAATACAGACAAATCCACACTATTCAACAGGTATGTAATGATAACCTTCAGTATATTGAAGTTGGTAAATTCAAGATTGCCATGCATTAACAAACGTCCAAATCTGTTGCCAAATTTAACAGCTAGAAAATCGACCTATTATTTGCCGCATTCCCATTCGCCGAGGGGGATAACGGATTGTTAAATATAAACCTATAACATATATCAAAATACATGAATGTTGTCCTGCTTTTTCTGCACAAAAGCATCACGTTGGAATCAAAAAGTGGTCTTGTTTATAATACAGTCGAATTTTCACGATTTTATTCAATATTTCGATAGAAATCACTAATATTCAGAGACCTTTGACAGCTTCCGTCAAATTGCATTTCGATAAGGTATTTTCCCATTGGTCCATAATATTATTGTTGGTGAAATTGGCCCTAAGTCTGTTTGTTTTAAATACAGAAACCCTCTTCCATTTCGATCCATAGCTTTCACAAAATTTTTCATCAGTCCCAACTTAATATGCAAAGGTGGAAGCGACACGTGTTTGGGATCAACTAGTGGTTTATGAGCAATGTATTGAGGTCCGGAGTTAATACCTGACGTAGTGGCCACTTCTTCTGTTCATAATGACGATCTCACGCACGACTGTCCCATTCACAAAGAAAACAACAATATTTGGTATATCCCAGTTGCATTTCAAGAAGAAGGGCTATTGCCTTTAAATCTGCACATATGGCCCATCCATATTCATTATAACGGACATGCTTCAACAGAACTCGCATATTTTCATACGATTCCTTCATATGAACTGCGTGCGATATAGGTACAGATGGATAATTATTACCGTTGTGTACCAACACCGCTTTTAAACTAAGCTTAGAGGAATCAATGAACAGGCGCCAATCATTTGGATCATGTTTCTGTCATAACGCGTCAAACAGATTGTTGACATCGGAGCAATATATCAACTCCCTTTCTTGACGGAAACAGTGTGTGAGGTCTTGTTGCCGTTTTCGGTAAAAAGTAATGTTAACATCACCGTGGAGAAGATTCCATCCTTTTAATCTTGACGCTAAAAGTTCTGACTGGGATTTAGACAGATTTAAAGAATCGGAAATTTTTACGCTTTCTGTACCATCACTTTCAGAATCGGTGGATTCGACTTTTTCATCCAAAGACCAAGATTCTGGTGAAACTGGGACAGAAAGTGCATCACTATGCTTAATGGGCCGCAAAACTGATGGTAAATTAAAATACTTAACAGTATGTTTCGATTTTGTGAGGCAAAAATAGCAATCAGTAGTATGGTCTCTCGGTTCTCTCCAAACCATTGGTACCGCAAAGGGCATTTTACGATTGTCGCCTCTTAACCAACCCGTTAACAACGTTACACAAGTCTTACAACATATATGAGGGGCCCAATATTTATCTTGGTCGCCAACTTGAATTCGAAAATAAAGTTCGTATGCTTTCAACACAAGGGGAGTGAAAGTACGTTTTTGGGATTCAAAAGTTAGCTATCCGCACCATAACAAAAACTGTTCGCACTATTTACACGAAACGTAGCTGACTCGGCTGCTATTAGTCTACTAATAAACGCAATATGCTCTCTAAACATAGAGCTCGCATATAATAAATAGGAATAGTCAGGTCTTAACATTATACGAGTATATGTGCGTCATCGCATAAACGCCGAGAAATACAGCAGTATCAGATGTTGCGTATTGTAATTCATAAAAGTAGATGTTACCGAATATCTGTGGGTGATAGAAAAATTATGTTTTTAGATTTGATTTAAGGGTCTAAAAATACATAAAATACACCCAACAATTGTCATGTCACAACTCCTGTGTTTATCAGTGTTATTATCTTCTGTAATGTGATTTGTGCACCATACTAAGTTTCTATAAACTTACCGCATTTCATAAAATGGCCAACTGAATTAGCCCATACCATTTAATTATGAAATATTAACGATTTGGTCATCCACGATTGATGATATCGTTAAATAGCGTGTCCATGGAATATTTAATAAAAATCCAGAATATTTTTAACGAACTCGTCTATTGTTTTTCAAGTAAGACAACCATTTAGATTAAAGCCAGTAACTTAAGGAAACTGAAATAAAAGCTTTAAGCCAGTAAATTCTATCATGTGGCTCCTGAGCCTCCTTGTTCGCCTGACTCGAGTCCTTGTGACTTTCTTCTTTTCCCGAACTTGAAAAACCACCTCTGTCTTGTGACAGTCAAAAACATTCAAACGGCTGAAACCGACCAGCTGTAGGCTATTCCAGCATCGGAGTTCCACGACAGCTATGAGAAATGTCATCACTTAATTTACAGACCTCGTACTTCCTTCTTGGAACGAACTGATAATGCGTGTAATATGCGTATATAGAAGATTGCACTCGTAAAGGAATTGTTTCCAAAAAGTGTGGGAAATAATAAAAAAGCGTAGGCGATAGAAACAAATCGTTATGTGAAAATATTTACCGAAGATAATACCGAATTAACTTACGTCATGATACCCATAAAGTGCTAGACTGTAACGAGTGAGAAAAATGTGGTTCAAAAATTTCATAACCCCCATAAACTAACCAGAACGGGAACTCAAACACCTTAAAATAGAGGATATTATTTTTAGAACGCTTTTAATTTAACCTTCTATGAAAATCAAACGCTAGTCATAATACAAGCATAAGTAAAATAGGTTATAAGAGGAATACTGATTGTTACTCCGAATACCATAACTTTATTGAAAAAATGGCGTCGAATAGGTTGACATGACACTTCTTGCGAAACGTTACCAGTTTATAAAGATTACATTAGGTAGTAGTTATTCCCTATGAGCTGGATACAAAAATGTATGACAAAAAAATAAATGAATCAAATCGGCCAAACAGGCTCATACAATTAGTACATACTCCTCCCATTTAATAACGCTAACGCTAATTTCTTCCCTGCCGTAAGTATATACCATCTGGCAACGGTGTTGAACCACACCAGTCAACCCTGTCATAAGCGCCAACCACGATACTATAACTGGAGATCGCGAACGCCGACGATGCAGTCAGACGCATGAAGTCTGCCATCGTCCCGACCGACCGCGTGTCGCGTCTGAAATCACTTCAAGTTTCATGGGATTTGGTAGTGCTAATTTTGTTTCTGTAAATCCTGGCACCAAATTGCCATAGAATTCGGAGTCTAAGCACCCGATTTAGGTAAGAGATAAGGCATGAAAATTTTCTCAAAATATTTCTAGGACATAATATTAAGAACTTTTTAGAACAGTTTTTATATTTTTGGTTCTCGTTCATACAAGAAAATGAAAAATTTTACACTTCGGTAACTTGAGTCGCTAAAATAAAAATGACAGTCAAAAGTTGTATAGTATCGTGGGACAGAATTTGTGGCATAAAACTGGCGCTTGGAAGTTTGTATGATAAATTTGTATTTTCGTCTATTGGTACTAAACGTGAGTAATCTTTATACCCTTAGAACCCTTGACGGTCCTGAATACAAGTAAAACCGTCAAGAAGTCATGACTTATACTTGGACCGAATTTGAGGTAGTTAAAAAATTAACGTTAATTGTGAATCTGCACACCCGACTGACACTTGGGTCCAGATCACAGATAATATGCTAAGATTTTTGAAAATATTCTCATGAGTATCACAAAATGTTTAGGAGTTTCTGTCTCACTGTAAGCGAAAATGAAATTTTATGCCTTGGGGCGCCGAGTGCAAATATAAATGATCGTGAGCCGTGGGGGAAGTTAGAAAACGGCATTAAACTGTCATCAAATTTACGTACCTGATTCACCCAAAAGACGGGTTTTCGTATAGACCGCAGATACGCAGGAGTTTTTGAAAATGTTCTCATAGAAAACTTCAAAATATTTAGACCTGGCATATCAGCATAAAAGGGACATAAAGGCTCCCCCAAACGAACGCGAATTATTCGCAGCGAGCAATCCGCAGCGAACTATTCTCAGAGTATTCGTAACGGAGAATTAATGCCGGATTTCGAATCAAAATTGCACCATTTACGTTGTACGAGGGTGGGCCCAAAAGTACCCGGCCTGACCTAGAGATGGCGATAGTTGTTTGAACAATATCATTGTATTAGAAAGTAGGCAACCTATAAAACATATGTGTCCAATTTGAAGACGCCACGTTGTTTAGTATTTGTTTGGCAGCCATCAATACTGAACGTTTTCAGTGAATTTGTGAAAATGGAGAAAATTGGTCATCGTTATGTGGTACAATACTTTTATTTCAAAGGCCTCAGCCCAACCAATATAAAAGCTGAACTGGATTCTACTCTGGGTGAGTCTGCTCATTCGTTTACAACAGTAAAATATTGGGTAGCAGAGTTTAAACGAGGCCGTATGAGCTGCCAAGACGAGCATCGCAGTGGTCTTCTAAATGAGGTGACGACTCCAGAAATGGTGAAGAAAATTCACAAAGCGGTACTGAATGATCGTCGACTGAAAGTGCGCGAGCTAGCAGACATAGTAGGCATTTCAAAAAGTGCGGTTCATTGCATATTATCTGAAAATTTGGACATGAGAAAGCTGTGTGCAAGATGGGTGCCGCGGTAGCTCACAATCGAGCAAAAACAGTATCGTGAAGATGTTTCAATTGAGTGTCTGGCGAAGTTTCACAGCAACAAAGCAGAATTTTTGCGTCGTTTCATAACCATGGATGAAACATGGGTCCATCACTTCACACCCGAGACAAAAGAACAATCAAAACAATGGACTCAAAAGGGACAACCGGCTCCAACGAAGGCGAAGACCGTGTCATCTGCAGGCAAGGTTATGGCGTCGGTTTTTTGGGATGCGCGTGGGATAATTTTCATTGACTATCTTGAAAAAGGTAAAACTATCAACGGCGAGTATTATGCGAACTTATTGCAACATTTGAGCGTTGAAATCAAGGAAAAATGGCCGCATTTGGTTAAGAAGAAAGTGTTGTTTCATCAAGACAATGCACCAGCTCAGAATTCCGTTATTGCAATGGCCAAAATTAACGAATTGAAGTTTGAATTGCTACCTCATGCACCCTATTCACCAGACTTAGCCCCCTCGGATTATTTTCTGTTTCCAAACTTGAAAAATGGCTCAGTGGTCAAAGATTTCCCAACGATGAAGAAGTGATGTCGGCAGTAATGGCTATTTTGAGGAGCAAGACAGTTCTTATTATAAAAAGAGTATCGAACTTATTGAACATCACTGGGAAAAGTGTATAGAGCTCAAAGGAGATTTTGTTTTTTTGTTTTTTTACAAATTTTTTGTGTTTCTTCGTTGGGTCGAGTACTTCTGGTATCACCCTCGTATGTTGCATCACAAAGATTGAAAGATAGTGATAAAAGATAATGTGAATGACTGAAAATGTGATGCTGGACTTACCGAACTTTTAGATCCAGCATAAGCTAACAGGAGCTTTTCAAAATGTAGAAAATGATCCAAGGAAAGCAGGTAGATTCGCATTTTTTGTAAGAGAACAATTTGTTCAGGATTATAATAAAGATTGTTGTGATAATTAAAACAATATGATTGGCCCTGCATGTGCGTGCTAGATATAATTTTGATAGAATTTTTACTAAAATAATTATGAGTATTACTTTCTTGAATAAATAGTGTAATGAGTTTCAACTTACCATTTTCGCTTAGTTCTTCTCCTATTTTAGTAGTAAAAACATTACACCTTGAACATTTTTATAATCTTCATGGGGAAGGTCATATAATACTAATTCAATAATGTGCTCCATTTCGATTATTTTTCACTTTTTGACGTTGCAAAATTACGACAAAAACGCAGATAATTCGCAGTCAAAACGAAGAAAACTGCGCTAGTCTGAACATGTCTATTTACCGCAGTGGAAACAATATGCTGTGAATCGTACGCGGCGCGAATTTTCGGCGATGGTTTGGGAGAGCCTTAACACGAAAGGTCCACCAGTACAAATCGCCTCCCCCCCTCTGTACGATGCCCATGTACCAAAGATGTAACAACCATTCAGGTATAATAACGATCTCAAGGCTCCCAGACGGGATACTATATTTCCATTTAATAAACAAAAGACTATTCACCTTACCGAAGGTCTTTGTGTTGTAGCGGCTAACGCGGATTCTGCGGTGAACATTGAACCAGGTGAACCAGATATACATTTAACGCCGATCATAAACCGGTTGGATTTCTTTACTTTATTGGACGATTATAAACTTTATGTAAGGATCAGTGTTAGATCGGTTCTTTCGTACAGGGATGTGTGCAACAAAATATGTAAAAAGCTGTTAGAGTTCGTAATAATTTAATAAAATAAAAGTTCTTCGTCGCCTTTTAGCGGGTGTCTAAGACCTGGTAGATTTCATGCTTATAAAAAATTAGTTGAAAGCTTTGCAATATTCTTGAATTTTATTATATTCTTGGGATCGCTACAGGTTACATAAAATGCAAAAAAAACGGCTGCAGGTTTGTATTTGCACTATTTAAATTGGTTGAAATGGAATCATTATTTATGCGATGAAGGTGTTTGTGCATAAAGTAGTTCGCACTAAACAGCCATCGTTTATTTTATAAAAGCTGGTACGGAGAGTTAATATTTATCAGACAAATCTCAGACATAACCTAAACTTTACGATGCCAGTCCACTACTCAGCCCTTTTCCAAATAAAAAATAGTTTAAAAAACTAAAAAAACACGCTTTTATAGCTAACCGAACTAAAAAGTAGAAAACAATTTTTAATTACAAAGAGTTTATATTACAGTAATAGAGGTCGAATAACAAATTTCATATTAATCAAACATACATACAGGCCACGCTGATAAGAAATAAAAAAAGCGTATTAAAAAGCTTTACATTCCACGCTGTTAGGTTAGATAATTCTGCTCATAAAATTCATCGCATAAAACTATAGCCCCTTTTAAGAAACAGCTGATGGGATAGTTCAAAGCTACTGTGATGTGAACTATTACAAATATACATTTGTTATTTCTTTTTCTTTTTTCCATTTCAACAAAGCAAAATAATATGCTGTGTTGGCTGGTACCGTCGTATGAGAATAAACACTTTATCTTTCCACTTTGTCTATGTACTTTTCCTTTTCTTCTTTTTATTATTATTTTTTGTTTGTATATGGAGTTTATCATTACTAATTTTTGTCACACACACTATGCTCAGTTCGAGCCGGAAAGTAACCCTTTTTTTACCTGCCGTCGGCATGAGCTCTCTTTGATCAAGGGACAGAGCATCAACATCAAGTTTCTTGCAAAGCTAGGTAAGATAGTCGTGAGATTTTTAGGGAGACAATTCTCTGATAGAATCAACCGTCAACAAGTGGTTGAAAAGGTTTCGGGAACGTCGAGAAGATGTGAAAGATGACCAACGCTCTCTCTGAGGGAAATGTTGAACGAATTCGGGGCTGTGTTCATAAGGACGGTCGATTGACAATTAGAATGATAGCTCAGGAACTGTCTATCCCCAGAACAATCGTCCACGAAATTCTGACAGAAAAACTTGAAAGCTCTTGACTCCAGAACAGAAAGCAAGGAGCGTTGCTTGCTGTGAGGATTGGTTGGAAGCAGAAGAAAGGGGGGACTTTGTCAACCGGGTTATCACTGGAGACGAATCTTGATTCTACGAATTCGATGCGGAACTGAAATCTCAAAGCATGGAGTGGAAGCAAGCAGGGGATCCGAGAACAAAAAAGTCGAAAATAATTATAATAATTTTTCTTTGATTCTCGGCGCATTGTTCACCAGGAATTTGTCCCTCCCGGCCAGACAGTGAACGGAAATTTCTGTATTGAAGTTTTGCGTCGTCTCAGTTGACAGGGGCAGGTGGATCCTTCATCAGGACAACGCGCCTGGTCTCACGTCTCTCGTTGTGCGTGAGTTTTTGGCCCGAAGCTCAATCACCGTGACAGAACACCCGCCTCATTCACTCGATTTAGCTCCTTGCGACATCTACCTGTTCCTAAAATACAAAATGGTGCTTCGGGAGGGGCACTTGGGGGATGTGGAAGCCATCAAGGCAGAAACGACACGGCAAATGAAGAGCCTCACATTTTTTGAAGACTGTCAGCGATCGTTGGCATAAGTACATTTTGTCTCAGGGGGGAAGGAAACCATATTGAAATACCTCAACAATTGTAAAATAAAGTTACTACTCAACTTATCGTATAACAATAATGACAATATTACTATTATTATCCTCCATCCATGTTTAACTGCTAAATGAAACCACATATGCTTGAAATACTATCTAATGATGTTTCAGCGACTTTTTCAAATACAAATGACGATTCTGATAACTTCTGCTTGCTTTTCCAGAAAGTAGAAGGCTTGCAGAAAATAAACCTTGCTGAACATTTTCACCTCACTTACTCAATCCTTTCTGCCCATATTCCACCTCGTAAAACAATTTATTTTTGACACCAAGCTCATGACTACAAAGTACAAATCTAACTGCAATTTATGTACACAACGTTTTACAACCATCTGAAAACGTGGCAACAACGTGGAATTGCACCGGACTGGTTTTAGCAGGGACCTTCTACGCAGGGTCAGGCCATAAAATCTACCTACTATGCATTAATCTTCAGGTAGGATTTTGTGCAGGTCGGCTTTGGCTGGATTTCAATATCTTATATTCTTAGTAGGGTCAGGAAGGGTCGTTTCCGGAAAGATGTACATATATTTTAAAGGATAAATCCAAGGAAAATTATATCCTGAATGATACCCTGGGATCAGTGGTGGGCAAAAAATGAGAAGATTCTGTAGCCTTGTATTTTCTATGATATCTCAAACATGTTCTGAAGTTGAGTGTCCGATTTGTCAATTTTGTTCGACTGGCATCCATTGAAGTACAGGGTGCCCGCAATGTTGGGATTTTTGTTTTCATAAAAACAAGCGGTTTTTCCTGGTAGCATATAAAGGGTGTCCCAAAATTAACGCAAATTTGGATTCAATAGAAAACACAGTTTTAAGTCTATATGTATGGATTTTGCATTCGATATCCTCTTTTAATCACGGGTGGTTGTGGGCTTGTTGACATAGACCTTTGACTTTAAATAACCCCATAAGAAGAAATCTAATGGTGCTCAATCACACGATCTAGGGGGCCAATTCTGATCATCGAAACGGGAAAGTACACGACTAGGAAATGTCTCATGTAGCAATTGAATTGTTTCACTGGCTGTATGGCATGTGGCACCATCTTGTTGAAACCACATATTTTACACATCCATAGCATACAATTTCGACAGAAAAAAACTGTATTATCATGTCGCGATATCGAGCACCAGTAACCGTTACTGCTTCACCAACCTTGTTTTAAAAAAAGTATGGTTCAATGATGCTTCCAGCCCAAAATCCGCACCAAACAGTGACACTTTGTGGGTGCATTTGTTTTTCGACAATCACACGTGCGTTCTCCGAACTCCAAATACGGCAATTTTGGCGATTAACAAAGCCATCAAGGTGAAGATGTGTTTCATCGCTTCGGATGGTTTTGTTCGAAAAATCTGCATTTGCTTGTTGATGTTCAATAATATTGCTACCCCTCTTCAAACAGTTTTGGCCACAAGTAAACTTTAGCAAAACCTGAGACAAATTCCTGGGGCGGCCGTGGTCCTTCTAGTCTGTATAAGCCAAAAAGCGATGACTGCATGCTGAAAAAATCAGCCTGAAACCAGATCTAAAACGAGTAATTTCTCTTCATAAATTACAAATAGTCCCATATATCCACCCTACCTAAACACACCCCTCCACCAACTACTCGCGATGACTCATAATGATTCAGAAACGTGTTGAACGTACACAAGGGAGTTTGAGAGAGAGGGCTGTAAATGCAGTCGAGTTCCGCTGAAAGTTCTCAGGACGATAATGGTAGAGAGGCAAGATCCTTGATTCTAATGAATTCCACCCACTCTCAGCTGTTTCACTGCTCTTCTATAGGCTATTATAGAGCCCTGAACAGAATTACATTAGAACCTCGAGTTTATGCTTTTTTGGGCAAATGCGAGCTTGTTAAGATTGTA